>JANBXA010000740.1:35142500-35637500 GCA_030556225.1 Cricetiscus sungorus | reverse complement strand
GAGTGACAAGAAGTCCCTGCCTCACCATTTTTTGTCCATCTTGGGAGTGAAGCGATCCTTGCAGCAAATATTTAGAGGATTTGCCTCCTAATCTCAGCCCATGCCCTCTCCAATGCTCTGAGCTAAAATCTCATGCCAGGGCTTCACAACAGACTTTTCAATAGGACCTGGATTCTCAAAATGAAGTTCAAAGAATGGTCCTACCTAGAAGCAGCCTTCCCACCCAGCTCTGGTTGGAGTGCTGGTGGGTAGCTAAGGCTGGCTGCTGACCTGGAATACTGCTGGAAATTCTCCTTTCTCTGGGAAAGGTTTGGTGCAAAATGGGTGAATGGTGGTGGGGGTGCTTAGGGTTTGAGCTCATTGCAGTCTGTCTCCACAGCCAGGCTGTCTGCTCTCTGAAACTGGGACCACATCATAGTTATCTCTGCATTTTTGACATTGAGGCTCAGACAGTGCACATAGAAATCACCCAGTTCACAATGAGTGAGTGAGTACGCTTCATCATGCAGAATCCAAATTGGGGCTTGGGCCAATCAGCTTCTACTTCCTCCATGCCAAACCTCAGCCAGTTACTTGTGCTTGGTACACACCTGTAATCTCAGCACTCTGGAGGTTGGGGCAAGAGAGTCAAGTGTACAAGGCCATCCTGGGCTACATAAACCTTAGCTCAACAAAACAAGACAAGCTCTCCCCCCCTCCAAAAAAAAAAAAAAAAAAAAAAAAACCTTGACCAGGTCCTCTAGACTACTGAACAAGCTGGACCCCTTCCTTATCTTCTTGGCATTTTGGCGTTTGGGGCCACTTATCCTACCCTGCCATGTAACCTCCTACCATCATGGCAACTTCCCACACACCCAATTCTTAAGGACACCCAAGTACCTTCTCTGCAGGGGATGTTCCTTCCTCTGTTCCTGTGCTTGGGGGACAGATCCACCAGACCCCTGGAACTGAATGTGTTGTATGGAGAAGGACTGAGGGAAAGATGTTCTTATTCCCCTAAAGTAAGCTCAAGCTGGAACCCAGAGAAATCAGTACCCCATTTTCTGTTCTCTTATCCAACCCCATCTCTTTCTCAAAACCAAGACCTCTGGTCCTGAGACCACAGGCCTCCACGGGGAAGAAGATGAGGTGCCTACACACCCTGCTATGCAATAAAGCCATCAGCATGTGACCTTTCCTTCCCCTGGACCACTGGGATTTGAAAATCCCTGAGCCCTTTGCAAATGTCATTCTCCCTACCTGACCAGGAAGGCATTGGTGGGGAAAATGGATGTCTAGGAAAGAGGGAGGGATGGAAGTTGGGGTGGAGAGGACTCAGCCTAAACCAATATGTCTTTACCTGAGCTCACCTATCAGACTGTGAGGTGGGGGGCTTCTAGCTTCTTACCTATCAGACTGGGGAGTGGGGGGCTTCTAGCTTCTTCTTGTGCCTTTATATCTTCTGGGAGGCCCACCAGCTCTTCCCACAGTCTCAGTGTAATCTGTGACCTCCACAGACAGTTTCTTTTTCTTGAACCATTTTCTTGCTGTGCTCCAATTGGTGCTCCCTGGGCTCTGCTTGGGGCTTTCTTTCCCTCTCATGCTAGCAACATGTTCATGGCTTCAATTACTACTCCATCCTCTGACTTGGCTCCTAGTGCTGCTCAGCAGTAGTGGCCCAGGGTAAAGAGGGGGAAAAGTAAGATTTCTACTCTACACCTAAGCTCAGATCCATTCATCAAAGTGGTCTTGTGTAGCATGATAAACAAAAGACCCAAAGACTGATATTAGGGTTCAAGCTTCAAGCTGAAGACCAGAGAAGCGAAGCAGCCAAGCCACCAGCTTTTACCTCTACCTCAGGCTGAAAGGGCTGATCCTCGAGCTCTCAACAAGCCGCAGACCACTGCCTCTCCTCAGTGTGGCTGGAGAATCAATGCCTTCCTATCCTCAATGTGGCTAGAGAATGAATGGTATCCCTGAGACCCTGTTCCTGTCTTAAATACCTCTCATGAGTCATGGGATTAAAGACAAGTGATCCCAAGTGCTGAGATCATCTTTGTGTGAGCTGTTTCTCTTCGGGACTAGATATATTGCGTAGCTCAGTGTGGCCTTGAACTTACAGAGCTCCTTCTACCTCTTAATCCTGAGCCCTGGGATTAAAGGTGTGTACCACCACTGCCAAGCATCTATAGCTAACTAGTATGGCTGTTTTGCTATTTTGATCTCTAGTGGCTTTAATAAATCATAAACAATATATCATTACACTGTTGTATGGACCACTCTGGTGAAGCCACAAGCACCCAGGAATCTGTAGGACCAGCTGCAACACTAGCTCCTGTCATCTCCCCCAGCATGAGCCTCTGCCTCACACTGTTTGCCCCCACTTCAGACCAAATATAGGATTAGGGTCCTCCCTGCTTCTAACTCTTCAAAAGCAGCCTTGCCTGAAATACAGTTAATGTCCAAACCCTTCCAAACAGGACTCTTAAGGTCCTTTATAATCTGTCCACTGCCTAACTCCTTAAGGGCTTTTCCCGCACTGACACATTCTCTCGCACTCAGCTTTCTCCTCCCTCACTGTAGCACCTGATCATGCCCCTTTATCCATGTTAATAGTAACCTTTGCTTTAATTATTTATGTATTTATTGACTGATTTGAGTCAAATCTCCCCTAGGAAGCCTTCCCACCCAGGCTGAGTCACAGACCCTTCCTAAGTGACCCTGCCACCCTCCATACTTGCTCTATTAGAGCAAACATCACCCTTTTCATAAGTGTCTTATCATGCATGTGCCAGCCCCTGCCACACAAGAGAGGCCTGGATTCTGTGTTCCAAGAGGTCACAAACTGGATCTTTGTATTCATGACTTTGACCACATCACCTGGCTGGGTACCTGTCGCACAACAGATTCTCAGTAAATACTGATAGAAACGGATCAGTTGAGAGGCTGGGGAGAAGACTCAGTGAGTAAAGGGTTTGCCTTGAAAACAGGAAGACGTGAGCTCCACCCCAAGAACTCAAACAGCATGGTGGTGCACACTTTTATCCCAGTGCCAGGGAGGCAGAGACAGTTGGCTCACTGAGGTTTACTAGCTGACCAATGTAGCCTACTCAGTGAGCTCCAGGCTTGCCAAAAAGCAAAGTTCCTGAGGAATGACAGCTAAGGTTGATCTCTGACCTTCAAACCCATGAACTCTGCATAGTCACAAACAAAAGGAACTTATCACTTGATAATTGACTCAGCATAAAAATGTCAAGAATAGCAGGGGGAAAGAACAAAAGGAAGGTGTAGTGAACACCTTTAATACCAGCACGCGGGAGGCAGAGGCAACCTGATCTACAGAGTTACAGGCCAGCCAATGCAACACAGTGAGACCCATTCAAAAAAACATAAATAATTTTAAAAAGAGGGTAGGAGAGGATTAGTTCTCAGTGTGGTCTGGATTTGAAATGACCTCCACAGGCCAATGTTTTGAACACTCCAGCCCAAGCTTTGTGATGTTATTTCAGTGTGGTTCTGGAAGGGACTTCCGCTTCTTGCTCTGTGCAATGGAACTATGTAAATAGTCAAAGCCACTCACCCTCGCCACCATCATTGGTGTGTCTCCCACCACCATGCCATCCTGCTACAGTGAGCTGAAACTTCTCTCTCTTGAGAGTTGGTTTCTGTAAAGCATTTTGTCACCACGATATGGAAAGTAACTGACAAAGCCCTTTTCTGAGCACCCCTTGCCCTGGCTCCACATACTGCCATTTTCTTGTAGCTAGGACTGTAATCAAGATGAGTCCCCAGGTCACACGATTCCCCACACTGGCACCACTGTTCCTGTTGAAAAGACAGGTGTACGCCTGCATCTCTTGGTGCTTTGCACAGCATCTTTCACACAGCATGTCCTCGATCATCACAGCAGGAACCGTGAGGAGCACTTCCAGGCTGCAAGGTACACTATGTCTCTTTTGCACTGACTCATCAATAATGACACAAGAGAGAATGGGACCAGCAGAGATGGGGCCAACATGGCTAATGCCAGAGCAGCATGTGTTCTGAGGGGACAACAGAACCTGTGTCCTGACTATGTTCATGACTTTCCCCGGAGACCCTGACTGACCCCAAACCCATTGTCCACTCAGTTTCCCTTTCTGTAAAATGGAGAATTGAGGCCTCACTTCCCTATCTTCTCAGGCTGCTGCAAAGAAATAAGGTTCAGAAAGCAGCTACCTAAGCCATGGAAGCTATAAATATTCATGTTGGGAGCTCTTAAGGAGACCTCAGTGGCTGGCTGAAGCTTATCCAGCCACTTCTCCACCTTGCAGTTTCTAGACACTGTCCCCTTTGTCTCTCCCCCTCCCTTAAGACCCCTGTGTGACCAAAGAAGATGAAAGAGACACAGATCTATCTATGCCCTCCTATAAGCAGTGATCGTAAATCCTGTTGCAATTAAGCCCAGGCTGGTAACGAGTTCTAAGCACAAAACAGGAAAACACTCCTGCGCTTTCGCATTTGCCAATTACAAGCTGACAAAGACTGAAAAGCTCTATGCTTGGATGCATCCAGGGGTTCTCTGTCTTCCCACTGCTCCCATATGGATTCACCAGCCAGTGTCTCAGGGAAGGATCAGCAGTGTCACCACCCAGAGCATGCTGGTCAGATCTGGAAGCAGGTTCATACTTAGCAAACTATAAATGATTCAATAGAGTACTGAACAGATATAGTCCTTTCTTTCTGAGAGCCCCTCGTCTTTACTCCAGGGTACAATAGATACAGACAAGGGAACTTTCCTCTCTCTAGGCAGAGCATCCAAGTGAAATATTGAATGTAAAGACTTGCATTTGAATTCACAAGATCAATAGCAGGCCTATAAATGGAGGGTACTTGGTTATGAACAGAGAAAGGAAATGTATGAATGAGCTGTGCTTGTTCATGTGGTTTTAGAACTGTAAGCTTAAAAATAGTCAAGTGACACTCATTTTTTTTAAGTGATGAGCTGGGAAAGCTCAGTGGGTAAAGCATGCGTGACTCAAATGTGAGGACCAGAGTTCTGATCTCCAGAACCTATACAAAGCTAGACCCAGGGAAGCATGCCTCCAACCCCAGGTCTGATAGTGTGATGGAGGTGGAGACAGAAGAATCCCCAGGAGTTCACGGGTCAGCTATCCAGGTTAACACAGCTGTACTAACAAGAGACTCTGCCTAAAACACAGAAGAAGATGGACAGTTGAGACTGTCTTCAGACCTCTATATGTGACCTCTAGCCATGGTGCATGCATGCACGCACACACACACACACCATACATACAGCATACATATACCCACACCACACACACACACATACACAGACACCACATATACCATACACACACATACACACACATGCACACTCTATACATACACACCACACATACACACACACATAATATAAACACACACACACATACACAAAGACAGGGTAGGGAGTGAACCTTTGGGCTATGTTAACAGTGGCAGTCTTCAGGACACAGAAGGGGACTGTGTCTTCTAATCTCAGCCCCAGTCAAACTAGCATAGAGCACTATGACTAGAGAGTCACCCCTTGCAAAAGGACCATGACAAACAAAACAAACAAACAAACAAACAAACAATGGATCTGAGCTGGCGGCACAGAGAAATCAAGCTTTATGTGAAGTGAAGGAAGAATCGGGAGACACACAACCTTAGGAACAGAAACATCCCATGCTGCTGGTTTTCAGTGTGTAACAGGGGTGTCTGGAAGAATAAAGGGGTCACTTTGCAGACTCAAGAAGGCCTATCCAAGTCAGCAGAAGGAAAACTGATGGGCAGCCAGACCGCTGTGAGCTCCCTGATTCTGGCAAGGTATAAATAGAGGGTGAATTAGAAATGAAAATGGTGGTCCTTGGTCTCATGATTCGGCACCTACACAGCCCAGAGCACTGTACTTGGAGGAGAGTCTGCTGCCTGGCTGCAGTTGGCTCAGAAACTCCATGTCATGGGGCCAGCAGGCTGGGTCCCTTGTCTCTCTTACATCCTGCCTCTGCTCATTCCCTGCCTTTTTGCCCCCTCGCTGCCCATTCCACATGGCTAGACGATGGCACTCTGCCATCATCACTGCTTCTCCTGGGAAGCCTTCTACCACCCCTACAAAGCAGTCTCCCTGGGCACCCTACCTTTTCAGTATGGAGTGCTTACCCCACTTTACAGTTACTGCTCACGACCCATCTGTTCAATTTCCCTGCTGAACCCAGGCTGGGTGGATGCAGCAGGCTCTGTTTGCTTCGCCCATGCTTGCATCCTGAGGAACTTGCAAAGTGCACAGCACAGCACATCGCATGGCCCAAGAAGGAGACACGTAGAGCTCAGTTGTGGACAAGCTGGCTGCTAAATGTGCTACTCACACAACAGCACTGGGAAACTGCCGTCATCCCTTATAGAGCACGCTTCCAGCCTCTGGCCCGCAGACCAGTGCTGAAGCTTTTCTGTCTTGCCCTCAGAATCGTGGGGAGCCCTCGCACCCCAAAGGCTTTCTGCAGCTTCCAGGTACATTAGCCATGCCTCCCCAGTGACTAGTCCTGCAATGGACAGGTGACAAAATTCTTTCTGAAAAACTTGGAGGATCTACATGTCTGATACGACTTTGTCAGGCAGTAAGAGATCAGAAGGGATGGCTATGGAGAGCTCTTTCTCACCTGACGGTCTCTGTCCTCCGGTACTGGGGCTGTCCTGAGAAACAATCCTATACAGGACAGCCAGGCTAGGACTCAGAAATGCTTCCAAAGAGACCCACAGGCATGCACTCAGGTGCAGGCCCAGATGCCTGTCCTGCTGGGACATTGGAGAGTGTGGCCCTGATGTGTCGAGCCCAGTGAAATAGGATCCAAGGAGCTCATTATAGTCTCTGATCTTCTCTTGAAGAACTCATTCTACCCCCAGCCATAGAAAGAACACTGTTGCCCTTAAAAAAAAAATGAACATTTGACAACTCGCTTTGTTTACCCTCTGCCTCTATTGCTGTTATTAATATTTAATGTCTCTCGAGGAAGGCATGCTTTCCCGGTACACCAAGCCCTGGTGCAGTATTAATCAGAGTCTGGCTTGATGCTTAATGCCCTCCTACAGCTCAGTGTGGCCCAGAATGGAGAGCAAGGCCCTTTGTGTGCCCTCCCACCTCAAAGTGGCAGGCTAGGTAAGGCAGGGATGCTGGGTGCTTGAATTCTGCACTGCCCTCCAGGGCACAGCAGTCCTGGTGTACGCCGATGGCTCCTGGCTTATGTATTTACCCACTTCCTTACTCTGTGCCTCTGGAAGAGGTCTCCTGGCACACAAACCAACTTTAAATAATACAAACCATTAGTGCAGAAAGTAGCAAAGCAGAACCGCCCATTCTGCCTTTCCTGGTGGCAAAGGAAGCAGAGGATGGAACCAGGCGTCAGTGGGCAAGGCTCCACGGCTGGTTAAGCCTCCGTGCCACTGAGGACAATCTGGTGGTGACCTGTCCTCCATGGAGAAAGGGGTCCAGCTCTTTGCACTAGCACACAGCAACTGCCCCAATATCCAAATCTATGCAAAGCTACTCTATTGTGAGTGACAGTGCTCGGGAGAAAAGGGACCCATCCGCTGATACAGAAGCTCAACCTCAGCTAGTGAAGACCCACAGGGAGGTGATTGCATTTATGACCAGCAAGGCAGGTGAGGATAAGGTGAGGCCAGGGGACCCACAGACACTCAACTCATGTCAATAGAGATCACGTGGTCTGAGCCATTCCTTCCTAGCTCCCAGTGCTTCAGTTCAGTCCAATTCAGTTTTCTCATCTGGCAAACAACAGAATCATTCAATTTGAGAGCTGGAAGAGGCCCCAGAAACTATCTAGTCCAATCTCCTCACTGAACTGATAACATCTGTCTTACCTGTTCCTCTGACTTTTTATAAGGATTAATTGGAATGCGGGAAATCCGTGTTTGTGGACTGCCGATTTAAGATGGAACATGGGGTTAATCGTGCCATTTTGCTTCTCCTTCATCTCCTTTTAGCTGAGACACAGACACACTTCAGAAGCCAGGGTATCGAGTTCTTGCTATTAACCATAATGCTTTGCATGCCTGGGCTGCTTCTTCCTTCCCAAAGACCCTCCTCATCTGCCTTAGGTGTCAGATTTCATGAGGCACAGAGGGACAACTAACTTGACAGCTGGGAAGTCAGAGTCAGGGGGCACTGTGGAGTCTCACAGGCAGCTGAGAAGGGACTCTGACCTCACTGCAGGGCTCCTCAGGCACAGTCCCTCACTGGCCTGAAGCTCGCCAATCAGGCTGTGTTGGCCAGTGACCACAAGGGATCATCAGGTCTCCACCTCCCCGGCTCTGGGAATACGGCATGCACCACATACCCAGGTTTTTCTTGTGAGTTCTGGGGGGTAGAACTTGGGGCTTCACACTAAAACAGCAAGCACTTTACCAACTGAACCATCTCCCCAGCCTGTACTCCACTTTGTAAAGAAAAACTGAGGTTTGCGTTGCATAATCAGAAAACTGCAAAAGAAGGAGCTTTGGGAAAGGGGTGAACAGCTGTCCAAAGCATTCTGTGCATGCAACAAATACTTCTAGATCTGCCTATTTGCAGGGCTAGTCAGAAGGGTCACGTGAAACCTAAGTGCAGATTGTTAAAATCTCATACTGCCAAACCAGATGGCATCACATTCCCAGGGCTCCTGTCCCAATGACCTTTCATTTTCTATAAGCTAGACGGCATTTGCATAGAATCCCTCAGAAAGAAAGTCCCAAATCCTGGAAGGTAGAAGAGTTAGTGAGAGTGAATCAACCCCACCCCACCCCCAGGAACCCACACACATTCTTTCCTTCCTTCCTTCCTTCCTTCCTTCCTTCCTTCCTTCCTTCCTTCCTTTCTTAAAATACAGTTTAGGTCAAGAATTTCTGGAAACAATTATCTCCTCCTTGGCTGATACATTCTCTTAGTTAGCCTCACATCTCCAGCATCAAATACAACTGGTGCCACAAAGGAGGAACTCCAGAGAGACAAAGGGAAACCTGGTCCATGGGATGAGCCCTGAGCTTCAAACTCCAGGGTGCTTGTTAAAATGCAGAGGACTGACTCAAACATTGGTGACTCAGGGGGCCTGAAGACTGCATGTTTAATAAGTCAGCTAGGTAAGATGCTGCATAGGTGATCCTTGGACCTCCCTTTGAAAACGGTGGCTTAGGAGGGATTGAATTCTCAAGCTGGCGGACTCCCTACAGGACTATTTCTATACCTCCTATCCACACAGACGGTCTCCAAGCTTGTGGTTTTTATAAATGTCCATGGGGCAGAACAGGTAAAGGTGACAACCTAGAGTTTTCTCAGGCTCTCAGCCGTTAGCAAGGAGCCAGCTGGCTTGCAAGAGCCCCACAGATGCACAGTGGGGCGGCAGCTGGGAGAGGAACATCTGTGGACAGCAGTCTCGGTGCTCCCAGCAGCAGGTCTCAGCTATGGAAAGGCTGCCACAGAATATGAGGACAGTGGATCTCAGCCCCACACAGCTGAGGACAATTAACCTTTAGCAGGTCAGCTTCATTACCACAACAAGCAGCTGCCTCCAGACTCTGCTTGGATCCCTTCCGGAGCACCAGGCTGAGGGCATCTTCCTGATATGGCCCAGGAGATTCAAACTGAAAAAAAAATCCACACCAGCCAGCTTACCGGCTGCCAGGCTGACACTTCAAAGCTCTGAGTGTATCCTGTCTCTGCCAGGCTGCCTGGGGTAGATCTTTCTGCCCCCCTTATCCATGAGGCTTCTCCATCATCGGGATGTATGCTGGAGCTGAGCTAAGGATGGGAAGAAGAGATTCGGCAAACGCAACTGTGGGCTCCTCCAACAAAGGCTTCCTATCATATGTCCAAGTAGCAAATCAAAAGCTTGGCCTCTCCACACACACAGAGTGAGTCAAGAAGCCTGGGTTGGGATCCTTCCCTGTGCCTACAGGAAAATCCATTCCTCATCAGTGAACCTATGTCCACTCTGAAAACAATCCCTTAGGGCTCAGTGCATGGTGGCATCTAAATATAGCCATTCTTCTGCATTGGCTGTATTTTCTCCAAATAGCCACAATGCCATCTCTCACCCTGTGGTCTTCATGTGGTTTCCCCCGAAGATGACACTTGAGGCTGGCTGTCCTCTGGCTTCCACACACATGTACCTGCACACACTTACATACATACACATTGATACAAATAATAAAATCAATTAATCATAATAAAATTAAGGTGAGACATCTTGATCCAGATGATCCTGCATGACTTCTGCTAGCTCAGTCCTATGAGACAAGGCCACATCCTGATGGTCATTTTGAGTTTCTCCAGCTTAACCCGGAAACTGCCACAGAGCCACAAGGAAAGGGTCTCAGGCTCAGGTTCCAGCAGAGACTCCAGCCCATACCCAGCACCTCAGCCAGATATACAAGTGAGCTGTCTAAGAGGAGCTCTTCCAGCCATCCCAACTGGTGGTTCTGTGGATACAGCACAGATGCACCTAGAACCTTCCCACTGAACCTTGACAAACTGAAGATGTTTGAACTAAAGCACCAGCAACTGTTTTGTCACCTTGACAGTCTGGGATGTGCTGATATGCCATCATAGACAACTGACTTGGTTATACCCTGGAAGCCAAGCCACTGGGCCACCCTCACCTACATTTGCCAGCCTGCCTCCAAAGGGGACTCTTCACTGACAGAGCCACATTTTCCCGTGGAGAAAGAAAAAGGTGTGGGTCCCCCTGAAGATAAAGATCCCAGTAGGATCAGCCACACTGGCGGGTACTTCCTCTAGCTTTATTTCCAGCAGAATAGATGTGCTTATAGGCTGCTGGCCAGAGCAGTGAGTCTCGGGCAAAAAGATGACAGATTCATACCTCCCTTGTGGCTCTGGTTCCAGGGCATGAAGTTTAACAAAAGCCCTCCCATCATTCCCTAGGGTCTTGTCTCTCCCCTTCCACTCCCCTATCTCCAGGCCTCTGCAAGTGGACCTCACTCTGCAAGACCCCTCTGAGAACCCTCTCCTGGAAGCTCATTGCAGCCTGATGGCTCAGGCTCAGAGCTGATGAAGACAAAAGGCTCTGCAAGGCTTTCCCAGGAGCAGTCTGGTGCTCTAGGATCTTTGCCAGAGTCAGAGCAGATCTGTAGATGCAGATTCCCTTCATGAGTCCTGTCATTGTCAGATGACAGCACTGTGATACAGATGTCAACACCTGGTACGAGATGGTAATAGCAACAAAGAACAATACTGAGAGGCAACAAGGCCGTCCAGGAGCAGGTGTCCTGAAGGCAGGACACTGACAGGGCTGGTAGGGCACAAGGAAGTGGGGACTTCTTGCCACCCCTAGACACAACTCCCCAAGGTCTCCGACACTGCATAGAACAGGTACGTGGCCTATATGTCCTATGTGACAAAGTCCACAACAGGTTGAGTGGTCTGTGGGATGGGAATCTACTGCACACCTTTTGGGGATGCCCAGCAGTCTGAAGCTCTGAGCATACCACACATCAACAGTGTACCTAGCTGTCCACCATGCTTCCCTCTGTGGCTTCTCCACAAGCTCCATGTGAGTCCTCCAGGCCTGAAGAAAGGGGATAGATCAAGGGCAGGCCTGAGAAGTGGTTTCCACCCTGAACATCTACACCCACAGGTGTATATTCCCACTCAAGCCCATGCAAACCAACTCAGCCATCATTATGAAAGAAGTGTGGGATCTTGGAATGAGGGTGATGGGAACAATACTGAAATACATTCAGTCAGAGATAAGAACCAGAACTAAATGTTGGCCAGAGAGGACTTTGCCTGTACACAGGCAGCCACAGGAGTATAATTGGTAGTAATTACTAAGTCTCTATAGAACACAAGATCAATCTAGAACAGGGATGTCTGCAGGTTGCAATAGCAAAAATGCTATTGTGTGACTTTATAACATGGCATTGTCATTTGCAAGATACATGTTCTAGAACCAACCACACAATCAAGTTATTTAAAAATAGGGAAAAAAAATCTCATAATATTTTCAGTGAGTTCATGATTTTGTGTTGGGCTGTACTCATTCTAATCATAGGCCGTGGGTAACCCATGTGCCATGTATTGGATACCTTGGCCTAGAGTCCTTGATGCTTCCTGGATTATAGGATAGACTACAAGAATCCTGTAGACAGTGGAAGAGGCTCTTCTGCCTCCCCTGATCAGATGCCAAGTGAAGGTGTCATGGTGACTACTGTGTGCCCATGGGAAACATAAGGACAGGCTGGACATTGGGAAGGAGTCCTCTGGGACTGCCAGAGGAGGATGTCCTGAGAACCTCACTGTGGCAAAGATGGAATGAAAAGAGAAGTCTGAGCTGCTCCAGTAAAAACTAAGTGGGAAATGTAGCTTGTCTTTAGGATTTGACACTGAGTTTAACACCCGTGACCCCATTTTAAAAAGCCATGGGACTATATAAAAGTGTCTTTCTAGTTTGCAAAGGCCACAGCCCAAATGTGGCCACATGTGTCACATCATTAACCAGGATGCCCATTCCTGTAGGTATACATAAAATCACAACAAACATTTTGGGAGTAGTAACAGTTTACTGTCTAAGACCCCACTCATATGCCCTATTCTACTTTCCCTCACTTTCCCGAAATTGCTGGTTGTGACCTTAGACTAATTGCCACAACACTAATGGGTCTTGGCTTGTAGGCTGAAAAATGCTGTTGTAGAAGAAATCAAAACACTACAGGCCACAGGTCAAATCATGTCATCTATTTGATCGTGTGTGTGTGTGTGTGTGTGTGTGTGTGTGTGTGTGTGTGTGTGTGTATGTGTGGTATGGAGGAAGGGAAGGCAAGAGGGGCACAATCATGTGGAGGGACATTGTTTGTGTAGTGTATATATGTGTCCATGTGGGTATGTGCATATGTGTGCATGTATATGTATGTGTGCATGCATATAGAGGTCAGAAGTTGATACTAGGCATTTTTCTCAATTACTCTCGATCTTGGTTGTTGAGACTAAGTCTTTTACTGAACACAGAGGTCACAGTTAGACTGGCTGGTCAGTATGCTCCAGGGATCAGCCATCTCCACTTTCTCAAAGCAGAGACTACAGGAGAACATCACTACACCCACTTTTTATTTGGGGGCTGAACTCGCGCTTTCCCGATAGTTATCTACCTGGCCTCTCTTTGATTGGTTGATTGATTAGTTGGTTGGTTGACTGATTTATATGTGTAGATGCATAGGGGAAGGGAGTGTCACAACATGGCTGGCGTGTGAAGGCCAGAGGACAACTTGCAGCACTCAGTTCTCCACTGCGTATGAGTCCCAGGATGCAATTCAGGTTGTCAGGTCTGGCAGCCTTTGCCTGCTGAGTCATCTCATCTTGGGCCCTGATTTAGTTTTAATTAAAACATTAGTTTTTAATTTTTGTAATGCCATAGTGCATGTTTACATTTTCATATAGAATTCAGCAACACTGTGTATATGCCATGTTGTGTGACCACCACTCTCTCTAGCTTCACCATCTCAGAACAGCCGTGCCTTTAAGAGAGTACTCCCATCCCTTCTTCTCTCTGTCCCTGGCAACAACTATTCTCTCTCTCTCTCTCTCTCTCTCTCTCTCTCTCTCTCTCTCTCTCTCTCTCTCTCTCTCTCTCTCTCTCTCTCATTTACCTATTCTGTGTATTTCATACAAAGGAATTGCACCATATGTGCTCCTTTGTGACTTCCCTTGTGTAATGTATTTTTGAGGTTCACCCAAGTTCTAGTTTCAATCAGAACTTTTACTCCTTTTTATACTTAAATGATATTACATTCTATGGATTAACTGCAACTGCTTATGCATTCATCTGTTGACTGGTATTTGGGATGTCCCCATGCTTTGGCTGTTCAGGATAGTGCCATTTTAAACGCTTGTATAAGTTTCTGTATGGACAGCTGGTTTTGCTTCTCTTAGAGAATAAGGAATGGAGTCACCGGCCCATATGGTAATTACATGTTTAGCTTTTGGAGGAGGTAGCAAGACACTTTTCACAGTGGCTGCACCATTTTACCTTCCCACCAGAGAAAGAATAAAATCCCCACTTCCACACGCCCTTCCTAACATCTGCTATTTTGCTGGGTATTTTTAATTTTAGTCTTAACTCTTCATTGGCGATCATCCTGGTGTGCATAAAGTGGTTATCTCATTACAGCTTTGATTTGCATTTCCTTAAGGATCAATGAAACTAAACATTTTCTCAGGTGATCCTTGGCCATTTGGCTATATCCTTTAGAAAAATGTCTATTCAAATCTATAATTGGAGTGTTTAGTTTCCTGTAGTTGAGTTGTACGGGCTCTTTATACAGTCTGATTCACAAAGCCTTATCAAATATATGGTTGCAAATATTTTTCTTCCATTCTGTAGGTTTTCTTTACACATCCTGGATAATGGCTTTTGCTACACGGAGGTTTTAAATTAACAGGCAGTCCCTGGACTTTTGCTTTGGTGACCTTGCTTTAGGCGAAAAATCTAAGAATTCACTAGTGTGTTTGATCTGTAGTGCATGCCAAAGGCCCTTGTGTTAAATGGATAGTCCTCGGTTTGGTACTATTGAGAGGTAGAGGGAATTTGATGAGCCAGTGCCTGCTTGAAAGGCTTCAGGCCACCGAGGATGTGCCTGCGAAAGATGTGTCTAAAAGCAGTGGGTCTTCCAGATGCGTGGGTTGAAACACTCCCATTGGGAAACAAGGTAAGCCTTCCCTCTTCATCAGGTGATAGTTTAAGTATTTCTTACAGTAACTAAAAGCTGACAGTCACCTGTCACCTTCACTGCCACTTGACTAGACTCAGAACCACTTGGGGGACACACCTCTGAGCAAGTCTGTGACAGTTTCTAGAGAGAAGGAAGACTCACCCTAAACATAGGTGACATCATGCCATGGTCTGGGTTCCAAGAGCGAATAAAAAGGACAGAGGGGAGCTGGCTGAGCATCACCTGCCAACTCACTGCTGAGTGACTGGAGACACAATGTAACCACCTGCCTCCTGTGGCTGCCACGCCTTACCCTCTGTGACTGCAAACCCTGCAAACCCTGAACCAAAGGAGGCCTTTCCTTCTCCTAGCTGCATTCATCACATGTTTTGTTACACAAGAAGAAAAGCCAAGAAACATGACTAACACATCAGACATCTTCATGAGGATTGACTCATGTTTTCTACTCATAGCTGTATAGTTTTAAATCTAATGTTAGATTTTTCTAATCCACTTTGAGCTGATTTTTGTATATGCAATGATGTAAGGTACAGGTGCAACTTTTTTATTTTTGCAGAACACACACACACACACACACACACACACGTTGGCTTTCTAGATTTCTTTATGCTGACAAAGAATGATCCAAGAAGAAAAATAAAGAAAACATGTCCACTTATAATAGTATATTTTATAAAACTGTGTCCACGTAAAAAGAATAAAATTTCTAGGAAAAAATTAACCAAAAAGATAAAGCACATACTAAACCAGAAAACAGTGCTGAAAGGAATTAAAGGCCTGGCTAAAAGTTGGGAGTAGAGGCTATGTCTACAATCCTGGCACTTGGGAGGCCAGGGCAAGAGGATTATTACGAGGCACACGCAACCCTGAGCTTCAAAATGAGATTCTGTCTCAAACAAACCAACAAAACCTGATTAAATGGAGAGAAGTCTCAGATTTTTCCTCAGAAGAATTAATATTGGTAATGACAATATTCTCCAACGTTGTGGAGCTGAGAGGATGTCTCAGCCTTTAGAGTGGCTGCCATGGAAGCCTGAGGACCTGAGATCAGATGCCAGACTCATGTAAAAGCCTACGTGCCTGCCTCACACCGCACACCTGCGCACACCACACACCTGTCCTACACCGCACACCTGCCCCACACCACACATCTGCCCTATAATACTCACCTGCCCCACACCGCACACCTGCGCACACCGCACACCTGCGCACACCACACACCTGCCCCACACCGCACACCTGTCCTATAATACTCACCTGCCCCACACCGCACAACTGTCCTACACCGCACACCTGTCCACACCGCACACCTGCGCACACTGCACACCTGCCCACACCGCACACCTGCCCTATAATACTCACCTGCCCCACACCGCACACCTGTCCTACACTGAACACCTGCCCCACACCGCACACCTGCCCCACACTGCACACCTGCCCCACACCTCACACCTGCCCCACACCTCACACCTGTCCTACACTGAACACCTGCCCCACACCGCACACCTGCCCTATAATACTCACCTGCCCCACACCGCACACCTGCCCCACACTGCACACCTGCCCCACACAATGAATTACCTTGACACACCAGTGAATAAATAGGCAAAGGGGATTTCTCTTTCAGCTGGAAGATGATACAGAACAGCTCTACAATCTGAAGAACTTGAATGCCCCCTGGGAAGAGCAGTGAGATTTTCTGCAAATTACCAGCAGGCTTCTTACCTGAACTAGAGACAATAACTCCTCTAAGCATGGGCACCCACAAATGCTCCCCTTTGGCATTCACTCCATCATATCTCCTGAGCTGGGCCAGAGGTATCCAGCAAGCAATCAATCTAATACATACCCAAGAATCTGGTATATTCAGGACATGGTGTAAACACAGTGCGGTGCATTAGTGGTACAACATGCCACCCCCACTTAGAGAAGCACAGTCCAAAGAATAAGCCAAGTATACAACAGCAGAGGAAATGCAAGGAACACTACCATGTAATAAGCATCCACTACTGTGCAAAGACATCTACAGTTATCTCATTCAGTTCTCATGAGAACGGCCATCACACTTGACAGATGAACGAATTGGGTTTCAAACAGCTTCACATTTGGCCCTTGGCTTCAGACCTGGTAGGGTCAGAAACTCTGAAACCTGAACAGAGACTATGTGATTATAACTTCAGCTATTCAGCTATTAAACTGCCTTTTATCAAAAGTCCTACAGTATTTTGAGCATCATTCCAGACTCTGGTGTTACAAGAACAATCTTTTATGCCATCTTGTCCCATCCCTACCAGGAAAAGGAAATAGAACGTGTCATCATTCACCTGCAGGAAAAAGACAGGACACAGACATCACTGAAATACTGACAATAACATGAGATATGTTCCAAATCTGCAGGAAGTTTACAACAACAGTATTTCAGTGGGTTTGAAGTGTTTATGGAAAACATCCCAAAGGAAACAGACAAGTAGTGGGATTTATAGGTGGTCACCTATTGTAGACACCCCCATCCCCCACAGCCTGGACTGGGCTGACAGTAGAGGGAGAAGGAATCAGACACGTTTGAAGACTTGCAAACTAGCTATTAAGGACCAGAATTTAAGAGGGATGCTGAATCCTACATATACATCACCACCTTTGACCCTACTCTCCAAACAGTCATTATTTCAAGCCAACCCAGCTACCACCAGAACATTCCACAACCTTCTTGAGGAGCAGAGGGATGACAGAAGAGCTGGGCTTTGATTCAGAGGACTTGGCTTGGCATACAGATTTGACAACTTAGAATTAATTGTACTGTCTATGGAGTTAGCCACTAGGCACAGCTGACTTTTTAAAGTTAAGTCAAAATAGGGTTAAAATGTCAGCTAGGTTGCTCCCCCTGCATTCATTGCTGAATGCTGTGTGTGTGTCCCAGTGCTTCCTGAAGCAGACATTTCCACCATGACAGAAAATTCTATTGGCCAACACTGATTTACAAAGGACTCTAGCAAGGCTGCCTCTTTGTACCCCATTTCTTCAGCTCTGTAAACACTTCCCTGATAGGACTTAAAGGGATAAAGAGAGATGATGAGTTTGTGTACTGGCATCTTCCAGTTTTCCTTTCTACTCCCAGTGTCTGGCTGCTGAACAGCCTTGGTATCTGATCAGAAAGCCACAAGCAACTATAATGAACTGAAACAGCTGGCCTCACACTCATGCCATGGTAACAGGAAATCTAAGGTGTGGTGTGAGACCCAGCAGGGCACTGGGGTTCCTATGGGCAGGTAGTCTTTCCAGAACTGACTAGGACTGCTCCTCATTTTGTATGACAAGGAGGGTGATTGTACTAACTATGGACTGATAATAGATTTCACTGGGGACCATACAGAACCAAACCACTCCAACCCTAGTTCCCAGGACATGAAATGGAAAGACTGTGACTTTGGACCAAAGGAAGGTAAGGGAGAAGTAGAGGCGGGTATGAGAAGGGGCAGGGAGGAGCAGAAACCTTCCACAGAGACCATTTTGAACCACATCTACCCTTCTCAGAAAGGATGGGGAACCTCAAGCCCACATACAGGACCAATATAGACTATATCCAGAGAATGAGAAGAGATCAACATTCAGGGACTGTGCCACTGTCACCTCCCCGCAAGCCAGGACGCTGAGAGCTTTGTGGACCTGCTGTGCAGATGTTAAAAGGCCCTAGCTCAGATGCAGTGGCTGTAGACATCACAATCAGGAATTTGCTGTCACCTCAGGCTGCCCATCAGTGTTCCCCACAGTCAACACAAGGCTCAAACAGTCCTTTCTTCAAGAATAGAAGGCAGGATGACCCTGGGCGATACAAAGTCATACAATCAGGGAGGGAAAGGAAAGTAGTTTGGAAGAGAAGGGACAATGATGGGGTGTGGCGGTGAGGACCCTGGAAGAGAATCTGGCCCCAGGATGCTAAATGTAAGGTCATCTTACCACAACCCTTCCTCCTCCCTTGGTCTTTAAAGTAAAGGAGGCAGACCTCAAAGTACCTAACCGCTTCTGAGAGCCAGGAGCGGGGAAGGTGAGCAGCAAGACGGTCTGGAGAGCAGAGTCTGTGTTGGCTCTGTGGAACGGGGACTGTCCTCAGCTCCTGCTTTCCCTTGCCTGCCCTTACCTGTCATTCCTGCTGTGAGCAGATCCCTGGTATCCCCTAGACCTCCCTCCAGGCCTTTCCCAGCCACTGGGCCACCCTGTTTTCTCCTAAAGACCATCAGGAAGCCACTGCCTCCTCTGCATTGACTCCCACTGTTACCCCAGACTGTGTCTGGACTCCATGGCAGACATAGAACCCAAGTCATCTCTCTAACCTCCACTTTCTGACCTTTGGTCTCATGGAATCTCATGGAAGCTCAACTTCGTCCTCCACCACAGAGTGTCCCCTGACACTTCTCTCTAGAACAATCTTACTCAAAAGGTCATTAGACTCCACCTCTCCTGAGCCGCTGTCCCTAAGAGTCCAGGCACAGGAGAGCAGTAACCCTGAAGTCACTTTCATTCCAACATAGAGAGATACTTGTCACTAGGTCTTAAGAATGGCAGCCCAGGGTGGACCTTCACATAGGGTGCCACACACCAGCAAGGGATTGCCTTTCTTGAATTGTACCTCTGACCTTGACTCCAACATCAGCCACCTTTGTGATATTAAGCAAGCCCATTTCATTCCTTCATGGGCCTCAGTTTCCTCCCCCTGTGAAGTGAGTGGACTGGAGCTCATTAGTCAGGGACTTCTTTCCAGTCTGACACTCGGGGGTCCCCACCATTCTGCAGAACTACGAGTGTGTGATTCGAGGTTCCTGGCTGCCACTGGGGCAGACACACTTGGCACAGATGTGTTCAAACTCAGCCCCTGCAGAGAGCCTTCCATTCTCTCTGCTCTCCCAGGGTTCATTAGCCTGCAGCATCAATAGTCAATTAGTGCTTGTTAGCTCTGTTGTCACTTCTAGGACAAGTCTCAGAGGCACTCCCAGGCCCCTGCCCCATATTGCCAAGACAGACAGCCTAGATCCCTCCATCTGGAAGGGAGATCATCATTGGAGAAAAGGCCCCTGTGGTCTCAGGAGAGGCTTGTGAGAGCCATGCAACTCTTCTTCTTTGGGGCCACAGAGAAGAGCTCTGTGAGTGGCCTGAGGTCCCTGAAGCCCTTTCTCATCCTGTTACTTCCAAACACCAGATCTGTGGAACCCATGTGGTGGCTCCATTTGCCAACCTGCCAGGCTTCTGTAAAGCTGAGCAATATCTAGCCAGGTTATCCCACTAATGACTCTGCAGCGTACCTGGGTCACAAGGGTGCCAGCCTCCTACAGCTTGCTTCAGTTCAACTCAGGCCTTCCACCAGGCTAATAAGACTGAGACAGCAGAGCTGTCCCTGCCTCCTGCCAGTGATGGCTTTCCAGCCTGGGAGATGGTGGAGAGGCCAGACCCCACAGATTGACCTGCCTCTCTCTTTTGCATAAATGAAAGTTCTAACAAGCATGGCCGTAAGTGCCCTTGCTGCTCAAGAGCTGATGTCTATGCATGCAAAGAGGCTTCTCCCTGACTTCTCGGGGATTCAGAGTGAATGTCTTCAAAACAATCCCTCAGCAAGTCACAAAAGACCCTTCAAGAAGTGAGTCAGGTGACACCGGCCAGAGTCAGAGGCAGAGGCAGAACTGGGTGGGAGACAGACTGGCAGCACAGAATGCTGGAATGAAGATTGCAGAATGGCTCTATGAGGAGCCATGATCAGGGATGCTTTGGCTCTCACAGGTGTGCCCAAGCTGAGGTCTATGACCACATGCAGCCGAGGATAGCTATGAATGCAATCTTATAAAAAAATGAACACTTACTTAAAATATATGAGGCTGTTTTCCAGAACTGTATCACTCAACTCTGGAAAGTGAACTTTGTAGATGACAACGTCAAAGGAGTGTGCACACCTGCTGGGAGCTGCTGACAGCCCTTGTCCCACTTACAACACCCACTCAGGGCAGGATATGGGGAAGCCAGAAGCTACAAACACAGGTAAGAACTAGTCTGGCTCACATTCTTGAGCTCCAGGGCTTTGAGATTAGGCCTGGATTGCCTCCTTTGCTTTGGAGTGTGATCATCAGATACGCTGGCCCTCAAAATGAGTAAGAAGCATCAGGCCCAGTTTCAGCAGAGGCTCTGGGTGTTTTTTAATATCTTCTTAAATGCTCTGAAGGGGGAAAGGCAATAATGGGGTTCCCATGATGAAGCCAGAGGATGAGACCCTGGAAGGAGCCAGAACTACAGGAGCTAATGCAGACAAGTCACGGGCTGCGATGTTTTATAGTCTGTGCTGCTAGTTCTGTCTTCTTTTTTAAAGGGAAGCAAATTAAAGGGCTGGGTTGTTAATTAGATTCATGAAAGATGAAAGTGTTACAGGACTTTGGTGGGTGGAACCATCTAAAGGCAGTGCTGGCTCCCACATCCCCTGTTGCATGAGGCCTAAGGCACCATCTTCACCTCTGGTACCCGAAGCCTCGATGACCACAGCTGGGAGCAAAGAAGTAAGGTAGAAAGTAGAGCCCAGGTACAATGTCACCAAAGTAACTCTGCTTCCCCCAGAGATGCTGAGTTTTTTAAAGCTGACAATTCTTCCTGTGATTTTATTTTAACAAAACACTTTACTACATCCAAAAAATTTTGGAGACCACTGATCCGGTCTGATCTCATTTTATAGATGAGAGCTCAGAGGCAGGAGAAGGAACTCAGGAGGTCATAGCATGTGAAGAGTGGAAGGAGCCAGGTGTCTTGACATTTAGCTACTGTTCCCCACTCATTCAGTCTATACTTAGGCTTCCTGTTGCTGATGATGCCCAACTCTCCTCCAGCCCCAAACCTGTCTCCTGCTCCAGACCTCTCCATCAGCTGCCTCTGCTGTCTTGCTGGCATGTCCATGGGATGCTGTAGCAGTCATCACAGTGATACTCACCATCGGTACCCTGCTGAATGGTACCTCAGTGAAGAACCACTCCATCAGCCAGAGGCAGTGCCAGAGATTTTACAGTGAGGCAGGGAAAGTACTAGAGCAGAGACGGGGAAGATCCTGGCCAACTTGTCTGCCTCAAAAGCACCCTGCTTCCCCTTAGCTTGTACATCCAATAGGGGCAGTAAAGCCTCTCCTGACCCAGACTCTGGGCCATCCAACAGGAAAATGAGGCCTCTAAGCACCTCCTCCTTTGTAATTAACACCTTTCTTTCAGTACAACAATCAAATCTTGCTATTGTGAGAGCCAAAAGCCCAGCTCATCTCCCTCCTCTACCTGCTGCATGGGTCTTCTTCACCACTCCAATGTCAGTGTTGGATATCACAGGCTTTCTGGTGCATTTCTATCACCAAGTGAGTACCCAATCCATACTACTGCTCAGCTCTGCAAATATCCACTGAAGGCATCGATGGGTGAGTGGATTGGTGGGCTACCCTGAAAGCTTCTTAATTGATCTATGTTTAAAGTTGTATCCCCTTCAAATGTGACCTCCATTTTGCCATTGGCTGATTGATCTGAAACACAAATTGCTGAGACACCCTCTTTCCTTGAAGCCCCTCTTCAGGCTTCCCACTGTGGCACATAGGAACTGTGATTGGCTTCCCCACCAGAGGTATCTCCATGCCCTCCATGTCCCAGAACCACCTTCTGGTTCAACTGTCCAGTTCTTAAACTCACCACCAACTACATCTCTCTCGAAAATCATTCCTGTCTCTGCTATGGCTGTCGGAGGTCGTTGGGTGCTGGGACCCTGGGCTGCAAGTCTTATCACAATCCACCCATGAATCACCTTGAACATAGCTCTGTGTCCCCAGCACAGAGACCAGTACAATGACAACAGTTGGAAGGAAAGGCAGATGATCCTGAAAAGCAAAGCCTGGGAATCCTTTCCCAGAGCTGGTGGGCCAGCTACTCTCTAGCCACCTACAGAGGGTCATTGATGCTGCCAGCTGGCCTGTGGGCAAACCAAGTTCTTCCCTGGCATTTTCTGATGGGGACTCCTTGGTGTTTATGCCAGGGCAGGACAGAAGACAAGATGGTGGTAGGTGTCTCCCTGCCCCCACTGAGAGGCAACAAAGACAACTATCTAGCCATTACCACTGAAACCTAGCCACTCTGCTTGATTTGATGAGTCAACATCAAATCCAAGCCCCATGCTACTGCATCACTTTGCACAGGAAGAGACCAGAAGGGGGGTATTGTCTCCCTGAAGCCAACCACACATGTATGTCATAGAAAAGTACCCCTTGTTTTATCCCTGATGGAGAGTGAGCAAGAAGGGGCTGGGACACTCTACCAGGTAGGAAAAGGCCTACAATAGAGGTCTCCTGCCCAGGAGTAGAGGACATTGAAGCGATAGCTTCATATACCCTTCTGGCCATAGATGAAGTCTGTAGACACACAAGCTCCACAACTCACAAGGCAGGAGTTCAGTTGGGTTAAAAGCAGAAGTGCTTGTATTAAAGGAAGGGAAATTATTTTTTAGATCAGACCATGTAAGAAGGAAACCATTTGTTCCCTGGATCTGGGTTCAATGGGGATGTGGGTAAGTATGAAAGCCCCCACCTGCCCGTTGTGTGGAGCTCAATTTCTCCAGCCACAGGACTCTCCTCCCCACTTCCAAGGAGGCTACAGAGAGTGGAAAGAAAAGATGTGTTGGGGTCATCTCACAGCCTGTGTTCGAATCCAGCATGTGCCACTTATTAACTATCTGATCTGGGGAAAGTTATTTAACTCTTTGAGCTCTGGCTTCTTTAACTCAAAGGAGAAGGCAATAATTCACTAGACTATGAGTGTCTTCGATGGGGCTGGTACATCCTCAGTGTTTGGTGCATCTTTCTACCAAGAGCTATTTGAGCCTTCATCTCTGAGTCCTTGGTGTCTCTGAAGCCTTTTCCCACTGGAAATAACAAGTCCACTGCCATGCAAAGAGGAGGCCCAGGGTGGTGACTCAGGAGCAGTAGAGGTACAGGTAACATGGAAGTCTCACAAAAGCATCATAGAGGAAAAACTATGGGCAGAGTGTCGATAGCAGGGGTCCCTGACCACCCCCTATTTGGGTCAGCCTTGAAACTCTATGAAGTTTGAGCCTTATTGATCCTAAAAGAAACTAAAGAAAGAGACTGAATACAAAGAAAGGTAATAAAAATGATTAAAGGAATTAGAAGGCTTGACCTATAAAGGGGGGAGCTAAAGGGACATAATACACAGAACCTACAGAACCAGGGCCTGCAAGGATGCGATAACTTCCCATAAATATGCGAGACAGAGCCACATAAAAGAAGGGCGAGAATTATTTCAGGCAACTTGGGACACCATTACAGAAAGAAATGGCCTGAAACTAAAATAAGAGAAGGTTAAATCTGGGTCTTGGGAACATTGTTCTGGTGGGGAAGTCAGGGGAAAAGACACATAGCTGACAGTGCAAAACCACCTGAAAGCAAAAGCAACCAGTGTCCTGCTGCTGTCCCCATTTGAGAGCTATTGGCCCCATCAGGTCCTCTACCAGCTACTCTGATGGTGGTCTCACTCTCCACATATTACCTTAGGGTTATAAATAATATAGCAGTGGCTTGAAGTATACAAGAAGACGTGTAGGTTGTATTCAAATGCATGTCATTTTCTATAGACTACTTGATTATCTGGGATTTTTGGTATCTCCAATCCATCACAAATACCATGACTGCTTGAACACCCCATACCACTCACATGCTGGTAGGAGAATTCTGCCTGAGGACCAGGGCTGCTGAGGGCAGCTCTACCCGTACCTGCATTTAGGGTCAATAGTGATGGGTAGATAGAGCAGCAGAAACTGACCTAGGCATTTCTCTGTCTGCTCAGGTCTCCTACACATTCCCATAAGTCATTTTTATTTTCTCTCTCAAGCCTCGCATAAAATTTACCTTGTTTTCTTGCCTGAAATTCACTTTAGAAAAATACTTTAATTATAAGAAGAGATACCCAAAGCAAAACTGCTAGAAAGCCAATTCATACTCATTTATTCATCTAATCGATAAATACATAGCGAGTAAAAGAAATGAGCCAGTTACCTGTGAGCTGCAATGGAGACCTCAAAGATGAACATGTCTCCATGCCCTTAAGGAGCTTGCTTTGGTGAGTGTGGAAAGCAGCCATCTCAGACAGAAAATGGCTGTGGACACCTGGCATACACAATCTGGGGGGTGGGTTATCAGGTAGCTCAGAGGGAAAACGATTCTCCCTATCTTGAGCAAAGGATAGACTAGCATCAGGTGATGACATCCAGGAAGGGCATGTTGGGTATAAGGGATACGAGGAGCAAAGATATGAGGCAGGAGAAATCCTAACTGACCTCAGCAGTGAGTAGCTGCATAAAGCCAGGAAATCAAGGATGTGGAATGAGGTTGAGAAGGGTGGAGAGGAAGATGAGGGAGGACGGAGAGCAGCTATGACAGGACCATGTGCACTAAACCAGTACACAGCATCTCACCAACTACAGAAACTCTAAGAAGTCCCTGGGCTGTGAGCAATCTTGTATGTATCTCAGGAAGAAAACCTGGGTCCCACATGCTCTTAGTCTGTCGCTAAGAATAATGCCATGGTCCAGGTCATTTGTTTTGTTTTGTTCTGTTTTTATTAACTTTTTAAGTTAGCATTAAAAAGTAATGAGTTCCACTACAGCATGTTCATACATGTTCCTCATTATACTTATTGCTATTCATTCCCCTCCCCCCCTAGCCCTCCCCCTCCCCTCCCTTGTTGGTCTTTTTCCTTCCCCTTGAAACAGTCCAGATTTCATATCATATGTATTCTTTTTCTCTCTTTTCCTCCCTTCCTCTGCTTAAAATGTTTTTCTCTCTCATGATTCCCTTTGTATTTTATGCCACACATACATACATACACACTTATATACATGCATACATACATACTCACATCTACACACATAAATTTAAACCTAGATTTCACATATGAGGGGAAAAATGATCTACCAGTGTGGGTAAAGACAAGAGGTGCTCACCGACTGGTCCACGGTTGGGCCTCACCTGGTGACAGTCTTTGTACTGTTCCTAAGATGGAACAGGAGCATCTCCTGGTGTGACACAGGGAGCCAGTGTGTATTTCCTCCTTCACACTTCTGGTGAAGCCACAAGATTCAGTCACGAGAACACACCCTTATCTAACCCTAAGCGCCTCCCTAAGGCTCCAGCCCTAAACACCAGACTGTGCTCCTCACCTAATACCTTAAACTCCAGAACGAGCTTCAAAGGGAAAAAAACCATGTTCACACTATAACATTTTTTTTTTTTTTTTTTTTTGGAGACAGGATTTCTCTGTGTAGCTTTGGAGCCTGTCCTGGAACTAGCTCTTGTAAACCATGCTGGTCTCATACTCACAGAGATCTGCCTACCTCTGCCTCCTGAGTGCTGGGATTAAAGGTGTGCACAACCACAGCCTGGCTGCCATAGCACATTTATAGAATAGATTAAACATAGGAGAGACAGGAGGCAGACAGAGGCCAGGCCATGCAAACTCCTGGTATTCTGCAGTGTGTGTGTGTGTGTGTGTGTGTGTGTGTGTGTGTGTGTGTGTGTGTGTGTGTGTGTGGTGTATGGGTGATGTGTGGTATATGGGTGATGTGTAGTATGTGTGGTGTGGTGGTGGTGGTGGTGTGTGTGTGTGTGTGTGTGTGTGTGTGTGTGTGTGTGTGTGTTTGGTGTGCCTATATGCATGTTACAACAGTTCATTTTCTTAACCCATCCCTCTGCCCATCCATCTAGATGAGATGGGTTCCAGCTTTTCTGGTCCCTGACTCCTGCCCCCACTATAGCGGGAGCCTCCCTCCACCAGCAAAAGGGGAGGTTCTGAAGGGTAGGACTGTCATCTTCTTTATCTATCTCAATACTCCCAGAACCCGGGACTCAGTGACAGAACAGCGTGTCCCTGCAACACTATGTACACAGTATCTTCCTTTCACTCCCACATATATAAACACATTCCCTTTTGCCACACTTAGGTGCCTGTCCCCATGTCACACTCCTGCTCTGAGTCCTATCACCTTGTCTTCAATGTAAATCATCCCTGACTGGCCTCTCTCGATCCCATTAAAATGTGATGAATTATTTTCGACTCACATGCAGGACTCCATATTGGGTGATCTGTTTGCTGCTATCAAAATGCTGCTGCTCACCCGGGGGATTAACACTCTGACAAAATCATTAGAAACCTGATGGAGTATCAAGGCCTCCTGAGCTTGTGGAGCACTCATTCCTCAGCCTAACGAATGTCTTCCTCCCAGCTCCTTGTTCCACTCCCATCCATTTCCCAGCCTCCTTCCTGACTGGGCAGACCAGAGACTAGGTAAACCCTTAAACAGTTTGCCTCTAGTTGGCTATGCCACCTACCAAGACCCCCAGCTAAGAACTGCCCTTGTAATCCCGTGACTCTTCTGTGTTAACAATAACTGCCTGACGACCAGGTAGGATGGGAGAGTTTGTGCTGGATCAATACTTACACAGAGAACAGTTGAAATACTGATGAAATACAACATCCGCTGTTAAGAGGTATCAGAGACCGGGTGAAGCAGAAAAGAATGGGAAAGATGCACCAGGGGTAGGGGGAAATGTTCTAGAATGGCCTTTCATCTGGGGTCAGTTGCTTCTAGGTAGAGAGAGGCTAAGAACTTGGGCTTTGCTCATTGGATTGGTGCAAGGGGATCAAGAAGTCATGAGGGCTCCTAGTAGGCTTTGAACTAGACAGGTAAAACTGTGGACTTGGAAGGTCCCCTGATTGTGATCACTTACTTCAGGTCACTTATAGACCTAGGAAGCTAAATGCCACAGAAGGTGAAAATAAATAACCATAAGCAGAGAATCTATACTAAAAAAAAATAAATATATTAAGCAAAGTTTTAAAAATGAAAAGCAGAGAGGGTGAGTTGTTTTTTTTTTTTTCTAAGTCAGTCTTGCATGATTTAAAAAAAGACTAGAAATCAAAACCTTCTACAGAAGGAATACAGCAAGCTCTCCAGGCTCTCAAAGAGTACTGGCTAGAAAGAGGAGAACCCAAACCAATGTTTTATCAAGACAAAACCTAGCTTGGACTCAGTTCAGCCTTTAATTGGATTAAGATTCTTTTTCCTGTGTAGCTGGCAAAGAGTCAGCCTTTCCTGAGAAAGACTGCAACATCTACAGCTTGTAAAATACTCAGAATTCAGCTCTTCAAAAACACCAGGTTTTTTCAAAGATAGAACCAGATGAGCAACTCCAAGGGGGAATGTGGAGCAACAGAAGCTTGAGACAGTAGAATCAGGCCCCCAGGACATCAAGAAAGCAGAGGCTTGGTGTGATCATTCAGTTCCTAAATAAATAAATAAATAAATAAATAAATAAATAAATAAATAAATAAATAACACTGGGTAGTGGTGGCACACGCTTTTGATCCCATCACTCAGGAGGCAGAGGCAGGTGGATCTCTGTGAGTTCAAGGCCAGCCTTGTCTACTGAGCTAGTTCCAGGACAGCCTCCAAAGCTACAGAGAAACTGTCTTGAAAAAACAAAGTAAATAAAATAAAATAAAATCCAAGAAAATATGAAAATGACAAATTTCACCAACCAGTTGAGAACCAGAAAGAATCTTCTGGAAATTATACAAGTATATAACAAACACACTTCTCTTTAGTGTGTGTATATGAGAAAAAGTATGTGTGTGCAGGTGTCTATGAAGGGGGTGCATGTTCATGTATACACACGTATGCAGATGCATGTGGAGGCCAGAGGACAACTTTTGATGCCATCCCCGAGGACCATGCACCTCTTTTGAGGCAGAGTCTCTCATAGGAGGCCTAGAGTTCACCAAGTAGGCTAGGATGGGTGGCCAGTGAGTCCCAGGGATCATCATTTCTCTGCTTCCCGAGCACTGAGATTACAAGAGTTCACCACCATGCCTGATGTTTTTACATGGCTTCTAAAGACGAAATTGGGGTTTTTGTGCTAGGGAGGCATGTTCTTTACCAACTGAGCTCTCCTTCCAGTCGGGATAAAATCTTAAAGATCAAGAGGTATGGCAAAGTGAGGTGCTCTGAAACCCAGGAGTGAAAAGCCACAGCTGTAGCCCCTGGCTCTGCCTCTTTGTAGCTTGGAGAGCCTGAAGAACTCATTTCATTTTCCTGACCCTGGCTAGATTTCTCCATTTCTCAAACAGAACGATGAGACATACTCTGTTTAGTTTTGCCGTGCAGATAAAACTAATAACACACATAAAGGCTTTTTACAAATTACTAATCATTACACAAATCTAAGGTATCATTACTGTAATAGCCTGGCAACAATTCAAAACACAGCATGTCTGATCCATCACCAGAAGTACGTTATGCCAATAGACAGGTGAGTTGTGCGTCCTTGATGAATCCTTACAAAGGGTTTCAACCATAGACAGCTGGGAGAGGAAATGATAACAAAACAGTCAGTTCTGCTATTCAGGGATGGGTGATTCGCTTTATGAGTTATCTCCAGACAGCTGCAAACCCCAAACTAGATGTTCCCAGTCATCAGCAGACTTTTGGATCACCCCCTTCCTTTCACAAACTACAAAGTCTTACTTTAAGTGTGCCTGTTAAGATACCATGGGCTAGGTAACTCTGAAGCAGTAATATCAAAATGCCTCCCAAAGCCGACAGCAGTAATGCCGGACTGTTTTGTCTTCTCCACATCACTGATTGTATCCATTAGCACATGTGATGGAGAGGGATGGACTAGCTTGTGAGTATAAGAAAGGCACTGCAGATCCTCTCAGCTGAAATGCCCCAGCCTGGGGCGGGGGTGGGAGGGAGACAAGGTCATGAGCCTGGTCAAGTGCTCAGGCTTGTAGGGAAGATGTCATAAATGCCTAAATACTGATAAGACAAGGCAGACAGTGAGACAAGCAATCTAAGACACAGTTAAAGCAATGTCGAAGCTGTATAAGAGCTAAGTTCTTTGGAGATTTCCCAACTTACATAGCAATAAGAGTCTGGTTCTGAGAGGACAGAATTACAGATTCCATGCAAAGGGACGAATACGAGGAGAGACACGAAACTAAAATTTAAGTATCGGTACAAGAATTGAATTGGTTCTAATAGGAGTATCATGAAAATAGAATTTTTAAAGAAGCTAAAATACATTTTCTGTATATGAAGCTTTATGTGCTTCATATAGATTGTCTCCACTGATCTCTCAATAGTCTTCCAAAGCAGATGCAATGACTCTCACTACAAAGATAAATGAGACCCAAAAGTGAATTAACATAGCCCAGATCCTTCCACTAACACACAGGAGTAGAACTTGGATCCAAACCTCCACTGAAAATTATAAAGGGGGGATGAGTAAGGAGCAGAGGAAGAAAGAAAAAGTAAGAAGAATCTGGTTCTTCTTGGCACCATTGGTTCATTATGGCCATGCTTCAGGCTCCTTCCCAAACCTGCCAACAGATGGCAGCAGATCTAAATGTCATCTGCCAGGAAAGTACAGTCTGAGTCAGCTTCATTCCACCTGATGCCATTCCCCCTTTACTGTAACTCTATCTACTCCTCTGAGACAAACCACGGAACCAGGCAGGCATAGAAGAGCTTCCCCTGACCACATTGGTACAGAGACGGAGAGTTGCTGTCCGTCTAGGCCCTTACACTGTCAGCAGCATTCACTGAGTCCTTAAGTCCATTTTCACCTGCTATAATTATTAGAATGTCCGCATGGTCACTCAACTTTTTATATGCACTAATAACATCTCCTCCGGCTTTTAGAGATCAGTGATCAAATGCTGTACTTTCTTATTTTTTTCTTAACTGTAACTGACAGTGATTTAGCCACAGTGGTATTGAGTATGAGTGAGCAAGAGGACCAATCAACCATCATTAAATCAAATGTGTGTTGCATTTGCTTCGCTTTGATTTCTTCCCAAGGGGGAAACAAAGGATGCTTGCCAGAAAATGTTAATGGACTGGAAAAGTTCTGTGCTAATTTACAAGTCCGTGTTCCTGTCTTATTCTTTGAGGAGCTTCCAGCTCTGCACAAGGGATAGAGGCCTAGCTTCACAGATGGACACTCCAGGGCTAATGTCTGCTTTACCTAGGATGTAGGGAGAGGCCACATTGACAGCTTGTCTCTTCAGACCACCCCTACTCTCTCATGGCTATCTGGTCTAGTAAATACATTAGCGCGCTCAGACACAAAATTCACAGCTTTCTGCTTTTTTCTGCTGTTTAAGATGTCTTGTCTCATTGTGTATGATATGTAATTTGGCCCTGAACTTAACTCTGTATTCACTAGACTATGCCTGTTTCAAATAATGGCCCTAGAACCTTCGATCACTTTCTTGTTTCAGGATGCTTGGTGCTTGGTCCTCTGCTCTAATCTCCACCTATCTTCCCCCTTGGAGGCTGCCTAGTTCCATGGTTCTGAATGCTATTTGCATATCACACACTCCCCCATTCCTGTCTCCACTTGAGACTGCTTCACTGAGGTCTAACACCTTTGACTCCCTGGTGTCTCCCCTTGGATATCTTTCAAGCAACTCAAATTCAGCCCTCCACAAATGGGATTCTTATCTCTCCACCTTAACTGCAAGCTTGAACCTCATCCCCCTCTTAGCATCTCAATAAACAATATCTGTGGCTACCTGGCTGGTCATTCTTAAATTCCTCTCCATCCTTCATACCTAGTCTTACTCCCAAGACCAGTCAACTCAACTCCAGCCAGATCTGTTTGCTTCTTGTCTTTCTATTATCTCTCCCCTAAGTCAATATTATCTCTGTCATGGGTTAGTAAATGGTACTGTAGGGCGCAGGGGCTGGGCAAGATGGCTCAGTTGGTGGAGATGCTTGCCGTGGAACAAGGTAGAAGGAGAGAGAAAAACTGACTCCAGTGTGGAGTCTGCCCATATGATGGGATACCCAAGTTATGATAACGCATGAAAAAGTTAAAGTCCATACATAGTCTAATACCATATTTGAGCTTTATTTTATTTGTTCATTCAGCAACTTAGGGAGCTTCTACTCTGCCTTAGTCAATGCTCTCCAGACACCAAAGCAAAGCTGCCACCAGAAAGGAATGCACAAGGTTGATAACTCAGAGGCTGTGAGCCATGAGAGGCAATGAACTTTGTCCAGGAACACCTCACAGGGAGCTTGACATTAAAGAAGTCGGTAGAGAACTTGCAAGGATCTACCAGGCAGACACTTGGGACGAAAACATCTGGGCATGAAGATGGAAATATGAAAACGTGGCATGTTTAGAGAGCTCTAAGCAGAGGGAATAGAAGGCAGGGGTTGATGCAGAGTACTCTGTACATCTCTGCGGGGGTGGGGGCCTGAGGAAGGATTTTAGCATATTTACTTTGAGACAGGGTTATTCTATGTAGCTCTGGCCGGCCTGAAACTAGGTAGAGCAGGCTGGTCTTGAACTCATAGAGATTAAAAGTATGGGATTAAAAGCATGGGCCATCACATCTAGCTTTGGTAAGATTTTTTTTTTAAAGGAGGTTGCAAATAATGGTGCAGAGTAAACAGACAGAACAGCATGGGTAACGCCCTCAATCAGAAAGGCTCTTGGCATATTGAGAAACTCTCATTAGGGCAGTGAGGACGGAGCCTGGTGAGAGAAGAGAAAGGCATCAAGGGCTGCAGATGGAAGAGGTCAAGGGCAGGTCAAGGGCAGACAGGGCCACAGGCTGAATAAGCCAGTGTGCCAGCTCCCCAGGGGATTCTCCTGTGGGCTCTCTCTGCTCCTGCTTCCTGCTCCCCAGAGGAAGCCCAAGCCTTGGCCTCTGGCTGCCAGGGTCTCTTGTCTGAGGAAGGAGGAAAACCCTCCCTACCACCCACCCGTCCTCCACCCGGCCCATGGCTACCAAGGTGACACCATTTCTCCTGAGCCAGGGCTCTGAGACACCACAATTTGCATTTCAATTTGACTTCTTTCAGATGGTTCCAGCCAGAGCTGGGAAATGACACCCTTCTCTGGCCCTCGCCAGCTCTGTTTCCCTTGTTCCCTCCCTCTAGCCCTGTGGAGGGCTGTTTCTTCCTGACACCCTGCTCCTTGATGCAGAGAAAAGCCATCCTTAACAGCAGTTTTATTGCCCGGTGATATTAACACAATGAAGGAAATCATTGCTAATTTTTATGAATTATCCCATCATCTGCAACTAATTAACAGCTGCTGAAAGAGCAGGCATTCGGCCTCCCCTCCGAGAGCCTTCACCTCCAGCACTGCTCTGGTAGTCCTGTCCTCACCAGCAAGGAGGCCCTAAGGTTCCTCTCCTCTCGACCCAGAATCTTCCGTCCCCGGGTCTGCCTATAATCAGCCTGAGGAGGCAGCCTTGAGCTGACCCCCAAGCTCAGAGGCTATGGGCTGCCAATGACTAGGATGATTTAGGTTAGCTGGAAACTTTATTAAAATCCAATCTAAGTGGGCCACCACTGCTCTCTGTCCTCATTACCCTTCTTCTCCCAAACCAGGCCTTGGCCTCTGAGCTCTCTGAATGTGTCTATAAAACCCAGTGAACAAGGCAACATCATCGGGGATCATTCAAACCCAGGTGGGCAGTAAATACACAGAGAGGAGCAAAAGTAACTGAGAGAGAGAGGAGAGGACACAGCATCACAGGTAGGAGATGTCAGGGAGGCAGACCACAGGCAGAAAGTGCTAAGGCCTGGAGGGGGCTGAGCCCTTCAAGTCCCTCCCCCCCCCCCAACTCACCACATCTGGGGCTTCCTTCCTTCTGTACTCCCACCTGAACCCTAAGCTCTACTACTGACACAGCTCTCTCCCTGGCTCCTTCCTCCACCCCCACTCTCCTCTTCCTCTCCCTGGCTTCCTTTTATTCTACTATCTAAGGATCCTCTTTTCAAGTCCCCTTTCATCTAGCCAAGCCCTAGGCAGCCACTGGCTGGGCCTCAGATGAAGGCTCTGAGGGACAGCATTGAAAACATATAGAGGCCTGAGGCCAAGCTACCCCACCACAGGGTGGCCCTGCTCACAGGCAAGCCCAGCAGGCAGGGGGCCCGTGAGGCTGGGCCAAGCACACAGAAGCCTCCTTCTAAATGTCAAAGGCCTCACAGCATGCAGTTGGGCATAGCTAAGAGGCCCAGTACTTAGACATCAGTGTTCCAGAGAGCCCTGTGTCCCTGGCAGGTTTTGTCTTCCTCCTTCAGGTGTGCCAGACACACAGACAGTTAACGGTTCCCACCCCCATCCTCCCCCCCCCCCCGCCGCAATGATTCACGAGCTCTGCGAATCTATTGCCCACTATGCAATGACTCATTTCAGTCTTGTCTCTTTCCCCAGTGGGTATGTGGATGCCAGTGGGGCAAACACCACAGTAGCTCAGCATGACTGAGACCACTGAATTACTTAGCAATGCTTAGGAACTGCTGTCATGATTCATAATCTGGTACCCAAGCATGGCGCCTACGCAGGCTGAATACTCAGAGGTTCGGATGGAGGATACTCCACCTTCTCTGACCCTTCTGTGTTCCATCTCCACCCCCAAAGCATGCCATAGAGGCTAATATTCCTCTTCCCCAGAGACAGCCATAGCAACCATATCTCCTGCCCCAAAGCAATCCATAAAACCCAGAACAGGTGCTCCATCCCTCCCTCCCTTAACACCTTCACTCCAGAGGGGCCTGAGGTAGGACAGAACTGGGAAAGCAAGGAGAGCATCAATGAGGGAGAGCCCAAGGCAGTGTCAGGAGCTGGCCTGGAAGTCCAGAATGACATGCTTTCTCTGGGAGGAGAGCGGACATGACATGTCCTAAACCTGGCAGTGCCCAGGCTACCCCACCTCCAATCCTCTTCTACTTGCTCCATGGACCTAGAGAGCAAGATCCAGCTGGCTGAGGCATCTCTACCGTCATCTAAGCCTGATATCCGTGATCCCACCCCAGCGATCCTCCCAGGCTTACATCAGACGTCTCTGCAATGGGTCACGCCCTAGGATTGCTGACAGCTGTGCCCAAGTGATCTGTAAACACTGTAGGGTGGTACAGTAGGCAGCGACTCCATTCTCCATGCTCACTCCATGTCCTAGAACAAGTTCTCCATCCACTCTGTTCTTAGGCTGTTTACTCAAAAAATTAGACTGAAGCAGAGGCAACAGGCATAGAGGGAGGCTGATGTCAAACTCCTACCAGATGTGTATCCTTGAATAACTTACTCAAGTTCTCTGAGCCTCAGCTTTGCCCTCTGGAAAGGACGGAAGAAGGATTGGGGTTAAATCATCTTGAACACACTGAGCATCAGACCTGACACAAAATAAATATCCCATGAATGTTGTTATTAATACATAGCCAGGCGGTTCTGATTCTACAAACTGAAAGTCTAGCCTTAAACCTGTATGGACTTTTTAGGGCATTCTCTCAACCCTAACCCTTGATCAGCAAGGACTGGAGTTTTGTATCAGCAGCTCCCTGGCTTGGACTCCTGCACCATCCACCAAGCTACTGCTTGCTCCACTCTCCTGGCCCTGTCCTTGGTGGCTTCATTGAAAGAGAAGTACCCGGTACATTTAGCAGTGCTAAATAAACAGCAATAATAATATATGTTCAGCCATTAGCCACATAAGTAATCAAAGATCACTGCCATATGATTCCTGCTTAAACATCATTTGGAATCTAATAAATAAGCGACTATAAATAAAGCCAGCATGCAGACTTGGCCCCTCCAAGCACAGCAGTCTCAGCTCTTATTTTTAGCCTAAGGTGCCTCTGGTGCTGCTCCTACAGTTCAGTACTGTGTTAATTCCCCAGCTCTCCCTCCTTCCTTCCTCCCTCCCTGCCCCTCCCTTCCCTTGTCTTTCCTTCCCTCTCCCTATGCCCCTCTCAAAGGAAATGTGTAGGGGTAGGGTAGGAGCTACAGTGTATTTCTGCCCTTAAGTTTCACAATGGTCTGGGCCAAGGTATGGTCATGTCTGCCTTCACCTCAGCTCCTGTCCATGAGGCAGAGCCAGTAGCTTTAGAGTTCCAAGTAGGAGCACACCAGGGAGAAGGTTAGTGTAAGGAACAGAACACAGGGCTGTGGCTCAAGAAACCTGGTTCGAATCTTCCATGTTCTACCTCTATGTGGGTGCCATTAGTGTCCCCATATGAGAGTTTCTACACCCAAATACCAGGTCTTATCAAATCCACCTGCAGAGGCTGTAATCACTGAGTCAAGGAATTTATAGTAAGTGATGCACACAGTAGGTATTCAGTAAGCATGACTCATTCCATCTCCTGAATACAGTCTTTCCAAGCCATGCCCACAGCTCATCAATCAATCCACTCTGGGTGGCAATGGTCTAGGAAGGACAAGAAACTTCCAATGCCAGCATGCACACTGTCCCTGGACCACTGCAGTCCATCACACCCAAAGCACTTAGCTCTTCCTTGTTTTCCATGACCCTTCAGTCCTGTGTGTCTGAGAGCCTCCACTTTTAACAATTAGAACACGACCCAGCACAGTACCATTTCCCTAATCTCCCAGAAAGCTTACAAACAGAATACAGTCATGTCCACAAAGTTTCAGGGGATTGAGGGACAGAGGACAGAAGGACAGGCTGGATCAGGCAGACACCAGGCTTCCTAATGTCGCCCTCCCAGAAGTTGCTCCTTAAAACATGAGTGGCCCTGCCCCCCTGGAAGGATGACAGGCGAAATAAGAGTCTGCCAGGACTCTGGGGGATATTATTTTCTCTGGGCCCGGTGGCAGGAAATAAACCCATCACTTTAAGCCGAGCCTGGCAAAGCCCACGTGACAGCCTCAGATAACATTCAGCTTGTAGACTACTCCGCTGGTGCCCTGACATGTGAGAATCGGTGAGATTATTAAATCACTGTGATAAAGCACTTCCTGTTACACAGCACCTTCCTGGCTCTCTCTCTCTCTTGACTGCTGGCACGGGCTCTGTTTCTGTAATGTGACCAACTTATGTGGTGACTTCCATCATGGGGGAAGAGTTTGGCTCCAGTGGGCCGGGACACCTGGTCCTCAAGCAAAATGAACAGTCTCACTGGGAGTTCACAAATCAGGCTAAAGTTTGAGCTAGGCACAGTTTCCAAGAGTTTCCTGCACCAGACACTGTTCACAAGATTTTCTCTGAGCCAGTCTTCTACCTCAGAGACTAACAATAGCAACTGAAGCAGGCAGAACAGTGGCCTTGCAAACACCCATGCCCTGGCTTCCTAAGACTTTCTTTCCACAGAAAACGGGGCTTCCGATTCCATTGAGGCCGAGTTTGATGACTCAGCCTGAGGTGGAGCTGACTTGGGATCACACTCCTGGTTCGGTGTAATCTCAGAACTCTGTAACCCTGGACAACATGTCCAGCTGCAGCTATGGAAATGGAAGTGAGAATGCCTCACCTCACCATCGCCGGCTTTGGACATGGAGAGAGAAAGCCGAGCACTCAGCATACTGCAAGCAGGAAAAGGCTCTTAGCTGACAGCCAGGGAGAAAATGGGGCATCTTGGAAGTGAATTCCACCAGCTACCCAAACGGGCAGGAAACAGATGCTTCCGAGAGCCCCCAGGAAGGAACATCTTATCTTCAGCTCAGTACGACTTCTGAACTCCAGACTGAGATAATAAATTTGTCTTGTTTAAGCTGCTAAATTCGTGGTAATTTGTTATGGCAGCAATAGAAAAACTATAGTAATAGCAATAATGCAAGCACTACTGATAACAGCTATTATTTATTGACTTCCTACCGACTGTCAAGCATTCTACTAGCTGTTTTTCATACGTTATCTCTCATGTAAAGCACAATAATAATGCAAGGTGAGTTTATTATACCCTTTTTATAGGAGTCAACAGAGACCAAATAATTCAATTTGCACAAGGTCACATGCAAAACTGTAATTTAATTCCAGGTCCCTGTGTCAGTCAAGTCCACACCATTTCACTACCCTATAGGGGCCATGAAGTTGCTTGCTAGAATCATTGAGTTAAAAGCCATCCCTTGAAAGAAGCATAAGAGCCAGAACTAATGTTTACTAAATATTACGATATGCCATATGCTGCTCATGGTACATTACAATGCTCCTCTGAGCTAATACCAATTCATTAATTAGTGATAAGCACTATTATTCCTAGCTTAAGGATGGGAAATTGAGTGTGAGAAAAGTTGGAGTCTTTTCTCTCAATGTACATATGAATAAGATTCGGGAACATGAAGTCAAAATTCCAGACTTGTTACATGATGTCTGGGACATGTAACTTGAATGTGAACTCCACGCAGTCCCACAGGACCACCCTTGTGGCTTCATGCCAAGAAGAATGCTCATTCAGAACCTAGCAGGAGGCAAGCGGGAACACTAAGTCTCAGGGAACAGGTGGGCCTTGCCTCCTCTGCTCAGGCCTCTCACAGCTGCCTCCTCCTTTTCTGGAAGGTCATCTCCGTGACAGCCAAGAGAGAGGTTGATTAAATAAAAAGGAACGCTCTGAAGGTGGAAACATAGAGATCATTTCAATACCCTACTTCATCTCCACCAATGGCACTGATTGCCACTTAACCTCAATTCCTTTAGAACTCTTAAGTTTCCCGATCAGCTCCAATTAGCATTCACCTGCCCTTGCCTTTCGCTTCCAGCCACTCGACCAAGTGAAGAAGTACGGGGGAACTTCTTACCTTTGGGCTTCCCTTTCCTCCCAGCTGCTGGCCTTAAATTTGGGGGTGGCTGACCCAGAGATCTGGGCACACCCACTGCTAGACTACAGCAACTACAGAGTTGATGGCTGGCGTCTCCTGGGAGCAGCCCCTACAGGCAGCTTCTTATGGAGGCCCCTGGGGCTGTGTACGTCCCTTTTCTGTCATCTCTGGGAAAATCCCTGTTATTTCATCTGAGCCGAAAGCTCAAAGTCTCATGTCCTTAGATCCTTGCCCCTGAGAGAAATTTATGAGCATTGCTAGCAAAATGGCACTCCCTCCCCTTTTCTGTGTCACTGTGTGCTCAAAAGACCATGTCCTAGACATGGAAATTCATAGCTTGGAGGTAGCCATAGACTTCCTATAAGGAACACACACCCCTACAACACCTGGAACTTTAACGCTGGTGGCTTAGGACCCAGGGGCAACCTGCTGCTGAAGAGCAGCCTCTGTCTGTGAACTATGAGCAAAGGCAGCTGGGCAGGGGCCAGGGGATGAGCGGCACAGTTTGCAGGTAAAGCTCTGATGTGGCTTTCTTAACCCAAAGACTAAGCAGCTAGCACTGAGTGGGAATAAGCTGAACACGGGAAAAGCTACTGGTAGATTAGAAGAAGGTAAGAAGAGTACTCTGGTTTGGGGGAATCACATCCTGACTTGAAAGGAAGAAAGAGAAAACAATACCTTTGGGGTGGAGTCCAAGCAATGATGTGAAAGGCAGTGGTGGTAAATCCGAGAGGTGGAAGATGCTGATGACAATGACATCACTTCAGCTCCCACATCGACAGGAGAAGTACCAGGCCTGCCCTGAACGCCCCCAAGGACTAGGACTCAGAGAGATGGAGGAAGAAGAGCCGATGGTCATCACTCATCAGGGCCTGAGTGGGTTATACCAGGGTCCCTGCTACCATTTAGATTTTGTGACTGTAAGCACAGGCAGGCAGCCATGACTAGTGTGGGCTCCAGGCCAACAACAGACAGGCACCTGGCCAACAGCAGCCTTGTCAGCAGAAGGCTGGAAGACAGTCACGTCGTCTCAGCTGGGACACCAGGTCTGGGTTCAGGCCTGTGGGTTCTTGGAAGACTGAGATAAGTAAGGGCTTGGCTGCAGTCCTGAGGAGGAAGAATACCGAGGCAAGCTCTGGAACTCAGCCACAGTGGGGATGTGGGGACTCCCGGGGACTGCACAGGTGGGGGTAGCTTATAAACCAACAGCCTGGTGCTTGAAACTCAGGGACAAAGTGCAGTTCTTAGCAAAGGCTCACGCTGATGCCAAGTCACATACCTGCTGGTTCAGGCTCCTTCACAGCAGGATCAAGAGAGGTCCCAAGACCTTGGGTACAATTATGGGGCTTGGAAAATAGGGACATCAAGTCAGCCAATGCTGCTAGTGTACTGTTTCAGGAGGAGGAGTCCTTGTTAAGTGCTGCTACCACACAAGTGGGGCCTCTAGTCTGTGCCTTCAAAGGCTCTCAGTGCTGAAGCTCCTTTGGAGTCTCCTCATGCCTGCACCATTTATTCATTCATTCATTCATTCAGAAGATACTTTGTGAGCACCTACTATACACTAGATATTAATTGTCTTAAGTGCTGGAGAAGCATCAGAGAATAAAACAAAGAAGAAGGAAAGAACCAGATGTGAGATGCACTCTAGAAAAAGTTAAGCAAAGAAGAATATAAAATGTTGGGGCAGGGAAGGGCATAGAAAATGGTCAGGGTGTGACTGTCCCCCACATGAATGAACAAGGCTGCTATCCAGAGTGCTGACTGCAGGGAAGAGCTTGTAGGAAGATGCAAGGTGGAAACACTTGGGGAAAGAAAGATGCTTGTGGGGCTGGGCTGGTGTGAGACAGCAGGCAGGCTGCCAGAATGAAAAAGTAAATAAACAGAAGTTGGCAACCCGAACTGGTGGGGGGAGGGTATTGTGAGGACTTGTTTTTCACTCTGATGAGAAACCAGTGGAGGACAAGGGCAGAGACCCAACACGACCTAACTTCTATTTTTAAACTGTTGCTTTTGCTGCCATTTTTTTTCTTTTAAATCAATGGGTGGCATAGTCAGGAAACAAGGGAGAAGGTTCTGCAGCAGTGCAGGGAAGAGACAGTGTGGCTCAGAACAGGGAAGGAGAGCACCTGAGCTGGCAGGATGTTGTCAAGGTGTAAAAGCTGAACTTGGAAAACTGAACTAACACGACTTGATGGCAAGGAGGTGGGGTCAGAGGCTGATGGGATAAAGGATGACTCCAAGGTTTGGAGCCCAAGTTTAAATAGATACAACAGAGTGAGGGAGTGAGGTCTGTGTGCATATTTTTCTGTGTGTGGTATATATTCATGAGCATTCATGCACATTTTGTAGAGGCCAGAGGAGGACACTGGGAGCCTTCCCTTATCATTGCTCTACCTTGTACCCTGAGACAGGGCCCCTCACTGAACCAGAAACTCAGCTTTTTGGCTAGGCAATCTCCTAGGATCCACCTGTCCTATGAGGCTGGGATTATGGGTACATGGAACCATGTCAAGCTATTTACCTGGGTTTTGAAGATTTGAGCTCAACCAGTCCCCAGGATTACACAGCAAACACTCTTACCCATCTCTTCATCCTTTGCATTACCATTAGTGAGTGGAGAAGCAATAGGGACAATTAAGATTTCAACTGCAGACAAGCCTCTTTTGAGTCTGTATTATCACCTGTGTGAAGATGATAAGTATATAGCTGCATAACTAAGTTAAAGAATGGGCTCAGGGCTGGAGGTCAGACTAGATGATTATCTACATATGAGTACATAAGACCATCATGGCAGTGGGGTTGATACAGAAGAGACCCAAAGCTCTAACAACAGAGCCTTATTTGGAGGAGAGAAAGAGAGAGAGAGAGAGAGAGAGAGAGAGAGAGAGAGAGAGAGAGAGAGAGAGAGAGAGAGAGAGAGAGAGATATGAAGGAGTCCCTGGATGGCTCAGAGGGTAAGGGTGCTTGTCACCAAGCCTGATAACTGAGTTTGATTATAAGTATTTTCCATAGGAAAAGAGGGGACAGGATGTAGAAAGAGCTTGGCTAAGCAGTTCTTCCACAGTACTTCTGAAAGGGAGAGGGAAAACTCAAAGAGCATGAATAGCTAAAGAGGGACAGGAGTCGAATAGCTAAAGAGGGACAGGAGTCAAAGGAAGATTTGCCACCTGGTATGAATGACACTTGAGGGCACAAAAGACAGAGATCATCTCCTCAGAATGCTTCTAGGCTCCTGGTGTGGGTGGAATTCAAATAAGGTTTTGGGAAATGGTTGTAAAAGCAGGTGGACAAGGACCAAGGAAGACAGTGTAATGCTGTGTGTGCAGATGAATGCATGCACAAAGGCACCCTGGGAATTCCAGGATCCAGAGCTCCCCAAACCAGGCAAGGTTCTCACCTCCCTGAACAGAGTGCATGGGAAGCAGGAATGAGACAAGACAGAGGAATGCAGCAGGGTGCTCCAGGCAGGGAAAGGTAAAGAGACGGGCCCAGCTGGCCCAGTGGCGTTAATAACGGGAGAAGTCACTTTCTTAGCACTTGCAAATCCATGATGTTGTCCTCAGATCTTGCTGAGTAGAAACTTGCCAGAAACACTTGAAACTGGGTCTAGGATTCGATGTTACAGAGGAAGAAGCGGAGGCCCTGGGAAGTTACATTCTTGTCCAAGACCAGACAACTCTGAAAGCAAAGGGCTGAGTCATAACTAGGAAGTCTGGATCCAGAGCCCATGCACTGAGCTAACCTCTACACTGCCAGATAGTTTTAGAAGCCAGTCTTAGAGTTACCCATAACACAACTGACTCCATGTTCCCTTTGTTTCTAGGCACCAACCACAGTGGAACTGCCACATAAGGCACCTGAGTAAATCCAGATGGAAGGGACTGGGAAAAGGGAAACACATGAGGGACCCTTATGTTGACTGCCCCCGAGGACTGGCCAGCCCTGATATGGTTTTACCACCTGAAACATGGGCGGAATGGAACATAATAGGCTGTGGCCAATGTCTGCTGTCCTGAAATAACTGCTCAGAGCAAAGTGCCTCTTATCTGAAGAGATCACGCTGGCAGACATTCCCAAACACAGCTGCACACTGGACTTGTCCAGGACACCTCCCAAGGCCAGCACAAGAGTGCTATCTGCAGACTAGAGGACTGTGCATGCCAGTGCAAAATTAAATGTGGCTTAGCCTGGGTTCTCGCCACGATTCTCACTATCAGGGTGGGCTAAATGGGTGCCATGGGCTCAGTCCACTAGATGCTGACCAGTCACCAAGTGGGCGGAAACACACACCTACAGGAGGGGCTGCTGGGTATCCTGTTAGCTTGTCTGCAGCATCCTGATGGCCTGTGCCACCCAGCAGCTCCCATAAGCCCTGCAGGGAATGTATGCTCACTTATCCAGACTAATGAGAGCTAAGTGCGACCACAGTCTTGCCTGCAGCTGAGCCGCTAGGCTGAGTGGGAGGTTCGGGTTCTGCTGATGTATATGAGTTCATCCCACCCACTCAGACTCACACACAAGCACTCAGCAGAGATCTAGCAACCGCTTCTCCCACCAGCCACACTGGACACACCCAGAGAGGCTGAACCACATCACAAAACAAAAAGAACTGCTGACTATCATATCTTTTCAAGCAACTGGAGCCAAATAGGGTCATGGCTTTAATTAGGCAGGTGGCTGTCTCAATTTAAGCTCTTGTTAATGGTTATTAATGAAACTGAGATATCTTCCCATGTGAGTACTAGACCAAAGGCTAACTAAACCATCGCACCCTAGATGGCAAGGGGTTCTGGGGGTAACAGGTCCAATCCTCAGTTTGATACTTAAATCCCTGTCAAGCCTCTCTATAATCACCTGCTGTTGAAAATGTCCATTCCATCTGCCAGATAGACACTTTCTCAAAATGTACAAACTAAAATCTCTCTTCATAGTTTCCACAACCCCAGCCCCTTCCCCACAAATACAATGTGCAAATGACTTACTCCACCTCCACGGAGCTGGAGACAGATTTTTTAAATTCTGACAAGATTTTTTTCAGTCCCATGTCACTCCCTGCTCAACCCAACGGTGACTATTAAGTTCACTGGTCGCCTTACCAGGCAGGCCTGGACCTTGCTACATCTAAGTGAGGTGTGGATAGCATCACCAAGGAACAAAAACAAAAACCAGAAAACTATGAGAGCCCAGGGAAGCCAGGCCATGCAAATAAACATAGACAGACATACACCAAAGTGATATGGAACCCAACTCCAGCATCTAGAATTCACAGTTACAGAATCAGGGTCCCACTGTCTCACCTCTGATGCTCTTGCAATGTAACCTTTGCCAACACCCAACCCTCATCACAAATATGTTGAAAACAAAGAAAGAAACCTGACTTACTACCATGGTTTGCCTGCTCCTTTGTGAGGTCCAGACATCAGCATCCTGGCTTCTGCTCTTGGCTACAGGGAATGTGCTGCCAACAGGCCATCCCAGACTGTGACACCCTCAGATTCCACTCAGTTCACATCCTCTATAGATTCCAGGGCAAGCCACAAACCCTGAAAGCCTTGGGTTCTTCCTCACAGCATGTGCTCCCTTCTGCCTGTCTCATAGAAACCCAGTCAAGACATTAGAACACTTTTCACTGCCAACTATGGCACTGATGTCCCCAAGAATTTGGGAGTTGTGTCATCTTTGAACATGCAGGCCATGCTGGCCTAGATGTTTATTCAACTCCTGCCAGTCTCCCATATCCACCCCAACATGTGTAGGACCAGAGTGGAGTACAGGGAGCCAGCCATCTCAATACACACTTTGGAAGCAAAATACTCATTTTCTGTATTAACTTCTTGCCTTGTTACTGTGACCATATAAATGTCCGGAAGCAACTTAAGGAGCAAAGGGTTTCTTTCTACTCCCAGTTGAAGTGGAAGCAGTCCATCATGGCAGCAAGATCATGAAGCAATGAGTCATACTGCATCCACAGTCAGGACACAAGAGTGGACAGGAAGCGGGGCCTAGCTACAAAAACCTTCAGGTTCTCACTCAATGGTCCTCCCCCATTCTCCAGCGAAGTTCCACTTCCTAAAGTTTTCATGACCTTCAAAAACAGCATCACCAGCTGGAGACTAAAGGTTCAAACACACTCTGGGAACATTTCATATTCAAACTCTTTCTCAATTACATGTCTTATAGGCTACCAGTAAAATAGATGCCATACTTGACTCATTCTGGGAGGAGGAACATTGGAAAACTGAAAAGTTGGCTCACAATTCAAAATTCGCCATTGATAATTCATTTAGCATGTGGTGGGCAAGCCTCGTCTTGTAGGTCAGGCACTGTGCTAGAAGACCCTGGGAGAAAAAGCGTGACTAAGACAGACACAGATGCCCCTGAGATGCTCACCAAAGAAGAGATAGTGTCCCAGAAGTGTTCCTGTATTCCTCCTCTGGGTGACACATGAAGGAGAAGGTCATCAATTTCTAATTGTCACTATTGGGAAAGACCCATTGATTGTCTATCTAGCTGATTCAATTTGGAATGAAGATGAAGCATTGTACGCTGATCAAAATTTCATAAATCAAATCATGTGGTAGCATTACGAGGGGAGCCCACTACTCAAAACCTCCCATGGTGAATCCTCTACAAGGCTAAAATATCAATGGTAGATTTGAGTTTCCGTGCGTCTAATAGATTTAATACACAGCCAATGATACCAGAACCCAGAGGTTTTGTTCTTCCCACTTGTCTCCCCCAATTCTCCTATTAGCTTCATCTTTATAGCATTTGAATGTTCTAAGTCAGACATCCTCTGCAAAGGATTGGAGCTTATTGGAGGAAATCAACTAAGTAAAAAAAAAAAAAAAAAAAAAAAAAGTAGTTGTAAAGTGCTTGGGGCTGAGTATCAAATACGTCTGAGCTCCTGCTGCTTCACTGAGTAGGAAAGCCTTAAACAAAAGAGGTTCAACTGCCACCTTAACCTGAGATGCTGCATCTGGTGCCGCCCATGCTGAGTGAGACTCCCATCAGCACCAGGACTAAACCTCTCAAGTCCCCACTGGTTTCATCGTCTGTCAGCTAGCCTTTGGTAAAAATGTCAGTGCAAAGCAAGAGACTATCCATGCCATAATTACCCATCTTCCAACATTTTTAACCAGAAATAACACAGTATATTGGCTGGGACTGCTATGATTACAGGAGATGCCATGGTCCCCAAGGAAAGAATTTGCAGATGAAGAGCTATTTCAGCCAAAGGTGACAGAGGAGGGAGAGGAAGAGGAGGATGAGGCAGCAGGGGGAGCTTTCCAAGCCACCAGGATGGGAAGAATGCTCCCACAGAGTAAGGGCAGAGGAGGAGCATGGGTAAGTCTCCCTCACACTTGGACAGTAGTGGGTAGCTCAGTATGTCTACAATGCAGCATGGTAAGATTAGCCATGGCGAGCTAGTGTTAATCGGTTAACAAGAACTTGGTAATAAGTACCCAGTGTAGCAGAGACAAGGACATTGACTAACATCAGGGAAAACGAAAAGAAAATGTCACATAGTACTGAAACTGAAGTTGACTATTCTGCCCAGTGAGTAGAAAAAAAAAAAAAAAGAGTCAAAACCTCTAGGCTCTCAGGCCAATCACATATAACCATGTGACCTTGCCCACAGCACTTCATCTGCAAAAATGAGCAGGTTGGATTATGGGTCCTCATCATCTGTTACAGCAAGATCCAGCAGCCACGGTTCCTTTAAGTCAGGGGAAGCTGCAGGGATAGGGGTGTTTGGGGGCATTTATTTGCTTGTGGCTCCCCAGTCGTCACTCAGAGAACCCAGAGGGACAGAAGCAAAATCAAACACATTTCCGGGAGATAGATGACTGAAGGGGTCTGACACACATGTGAGAGTTTGGGAAATTTATGCGGATAGCCTTACAGCCATAAATAAAACCCCTTTCTCTTACCCAAAACTTCATTCAGGGGAGTAAACAGCAGACACCGTAATAGACAATTTGGCTGTATCTCCCACCCTGTGCCTCACTTGAATGAAAAACAGCCATCACAAGGCAGGGTAATGGGTTCGGCCGCCTCTACAAACATCCATATTGTCACCAGCGACAAGTGGGGCTGAGGATGGAGCTGACTGGACAATTTATTCCCTGTCCCTGCATACAGTCCTGCTCTGACAGCGATCTATTCTGAAGACGAAGGGATGGGAGGGCTCTGGGGAAAGGACCTGGAGAAGCTCACATGTGAAAGCAGTGACCCCTGAGAAGGTGAGGGAACAGCGGCCCCTCCCCTTTCTGTGAACCTGTCAGAGACCTGGTGACCTCAGTTATTGCCCCAACCCGTGCGTGTGCCAGCTGCCCTATGTGAAGCACAACTACCCGTATTTTCTTGACCTACTTCTCCTTCCAGACCTGCCCTACTCCATCTACTCCCCCTCCAGAGTCTGTGTAATTAGCACCTTGCCACCCGAAACCATCAGGGACTTTTACAAGGCTTCTAACTCCAAGATAACCAAGGAGACAAGAAAACGGGTCCTGGTGTTGCTCTTTTGCTCTCTCCCTCTCTCCCTCCTCTCTCTCTCTCTCTCTCTCTCTCTCTCTCTCTCTCTCTCTCTCTCTCTCTCTCTCTCTCTCTCTCTCTCTCTCTCTCTCTCTCTCTCTCTCTCTCTCTCTCTCTCTCTCTCTCTCTCTCTCTCTCTCTCTCTCTCTCTCTCTCTCTCTCTCTCTCTCGCCCTCTCTCTCTCCCCTCTCTCTCTCTCTCTCTCTCTCTCTCTCTCTCTCTCTCTCTCTCTCTCTCTCTCTCTCTCTCTCTCTCTCTCTCTCTCTCTCTCTCTCTCTCTCCCCCCCCCCCTCTCTCTGTCTCCCTCAGCTTAGCGTATTTCCTGTCTTCTCTCGGAGATCAAACCCATTTTGACCTTGAAGGATGGTGGGATCTGTGGCTAGAGATCAGTGAGAAGAAGACAAATACGAATCAAAACCAGGAGCACAACAGAGTCAGACAAGCATTGTTCAGTGTGGGTGAGGAGCCTGTGGGGACTCCTCAATACTCCCTCGCTAACCTAGCAACCAAGACAGAGATCCGTGGACTCCAATGTCTGCTTCCTCCACCCCCAGAGAACCAATGCCCAGAGAGGCAAGGTGTGTGTGGGGGTGGGGTGGGGGGTGGCTATAACTCTGGCTTAGTTTCTTTCGGCTTCCCATTAGTGACAAATGGAAACTGGTGGGCTACAGCTTTCTCTGCTCATTTGGTGGTGGTGGTGGGAACCTTGCAGTAAATGCTAGATAACTGTGGGAATCTAATAAATTAAGCATCTTGAGGATACAAACCGTTTTTGCATCGTCACCGAGCAGAATTAAATTAGGTTTTGTAGTTTCTATAGAAATGAATAAGGGAGGGGGAGGGAAGGTCTTGTTTTTATAATGCCTTTTTTTTAAAGCAAGCAGAACAAGGAGTTGAGTGCAGGGTGAATTGGATCACCTGTTCATATTTCAGACTTCAATCAGCAGCAGCTGCATTCACACAGAGAAATATGCCCATGGCTCAGCCTCTGACAGGTGACGCCTAACCAGCTGTGGTCTGAGCTATCAGTCTGCCTTTTGCCCAGACCTGGACATCTTGGCTGTAGCGGGCACTCTGGTGCTCATAAGGCCGGTCCTTGTTGTAAAGGGAAAGGTTCTGCTGTCCAGCATTGAGCCATCTTTATTGTATATCACCTACAATCTTTCAGTTTCTTGTGCACATCCAGTTTCTGCTGGGCATGGTGCTGCACACCTACATCCCTAGCACTCATGATGCAGAGCCAGGCAGATCTCAAGGCCAGCCTGCTCTACATAGTGAGTTCCAGGCCAGACAGGGTTATACAGTGAGATGCTGTCTCCAAAGAAAATAAAAAAACCTGTCGTGAGCAAAGCAGCCACTCCATTCCACCTGCCTCATCTGGGATGAAGGACTCAGTGTTATCTGGCTGCATAACGTGGCCTGGAGAAGGATTATCTAACCTAAAACTGAAGGTCTTGCTCTCAGGAGGGTCTGTCTTCTTCAGGCCACAAGACTTTTTGAATACCTCATTCCACACTGACCCATGTACCACACACATATGTAGACATCCCCAACCTCTGACCCCCTCCCACCTGGCCTGACTCCACAGGTCCCCTGCGCTGGACCATCTATCTGATAGAGGCAGGCACTGCTTCTTGCTAGACTAGCTGGTGCCCTCATCCCTACCACCATGGCTGTGCCTCTAGGTCCTGAGATCTACAGTGCCTTCGCTTCCAGTGGCCTAGGCCTACTTGCTGGTTGCAGAGGAAGAAGCATCAGGTTTCCCAGGACCTGCCTACCAAGAGTAGACGTGACAACGGTGTAAGTGACAACCCCACTTGTCCACACCTAAAGGGGCACACCCACAGCAACAAGGACAAAGAGGCTAAAATGGCCCTGTGATTCCTCTCAGAGCTAGACCACGGCTAATAGATAGCAACTCAAGGCCCTTCTAAGCAGGCTGGCCAGGAATCACCAAGCAGACACCAGACTTCATCCAAATTGCCAAAGATGATCTTAACACCTTTTTCTAGATTCTTCTTGGACTAATCAGAAGAAAAGGGCAACTGCTTATCTCCAGTCCTGGATTTGGAATACCCATGGTCACCCTCCTTCATCACTAACAGCTGGCAGGGCATACGCAGCATTTTATTCTAGGCACTAACAGAGCCTGGCAGGGAGAAGCGATGGGAGACACCAGCCTGTTGCCCCCTCACCACATCCACAGCGGTGTCCACCTCTGCCTCCACATCTATCACAGCCACACTCAGGGAGGTCAGAGCCTGTGAAGTATGAAGGTATTTCCTCTGTGTACACTTAGGACGACAATGAGACTGTCACCCAGAGCCAGACAGTACTTACCGATCCTCAGGGAATGTGGGCTACAGGCGACCATCACGAGCCAAGCAGGAAGCAGCACCAAAGGCGCGGAGACGCGGGGCATCTTCTATAACTCCTCATGGAGCCCTCTGCTGGTCTGGGCATGACATAACGCTGTGAGGGAGCGGAGGAAGCAAGTGAGTTCTACACAGGTTAGGTAGCCACCTGGTCCATCCCAGTGACAGAGGCTTCGGAGTGCACCCAGGAACCTCAGTGGGGAGAGCTGAGAGTCCCACAAGGAGAGCTTCAGGCAGTACCCACGAGAGAGCTGCAAGCAAAATCCTGAGACTGGGCCTTTGACTCTCCTACACTCACCAGGGTTCAAAGAAAGCCTCTAGTGAACACAGGGCAGGCTGCTCTAGCACTTGAAGGATCCTTGGTACCTCACTTTCCTTAGTAAGAATCAGGACCCTCTGTTTGTCTTAAGGAACAGAAGCCATGGGTACGTAGAAGAGAAGGCGTGAGGAGGGTTATTCTCAAGCACATGGGATGGGTCCAATTACAGCTCTCCCACCTGCCACCTGTGTGGTCGTCACAAGGCTTCTCTTTGTCTCATTGCAGTTTTCTTGATTGTATAAGTGGTGTTAATTCCCTCCTGGTGGAGCTGGTCTGAGGACCAAGATTACACAGGGAAAGCTACCTTATGTAAGGCTTGCCCTAAATGAGGAACTGGGTACACATCCTAGCCTAACACCTGTTTCATCTGCCAGATGCTAACTAAGTCCTTGTCACATCCTTCCTCTACCTCCTCACCTACCCGATATCGAAATCAAAGCTGTCAAATGGTGCTGCCCCTCCCCAAAGCATCAGGGCTACTAACCCTCCTGTGACCTTTTGGTTCCTCTAAGACTCAGCATCTGGAGAAAGCCAATTATGAAAGTGGGTGCCCTGAGCACCTGCACATTTAATCCTGCATGCTTCAGAAAAGGAGAAAAATATTAAAATGTTTTCCCCTCCCACCCCATAAATAATCAACAGAAAACCAGTCAAAAGAGACACTTCACTAATATAATCAATGGCTGGTGCACATTTGAAAAGATGCTCAGTTCCACTGGCATCAAGGATGCACATTTTAAGCCACAGCATTTACAAAGTGTTAGCGAGAACACAGAGCAACCTGGTCTTTCACACACCATGAGAAAACATAAATCATGTAAGTGCTTTGGGGAACTGGTCTACTGGACAAAAACACCATTGAACCAGCAACCCTACTCATTGATATTTCTCCCATGGAAATGCATGTATGCTCACCAAAGACATGTCCTAGAATGTTCACAGTGCATTCTTTGTATTTGCCCAAACTGGAAGCTGCCCAAGTGTCCAGCAGCAGAATGGAAAAATATACTATATAGTCACACAACACATGGGATGAAGGCATAGACATTAATAACCAACTACTACATGCCACAGCACAAAGATTGTCATTAACACAATACTGAGAAAGAGATACGGAATGTAAACCTACATACAGCATGACTCTAAAGCATAAAAACAAACAAAAGTGCTGTGTAATCAAACATTTAGTCAGTGAAGAAATGTCACCGAAATGATGGGTTAGAAACAAGCAACACCCTTAAGCTTCTCTGTAGTTTAAAATTAACACTGCCATGAAATAGTTTCTCAGTGAGGTGAGTAGCTGAGGGATGCGTTAGAGTTCAATACTAGGCACATAGAGACTGGAAGAGACCCGGAGTCTATGACTATCAAAACAGAGGGCAAGCAAAAGCATACATCATGGGCTGGAGAGATAGCTCAGCCAATGGAGGGCTTGCCTTGTAAGCATGAGGGCCTGAATTTGATAACCAAAAACCACACAGCAAAGACAGGTGTGTGCTTGTAATCCTAGTATGAGAAAGCAGAGATGGGCAAGATGACTGTGACTATCTGCAAGTCTGTATAGCACACTCAGCGAGCTCCAGGACAGTAATAGACTCTGGCTCAAAATGCAGGAGGACAACACCTGGGAAATAATATCTAAGCTTGTCTGCTGCCTCCATGCATGTGCACGTATGTACACTTTCACACTCGTGAATGTTCATGCACACACAAGAGGACAAGAAAGAGAAATGGAGCCCACAGATCCTTGCAACACGGAGAAATGAAGGGAGGAACACGATGAAGACACAGACGGAGAACAGCCATCTGGATTTAGCTGTTTTAGGGACTGCCAGGTGTGCTGGCTCCTCAGCAATGCTCTGCCTGTTTCACCACAGAAGGCTGCTGCACTAAATGGAGAACCACCCTGAAAATGTTGCAGCTAACCATGCCCCTGCCTGGGGAAACCAAATTTCTCTGTTTTCTTTTTCCCTAGAACTCACAGCAATTAGTACCATACTACTCAGCCATCTACCTTGCAACCCAGAGTGGTCCCGGTAGAATGCTACTAAAGTTAAGTTCATTGAAAAGTATAAACAATAGGAAATAAATAAATAAATAAATAAATAAATAAATAAATAAATTGGAGTTTATTTTCCCTTAAGCTGGGACTCCCAATAGGCAGCCAAAGAGGGTCAAAAGACTAAGTAGGTGCACACAATTGCATGTAGACCCTGGGCCTTGAGAAAACACAGACTTTCGAAAATTGGAGGTCCACTGTACCCCCTCAATGCAGTACAGCTTGTTGTCTTGAACTCCTTGGGGGACTTTATTGGGATGCCTGAAACCCAGACCCCAGTGAAGTTCAATATCATCCTGGCCTTGGGAATACTTTGAAATAATCTACTCAGGGTAAACTGGGGCTTAAGGGAATTTGCTTCCATGTAACTTTGTACTACCAAGCAGGAAGACAAAACTATTCCTACCTGCTTGTTCCCAAACCACTCCTATAGAGTAACCCTAGAAAAGGAAGGGCAGCTAACCCCAGCCTCTGTTCTCTGCAAGGAACACACAGCTGGAGAAGATACAAGAAGAGGAACAAACTAGCTGAGCAGTGAGTTCCCACCCACCCCTGCCCCAGCAGAGACGATACTTACTTCAGTGTTTTTATTGAGACTCATTTTTTTTTCTGGCCTGGTCATATACATACATTTATATTCCTTTCTCCTGTTTTTATTTGTATTTTCAATTATTTGGAAAAAGGATTTACTGCTCTTTCCCTTCCTCTTCTTCTAGCAGTCAAGTTCATTCACTCTCACCTTCTACATTTTGCCTTTCACTTTTTGAGTGCTCTGATTTTTTATTCCCACTTTCCTTCATCTTTTCTCCTAATTATACCTTTCCTATCATGTTCCATTTTTTTTCTGTTTGTATTATTTCTATCACCACCAATCCTGTTACTGATGTCAAGGTTGAGAGTTGCGGGTGTTGAGTTTTTACATCTTTTCTACCTGGTCCATTGCTACTTGATGCTACTTGTCTTTCCCCTCCTTCATGAGCTAGGAGTTGAGCATAGCAGTAGATGCTTTGCTGCGGAGCCACACACTCATCTCGGCTAAAGACGCCTTGCTATAAACACAACAAAACCCTGGTCTAACTTCAGTGAATACTTCAATACCACAAAAAGAGGACATAAAAATGTCCATCTGAAGACCAGGATCCAAGTAGGCATGGAAGCAGTACATAAAAATATCAAAGACAAACAATAACAACGAAGAGTGAATAATGTATCTGTGTAGGACTACAGTGTATGTCATTCAGTATCCCTTCAAGCTGTACATTGATGACAAGATTAGAGGAGCAATGACAGAGAATATAACCTCATATACTCTGCTGTTTAGAATACATCTGCTTTATACACTAGAAGTACCCCACAACCTATAGGCTTTGACAGCAAATGTACTATGTCAAAACAGACTAAACCCTAAAAAACAGTAACATGGAAGCTATAGTACAAAACCCATTTCACAATAATCTGCTACCAAAATAGCAGATCATTTTTCCTTAAAGAAGACTCTCACATGAAAGCATAATAGCTTGGCTGGGCATGATGATGCATGCCTTTAATCTCAGCTCTTAAGAGGCAGACACAGGTGGATCTCTGTGAGTTCAAGGCCAGTCTGGTCTACAGAGTAAGTTCTGGGACAGCTATGGCTGTTACACAGAGGAACTCTGTTTCAAAAAAACCTATGTAAGAGCCATCCATTCCAACATATATTCATCTCAACATAGAAATACAAAATATATGAAAATAAGACAGCAAAACTCCCTCCAAAGCTCATAGTTTTATAGCAAATGACTCCTCAAAGATAATGAATAAGATGAAATACTAGAATGAAGAATTTTACAAAATGACTTTTTAAATACCAATGAGTTCTAAGAAAATGCATAAAAAATAATTGGACCAATTAAGGAAGGCAATAAACAATATGAATCAGAAGTTCAAAAGAGATTTTTTAAAAGAATTAAACAGAAATCATGGATATGAAAATTCCATTAAGCTAAATTAAAAAAAAAAACCCAATGGAAAGTCTGACCAAAACACTATACCAATTAAAAGTGAGACTTTCGGGGCTGGATACAAGATTTATAAATTGTAACACTCAAGAAATAACAATTTTAAAAATGTAAAAAAGTTATTAACAGAACATACAAGACTCTTGGGACATAATTAAAGAAACAAATTAATATAATCCTGATGTAAAAGTTGGTGCTGATGTATAGACTAAGGGCATAAAATCTATTCAGTGAAATGATATCAAGAAATTTCCAAAATCTTGAGAAAGATGCAGGCATATAGGAACAAGAAGAATTTAATAAACAAAACAGTCAAGACCAGAAGAGAAGCATCATATATTACAGTTAAAAAGCCAAGAGTACAGAAGAAAGAAGGAATATTGAAATTTCCCAGAGAGAAATACTAACTCATTCTAAAGGTAAATCTATTAGAATACCTCAGATTTCTAAACAGAAACTCTAAAGCCAGGAAAGAATGGAATGATTTATTTCAACTATGGAGGACTAGACTATCATATGTACCACAGTTAACCTTCAGAATTAAAGGAAATATAAAGACCCTCTAAGAGAAACAAAATCTAAAAGAATCCATGACACAAAACCAGAACTGTGGAGGATATTCCAAGAGGATCCTTCACTCAGTAGAGGAAGACAAACAACCCTAAAAGAATAGGAAAGAATGTATCTCCAGAACAGTAAATAAGCAAATAAGAATTAAAAAAAAAACCAATCACACATTGGGAAAAAAACAATAAAAATGATAATAATTAACTGATACCCTTCAATTAGAATTCCAATGTAAATGGTCTTAACTCTCCCATTAAATGGCATGGACTGGCTAACCAGGTAAGACATAAAGACCCAACTGCCTCCTGCCTGCGAGAAACACACCTCACTGGCAAAGGCATACACAGACTGAAAGGAAAAGGGTAGCAAATGATATATTCCAGTCAAATGGAATCCAGAAGCAAACCGAAGAAGTGATATTTAAACACAAGAAAACTATCTCCAAAACTCAAGGAAACCAAGACCAAAACAAACAAACAAAAAAACAAACAAACAAACAAAATCTATACATTGGTAAAGAGGACAAATATATCAAGAGGATGAAATAACTATAAAATATGTTCACTAGGCAACAGCACCGCACCCCCTGTCCTATAAAACAAACACAGGTGGACAAGCAAGCTCCAACATAATAGTGGATGACCTCAGTACCTCTTTGTTCATCAATAACTGTCATAAAAATCCCCCTAAAATCAATGAGAAAACTTCAGTTTAGTTATATTATAGACCAAATAGAATGTTACATTTCAAACTGCAGAATACGCATTCCTTTCAGCAGCTCATGCAGCTCTCTCCAACAGAGATCACATTTTATGTTGCAAAACATAATTTTGACAAGTACAAAAAAAGAAAGAATATCTTGTGATTTTTTTTCCTACAATAATGGAATGAAACTGTACCCAATAGTAAGAGAAACTAAAAAAGCACTATAAACATATAGAAGTTGAGAAATTTACGAAACAAAGAGAAAGAAACCCAAAATCAAGAGACTTCGAGACAACAGAGGATGAGTAACAAAATATACCACTAAAATCCAGAGGGTTAATTAGGAATTAATTTAAAATTTTATACACCAATAAACTGAGAAATCTAGAAAAATTTATGCAATTTTCAGATACAAAAGACCTACCAAAATTGAATCAAAAGGATACAAAAATCTAAGTACAGTAACAAGGAATGAAATTGACACATTAATAAAAAGATATCCAGACAAAGAAAAACCTAGAACCAGACAATTTGCTGTTAAAATCTGTAAGATACATAAAACAATGAAATAGAAGACTGAGAAATAAACACAAGCAGCTTAGCCATTATCTTTGACAACATTGACAAAGGCCAATGCTGGAGGAAAAACAGCTTCCTTAACACAGGATCTTCAGAAAAGTTCAGTATCACTAAATCTCTATTTTTTACCCTGAACCAAAGGCAACCCAAAACTTAATCAAAGACCTAAATAGAAGACCTGAAACTCCCAAAGAACTAGAGAACAGAGAGATAATACTTCAAAATGTAAGAATAGGCAGGCTTTCTGAAAAGGATTTCAATGGATCAAGAAATTATAATATGAATCGACAAACAGGACTGCATGAAACTAAAAAGATTCAGCAGAGAAAAAGAAGCAATCTACAGTAAAAGCACGGCCTACATAATGGTAGAAAGTCTATGCCATCTATTCACCCAACAGAGAGTTAGGAAACAAATAACTCCAAAAAAAATGAATGCTCAATGAATACATGATAATAATCCAGTCAATAAATGGGCAATTGGACTGAGGAATCACTTCTTAAAAGGTACAAATGATTAATAAATATATGGGGGAAGGTTCAACATTTTTAGTCATTAAATGCAATTCAAAACTACACTGATTTCCATCTCACACCAGTCAGAACAGTTATCATCAAGAAGAAGAAGAGTGAAAAAAGCAACAAATAATGACGGAAAGGGAAATACTTACGTGTTGTTGGTGTAAGTACAGACCATGTGGAAACTGGTATGGAGAATCTTTAAAAACAAAAACCACTATACCATCTAGCAATATGACTTCTGGGTATGTTCCTGAGGGAAATGAAGTTAGCATACACTGAGAACACTGCATATCTAGAGTTATTGCTGCACTGTTGACAATGGCCAATTTGATGGCTATTCTTGGTTGTCACCTTGAATGACCTACAATCCAGAAATACAAGGCATGCCTATTGAGAAATTGTCTGCTTGGTTTGAAGTGGGTAAATTCACTTCTAGTTTGGGCCTTTGATCTGGATCTTAAGGCTGAAAGACAGGTGCCTTTAATTCAGATCTTGAGGCGGGGACACATGCTTTTAATATGGACCATACCTTCTGCTAGAAATCTTTATAAGGACATAGAAGGAAGTTTTTATAAGGACAAGAAAGAACCTTTTGCTCTTTGCCTGCTTGACCTTGCCTTGCTAACACAACCGTTCCTTCACTGGCATTGTAGCCTATTTCTTTGGGATCCCAGCACATACAGAAAAGCAGTTGAGACATCCAACCTGATGGAACTAAGCAACTACAGGATTCTTAGTTCTTGAACTTTCTATTTACAGATAGTCATTGTTGGACTAACTGGATTGCAGTCTATAAGTCATTCCAATAAATCATATATATATTGATTATATATATGATTTATATATATATGACAGAGAGAGAGAGAGAGAGAGAGAGAGAGAGAGAGAGAGAGAGAGAGATTCATTCCATAAGTTCTGTGACACTAGACACTAGAGAACCTTGACTAATGAAGCCAAGTTAGGTAACTGTCCTAGGTGCCTGCTAGCAGTAAAGGAAATGTGGCATATAAACATACAACAGAGTATTGTCATCAATAAAGAAAAAAAAAATCACATACATCTGAAACACAATGGTTAGAGCTGAAGAGCATGATGTTAATAAGCCAGATGGAAAAACACAAGTAACATGTTTTCTGCCATATGTATGATCTAGAAGTATAAGACGATGTGGATGTCCAGGAGGGAACCTTGGAAGAGAAAAGGAATCAGGGGAAGAGAAAAGGGGGAAGGGGGAGGAGATTAAGAAAGGATAACAGGAAGGGCTATGTTCCAAGCAGGTTATATACAGGTATGAAGCCCACTATTGTCTAACATTAATAACCACTTAGGGTAGACACTGGCCCAGGGACCTCTGTGGAGCAGAAGATCTGTGTCCTACTCTGGATGCTAGTTATACAGGCCAGGGCCCTTGTGCACTGTTCCTCAGGTGGTGTTAAGCTTTAGGGGTGTCTGTGTCTGTGTACCCCCCCCACTGCAGGTCCCCAGCATTATGTCCTCCTCTGTGAGCCAGCACTGCAGCCTGTGGTGACTCAGAGGTAGCACTATCTTCTCTGACTGATGCCATAATAAGTCTCCAGCTGGGATCACTGTGAGTCTCTTAAGAGCAAGGACTGTCCCCAACTTTCTGTGGTGTCCCCAGAGTCTCCTTTTAAACAGTGGATGCATGGTGCTTATTTGTTCAATGAGCATCAGTCCTCAAACAGCCCCCTGCTGCAGGGAGGCAGAAGATGATAAGGAGGGGAGGGAGGAGTAAAGAAAACTCCAGTGATAACAAACCAGGCCCAGAATCTGTCCTTTCATTCTTGATGTAGTCAGTATTTTTCTCCCTGCTGTGGCAAAATACTTGCCAGAAGTAACTTCAAAGAGGATTTGTTTGTGGCTTGTAGTTTGAGAGGGGAAGTCATGGCAGAATTCATAGTGGCAGGAGTGTGTGGCTGGAACTCCTCATATCCCAGCAGAGAGGAAGCAGAGGACTCAGGCTAAAGGCAGGGCAGGGCTGGAACCATGAGCTGCACTCCCCAGTGACCCACTTCTTCCAGCTAAGCTCTGCCTCCTGAAGGTTCTACAACTTCCCTAAACAACACTACCACCCAGGTACCAAATGCTCAAGCACACAAGCCAGTGGGAAACATTTGGCATTCAAATCACAGCACTGGGTGTTGGTGTAGAGACAGATTAAAGACAAGTTGCTCTTAATGGAAGCCTGGCACTTTTTTTTTATTCTTTGTGTCTTTCACATGATGCCTCCCAATCCCACCTACCACCACCACCCTGCATTTAAGAGAAAAATGGGGGAAAGAGGGGTAGAGGAAAAAGATCTCTCATCATGGAAGCTGCAGTATGACACAGTGAGTCACCCAGTAAACCCCTTTATCCATACATGTTTACATGCAGGCATTCATCACAAAGAATCATTGGTTTGGTTCAAGGCCCCTGGTGTCTGCTACAACATTGATGCTGGGCCCTCACTGGGACCCTTCCTGGGCATCCTGTCACTGCCCAGTGTAGTGAAGAACCTGAACCTCTGAGTCTGAAGGACAGGACTCCCCCTCCCGCCCCACCCATGCTGCAGCAGATCACAGATAGGGTAGATGTTGGGATGGGCCAACACACAACCCTTGTTCTGGGACTGGGTAATTGCAGGGCTGATCAATCTTTTGTGGTTTTTACAGAGGAACTGAAAGTTGCAGCTTTCTGATCTCCCAAGCCAACTGTTAAAATGGAGAAGGAGGGGCCTGCCAGCCCTGGCTCTGTGTGACCCTGAGCATGCACTTCAGAATTCTTGGGTATAGCCTCCTCATCTGTAACAGAGTTTGTTTGGTGGTGGACTCTCTCAAACCTGGGGGGGGCAGTAGTACAGACCACTGAGCCTCCTACTCATGCCACATATGGTCCTTTTCATTTTTGCAAGGCCTGGGAGACAATCACTCACCATTTGGTTCAGGGTTCAGGGCTCCCAGGACCTTAGAAATCATTGTTCTGAAAGAGAGTCTCTAGTTTTAGCCAGGCTTTGGAGCCAGGCACAACAAAAACCACACCTGCATGAAGTGAGTGTAATTCTGTCAAATAAAATGCACAGGGCTAATCTGACACCTACTTAGCCGTCTACATGATAATTACCATGCCAGGTGCTGATTAGGCACAAATGGAAGGCATTTGATGTAAGTGGCTGTATTTAGTATTGCTTTGATTCAATATAACTGGATTTTTACAGTTCCTTCCTTTTTGACAGTTCATTTATCCATTTGATAGTATTTATGGAGGCTGTAATGTATGCCGAGCATTGTTCTAGAACTTGGGATATAATCAGACTTGGGAGGCCAAGGGATCAGAAGCAGACCCTTTCAGATCATTGTAAGCACTCCTCTGGACACCCTGGATGGCCATGTCAAGTACAGTGGGAGGGGCCACATCCAAAGCAGGCTGGAGCTGGCTCTGACACTGTTGAACCCAGAGCCATCAGATTCTATGTTCTCATTCACTGTAAACCCAAGAAAAACAATGCCTACCTCTGGGACGACGAGAACCAGAAAAGCAGGGAACAACTTGGACTTTTCCACTTGTGTCCCCAGTGCCTGGCACAGGCTGGCACATAGTAGATACTCACACAGTATCTGTGAAAATAATGAAATAATACATAGAATGAGCTCAGAAATAGTATAAGCTGAGCTCACAATGAGCTCAGAAACAGTATAAGTAAATTCACAATCTTAGTATAAATGTTTCCCCAATCCAAGCTCCCTGCCTATGGCCCTTCACCCTCTCTGACCTAGCTCAAAGGTCATACCTGCTCTATGACAGCCTCTCACTCCCAAGACTGAAGAAAAATGTGGTGGGGGCTGGTGCTTTTGCCTCTCTGCCTCTGCTATCCCACATACCTGCCCCAAATATATCCTCCTAACACCAGAAATTTGTCAGCCCTACTTTTTCCAGAAGGGAAACCTAATTTGCACTCTGTCACAATGGGCAGGCCATTCAGCTTCTCCAAGTCAAAAGAGGTGCTCCTTGAACATGCCTCAGACTTAATCATCTCTGGCTCCCCGCCCCCCCCACCTTCTATGTCTCTATTTTGAGCTAAAAATGGACCAACCCTGCAAGGGTCATTCCTCCCTCTCACTGCAGCACCGCCAGCACCTTGGACAGTGCTCACAAGAGGCTCACAAATAAGTACAACTATACAAGCAAGTCGATGTTTCCCTGGACATTTACACAGCCATGGAGGGCAGGGGACATCTCTTTCAGGCATACATCTACCTAACACACATGTAGAGAGGCCTATTCTGCATAGAAGCTCAATAAACATTCACCGACTCACACTAGTGGCCAATTGGTGGAGTGGACAGCACAGCCTGAAGACAACCCATGCAGTCCTGTGCTGTCTGGACCCCCAGCCCACCTACACTGAATAGCAAGCCTTCTGGCTCACAGCAGTCCCTGCACTATCCTCTGCTGATCTCTTGGGACTGTCACATCATTAATCGTGATTTTTTTTTCCCAGGTGGGACAGAGAGGAGGCTGACAGCCAGAAGACAGTGTTTGGTGGCAAAAAGGACAGAGAAAATCAGAGGGGCAGTCAGATTAATTACAGGTATTCTCTCAGCCATGGGCAACAAGATCTTGATTACTTCTGGTGACACTCCAGGCTCCTCAAGACAAATGGATGTTTGCTTCCCTGCTGTTCTTTCACTCCCCTTGGCTAACAGCAGCTGCTCAGATAGAGGGTCCGGGCTGATGGCAGGCCACCATCCAGCACCAAGCCATCTCCTCTTGTAGACTCTGTGGCCACTTGAGGGGGAATTTATTTTTGTTCCCTAACACAGTTGTGGAGCACTTTGTAAATATCTAACATCCTTGGCAACAAGTACGGTGACACCAGGAAGCAAGACTGCCTGGGGACGCACCAGCTCTGTGAGTCAACTCTTTAAGCATCAGTTTCTGATGCTGCAAAATGAAAGAACCAGACTGTATGTACTCTAAGGACCCTTCAAGCTCTGAATCTTGCATTTCTAAGGATGGCATTCTGTGACAACACAGCATTTACTGAATATTTGTGGATGTTTACTATGTGCAGAAAACACTATTTTCAACTCATTTGGTCTTGAGAAGAGCCTTGGGTTAGACACATTTGTTCATTTTTTTCCCACCTGTAGATACGGAGCACAGGTACAGAGGAGTTGAGTGCCTTGTCAAGATCACACAACTAGCAAAGACAGAAATGGAGCCATCATGTCTAGGACCACATTCTTACTATTCTTTCTACCCACCTTCTCCCTGTGTCCCAGAACCTAGTATGCAGTAGGCACATGAGGACAGGTGGAAACATGGTAACACTATACAATAATGTTAGAGAATAAGGCATGGTATAGACCTCAAGCCATCTGCATGTCTTGCTGAGTCAGGAGACATGAGTCTGGGGTGTCTTCAGGAAAAACTGCAGTTCCTGTAACCTTGGCCATTAAGATTCCCATAAAGAGCTGCTCATGGGTATTTGTAATGAGTTACAAGATAGCAGAGTCAACAGGGGGTGTTGAACATTGGCAGCAGGAGCTGAGCCTGGACTGACTCATTAAGATAAAATGAAGAAAGATAGCTAGACAGATTATCCAACCCAAGGCTGGCTGTGGGAGTGTCCCATGCTCACTGTAACTGTTGGTATATGGTATTCAGACCACAGGGCAAGGGACAGTCATTCAGAATTCTCAAGTACTACTAAACAGAAAGTATTGGGACGCCCCCCCCCATACACACACACCTAAACCATTCTCAAATAGACTTCATGCTGAGGCCCCAATGCATCTTAAACAAGTGTCCCTCACCAGAAGACAGAGCATATGCCTGCTTTTCTATCCCAGCTGTCACTGTGTGTCCTATCCCAGTTATCAGTGGGTTTCCTATCCCAGCTATCACTCGCTGTGTGTCTTTAAGCTGATCATTTAATTTCTATGGACTTTGTTTCCAGACCCATAAGACTACAGCAGACTGTACCACCCCTCGCTGGAAAGACAGTTGCCTGGATCTTAGATGCAATGAAGTCAATAAGCATGGCTCTCCAGTCCCATCCAGCCTTTCCCTCCAGCTCTTGTGCACAAGACACCCTAGCCTGTAGTCACATCTCCTGACAAGACTGTCTCTAAGGCTTGCTTGCTGGAATGACTCCAGAGCCTCACATCCATAATGTAGCTCCAAATCAACCTTACCCCGGAAACTCTTTCTTCGGTCATAGAATCTCTTCCTGTAATGTCAGAAGCACTCCATATAGTTCCAGAAGCTCTCTCTGCAGTAGTCAGTCCCCCCTTTCCCACTCAAGTTCAGCCAGACACAGGAAAAAAAATAAGTGCACTGGAAGTGGAGACCTGTGTGACTTTGGGCCTGTCATTTCACCTCTGAGGGTCCCCATTTCCTCCTCTGTAATGTGAGAAAATTGCACTCACACCACCCACCTTTTTCAGTTACTAAGAAGATCAAATGGGATAATGTATGAAGAATTGCTTTGCAGATGAATAACATACTTTGGGAGCAAAATAGTGCAGATAGTTTTCAAGCCTTAGGCTAGCCAAGCACATGAATCCTCAGTGTGGATTTGTCTTGTACTTTGTCCATTCTGTGAATATTTTTATCAAGTTCTGACTACCTTCAGAGTCCTCCAAGCGCTGAAACAGAATCCCTGGCCTCACGGACCTTACCATGTGAGATGTTAAATGACTCGAATCTGACATTCAGGAAGCAGATGCCACCATTACAGACAGTGAAGGGAAAGCATAGGATGTTCTAGTTCAAGGTGCCCAGCCTTCTGCCCACAGACTACATGTGGCTATGAATGTAACCCAACACAAAATTGTAAACGTATGTCACTGTGAGATTTCTTTGTGATAATTTTTAATTCTTTGTAATTTGATTGAAAGGTTCTTGGTTGTGAACTTTTGTGAACGATAGTGTGGCTACTAAAGCAGCGGTGCTCAGCCTGCCTAATGCTGTGTGTGACCCTTTAATACAGCTCCTCACATTGTGGTGAGCCCCAACCATAAAACCATTTTCATTGCTACTTCATAACTGTAATTTTGCTATTGTTATGAACTGCAATATAAATATCTGGGTTTTCCCATGGTCCTGTGAAAGGCGACCCCTGTGAAAAGGTTGTTCAGTCAAAGGCTTGTGACCTGCGAGTTGAGAACTGCTGCTGTAAAGGGTGACAAGGAGGAACAGCTGACCGGTGATAGTAGTAGAGGCAGACTACTGGGAATGAGTTAAAGACAGAACCAATGGACAGGGAGGAGAACAGCTCAGAGAAAAGAGTTTGTATGTCCCCCAGTGAGACGTAAACTGCTCTTAGAAACGGCTGTGTCCACTGCTATAGAAAATCTCAGAGATTCTCCACTGTATATCTGCTGTGACAATGCCCAGCCTCCCTCACTAGGATAAAGACAATCTGTTCCCCAACTCCTTGCTTTCTAGATCTAGGATAAGCCATGTCACCTAAAGCACATGCCCCCCATGAACCTCACACTGAACCTACTACCCTTCAGATAAGGTTGTAGGGCATAGTCCCCACATCTGCCTCTGAGCAGGTGATTGGCAATATGAAGATGAACAGACAATCACCAGCTTTAGGTGTGCAAAAGTCCAGAGTCAGACAGGAAGGGTGGTACTGGCTTAGAGTGTAAGCAATGTTCCTGGCATTTATCTGAGCCATTGGGCTGGGCTCTGGGGGAGATGAATTCCTTAGAGAGAATATGTGTGTCACAGTTTTGAAAGAAACCAGTTCAGTGCTGGAGTGTGTAACACATTCAGAGCCAAGAGCCCTTGCAAAGGAGTGTCTATAGAGAATCAGAGGGAGAGATGCAGGGGGAGCAGGTTGTAGGGCAGAGTCAAATCACCTCTGGAAAAGTAAACTCTTCTGTTGGAATCTCTCTAATATTTTGGAGTGTTCTGTTGATTCCTGCCCATGCTTTTGAAAAGTCTAAAAGGAGCTGGGATGCTCAACCTAGAACGAGATGGAACGGGACAATATCCTGTGCCATGACATACAAAGTGTCATCCCAGGAAGGCAGAAAAGGTTTATTCTAAACTCACAGATGATGGCTTCCAGGGTCAAGGTCAAAGGAGGATGGCACTCTAATATGATAAAGAAGTCCCAAGGCCTGAGCTGCTGGGCACCCTTGGCCTGACTACATCACCCAAGTGGACACCTTAGCACATCCCTCCTGTCTGTAGTCACAAACATAAGCAACTCTGATGTCTTAGAAAGTGGGGGGCCTACCCACTTTGCCTTAAGTCCTACACAGCACAGGGAAGAAAGCAGCAGCCGTGTGGGCAATCATTCTTGGAGCCACTCTAGACCAGCCCCGCTCAATTAGAGTTCTAAGGTGTAAGCAACTCTGCAAGTGGATGTGACTCAGTGCTGGCTCCCAACACCTCTGCACTCTCAGCAGTAGAGAAACTAAACTAAATGCAGGTTCAGAGGCTAGGAGTGTGGTTCCGTTGGTAGAGAGCTTTCCCAGCAGGTACAAAGCCTTGTGTTACACCCCGATCACTGCCTCAAAGGGAATAGTGGCATATGTCTATAATCCTAATACTTGGAAAGAAGAAGCAGGAGGGTCAGGAGTTCAAGGCCATCTTTGGATACACTGTAAGTATGAGGCCAGCATGAACTTCATGAGAACCAGTATCAATAACAATAAAAATGTCTATAATGAAAGTTCACACAAAGTAACTGGCATCCCTTTCAAAATTCAGGGTGACATACTTATCCTGCAGGCCAACCCCTAGAAATAGTCTAGAAGCTCAAGGATGGCCCAGCCTACTCTTTTCCTCTATCTATTCAATCAGCACTGATTATTACCCACTTAGGTCAGAGCCTAGCATGGTTCCCCGAGGAGCTCTGGCCTGCTACCCCTGAAAGGTCCATGGTAGGATGGAGGATGCATCCTGTCTCATTTTACAATGCTTTCTGTTTGTATTTTAACACAGAGAGATTGGTTTGCTCTTCCAATTAAAAGCTTGGTCAATAATTTAAAAAGTGTCACCCAATGGTGGTGTAACACACCTTTAAACCCAGTACTTGAGAAGCAGAGGCAGGTAGATCTCTGTGAGTTAGAGGCTAGCCTGGTCTACAGGGTGAGTTCCAGGACAGCCAGGGCTACATAGAGAAACCCTGTCTCAAATAAAAATAAAAATAAAAATAAAGCGAAGTCTCATGATTCTCTCCTTGGCTGGCTCCAAGCATTCTACCCCTGAGCCTGAGTCCCCATTTAGGAGAGTGGGGCTGGTCACACCTGTGCTCAACAGGCTCAAGTGCGCAGGCATGCAGAGCCTACCCAGGACCCGCCTACCTTTCTGAAACAGTCATCCCTGGTATAGGTGCTCCGGCTACCCATTGAGATGCTCCTCCTAGCCTTCTACCCCCCCCCTTCCCTCACCATGGCTATCATCCACCTCAGCTGACCTGAAATCCCAGTACATATCCCCCAAGACCCCAGCTTCCGTTCTCAGCTAACTAAATCCCAGGTTCCCCATGAGAGTCTGGTGAAGAAGAAACCCTGGGTCACTGTATTCACCCATGTTTCCAGGGGAAAGAGGGCATCCTCTTCAGAAGCTACTCCAGGCAGAAGCTCTTGGTCACCCACCACAGGAGTCACATCAGGGTCCTGTCACTTTTTCTCTCTGCAGACTGGGAGTCCAGGAACTAACAATCCTGACCCACCCCTTCCCTAGTCACCGTGACCTTAACTAAGCACCCAGTATCCTCCCCAACACAGGTACCATCTCAGGAGCCCCAGTGAAGGAACACACACACTAAGAACCTATCTCTGACTGCCAGAACAAGGAAGAAAGACCAAGAATGATGTTTCATACCCAGAAGGGACTGCCATGCTGGAGATGGATGGCTGAGCAGTTCCTCCACAATGCTCCGATAATCATACATGTCTGGCCTTCCCTGCTTCATGCTAGCAGACATTAGGATGGTGGGATGCACTGCCTTCCTCAAGGAGTTTCTGGGGAAGCCCAAAGACCTTGTTTGAAGATAAAAGGCCCATGGAACTCAGAAAACAGCCCATCAAAGATGCAGCTTTCTCATTCATGTAGACTTTGCCACTAAGCAGGGTGCAGGAGGACCAGAAGATAGAGATAGAAAGACATCCCTGGACCATTGCTGCTGGAGTGGGAATCTTGAAAGATGCAGGCTATAGGCCAGGCCCCCTGTTGACACACTAAAAAAAAGTAAGGGATGACCACACAACAATGACTGCAATGGTTAATTTGTATTGACAACTCGATTGGATTTGGAAATACCTAGCATATAAACAAGGTACATTTTTGGTTTGGTTAGGTCAGTGAAAGCTTTTCCAGAGAGGAGTAATTGAGGGGTGAAGACCCCCTTGAATGAGAACAGAACCAGTCCATGGCCTGGCCAACCAGACTGAATAAAAGGGGGGAGGGAGAAAGTGGACTGAGTGCCGGTATTCTGCTTTCTCTGCTTCCTGACCTACCTTCATGTAAGGAAGCAGCCATGTGCTCCTGCTGCCAGTCAGGACCCTCATGCCCTACCATGCATTTCCAACCAAGAGCCACAATAAACTGCTTCCTCCCTTAACTCGCTTCTTGTCGGGTGATCGGTCACAGCAATGGAGAAATTACTAGTACAGGGATCAAGCCATTGACACTGACAGACACTCATTTTATATGAGGTGCCACCAAAAACGTATGTCTGAGCTTCTGAAAGAGCTGGAATTCTATAAGGCCTCAAAGGCCAAGGCGAAGAAAGTTGAACTTGCTCATCTGGGCAATAAAGAGCCACTGTAAGTTTTTGGGGAGTGTGGTGTGTAGGGGCAGAGTATGAGCAGTGTCAACACTAGCAAGAACAGGGTGCACAGGCAGGGGTTGATTGCATGGAGGGGAGGGGGCCGGGGAAGTCATGGGCACACAGCAGTGTCAGAGAGGAATAGGAAGGCAAGGAAGCCAGCATTGATGTGATCCGACTCAAAAATCAGGGTACAGGGATTTTCTCAAAAACTAGAAAAGAAAATTTCTGAGCAGCCAGGCATCGAGGAAGAACACAGACTCTGTAGATATCCAGGGTTGGGGGGCAGAGCCCCAGGCAGCTCCACAGCCAGCCTCCACAAGACATGGGACATCAAGCACACTGCTGTGTCTGGAATGGGCCCAGACCCAAACCTAGAGCTTGACTGCTGGGTGACTTTGCAGGGAAAGGGGCATGACCTTGGCATCAGAAAGCCAAGTTCAAAACTGGCTCTGCACTTGTTCCCTGTGTCAACAAAAGTTGTCAGCATCTTCCTGTGGAACAGATCTGCTACAGTCCTGTCTACTTCACAGCATCACCCACTCAAACACCAGAGCAGCTGCTGCACTGAGAAACGTATTAGTGGTTTGCAATCGAACTGAGGAAGGCTCTTCCTAAATGTGATCTCTGTGGTCAGTTAGTTCAAAGCCTCCTCCCTCCAGACACCCCCAATAACTCACTCCTTAGCTCATGTTCTAGACTCTATCTGACTGACTCCCTCTCTTAGATTCATTGCATGGATGAACTGTTTATTTTTATTTTCTATAAAACACCTAGGACAATGTTTTCCACCTAGTTGGAGCTCTGTAAATGTATGATTGGTGATTGATTGATTGATTGATTGATTGATTGATTGATTGATTGGCTGGCTGGCTGGCTGGCTGGCTGGTGGCTGGTAAAACTAAACCCATAACAAGATGTAGGAATCTAGGGAAACAGCTCAATGGATAAAGTACTTCTTCCAAACATGAGGACCTGAGTTCAGATCCTCAGGAACCATGTGAAGCTGGATGTGGTAGTACATAGCTGTAACCCCAGTGTGCCTACGGTGAAATGGAAGCAGAGTCAGAAGAACCCCAGATGTTAAGGGCCAACTAACCTGCCATATGCAGTGACAGTGAGCAACAAGAGTCTCTGTCTTAAACAAAGTGGAAACAGGATTGACACTCAAGGCTGACCTCTACACATGCACGATGTCTATCCACCACCACCACATGCATACACGTGAATATGCATGCAAACATACATACAGATATACAAAGATGTTTTAAAGAGGATGTTTTAATCCTATTCATCTTCCCCCCTACTCAGTGGCTCATCTCAATAGTAATGCTAGTAAATGATAATAACATGGAAGCCCTATTCACTGAATGTCCTCCATTTGTCTCATCAGAAGATGGGGCAGGGTAGTGGTTACCAGCTCACACAAGTGACCTCATGAGAGTGAGTAACCTCTCCAGACCTCAGTTTCTCCATCCATAGCTAGGGGGAACCATCACACATCCAAAAGTTGCTTTCGGAGTCTTGTTGGGTCTTTGTAGTGCCTGAAAGCAGCAAGCACTCAAAGCTGGACATCTGTTGTTATCAGTGCTGGGACTGTCCAGGGCCAGATCACCATGGTCAGGGGCAACTATTTGGATACGAATTTTCCATCGGAGCAGATGATTGTGAGCGCCCTGCGACAAGCAGTGAATGAAGCTTCTCATTGCTTTAAACTGCAGAAGCAGTCGGACCCCCAAAGCCATCTTAATGTCCCGGTTTATCAAATGACATCTGGGGTTAGGGGCACTGAATGGATCAGTCGCCCTTATGGTGCCAACCCAGCGTTAATGGTGCAAGTGAATTACAAACAAGGCCCACCTGCTGTGCTCAGCAACAAAAGCCGGCAGGAGGGTAATTGCCCGGAACTAGAGCACAGGGGGGACACAGCGGGCACGAAACACATTAACCACAGGAAGGACAACTTCCCAACACTTCCCCCTTTTCCACAAGACCTAAGGAGAAGCCAACAGGCAAGAGAATGCAGGCGCCAGATGGGAACTCTCCAGAATCACAGAAGAAAGGCACCTCTAGACCACAGCTGGCTTCTCAGTCCAACCCCAAGACCCAGGTCAGCTGCATACAGGCTGGTGGTCCCAATGTCAACTTAGGCATTGTCTTAGTTACTTTTCTATTGCCATGACAAAACACCATAACCAAAGTAACTTGTAAAAGAAATCACTTAATTAGGGTTCATGGTTGCAGAGGGTTAGAGCCCATGACCATCATGGATGGGAGCTTGGCAGCACTCAGGTAGGCATGGCATTGGAAAAGTAGCTGAGAGCTCACTCAAAAGCATGATTCAGAGAAAGAGGAAGGACAGAGATAGAAAGAGAGAGACAGAGAACAGGAAATAGCATTTGAGCTTTTAAAACCTCAAATCCTATCTCCAGTGACACACTTCATCTAAAAAGGCCACACCTCCAAATCCTTTCTAAATAGTCCAACCAATTAGGGACCAGGCATTCAAATGTATGATCCTATGGGGACCATTCTCATCCAAAACACCAGGGACATCAAGGATATCTAAGCTCCACATCTCGGCTGGGAGCCTCCTGCCATGGCAGGCAGCCTTGTTAAGCTACACAACATGAGTGCTTAGAAGGCAATGATGGTTTCCTAAGCCTAGGTGGAATAGACAGTAGGAGCATGAAATCCACTCATTTGTTCACTTACACACTCAGTGTGTATTTTTAGGAAAAAAAATATGATCTAATCAATTATTCTCCAAAGACTAAGAGAAAAATTCAAGGCAGGTAAGTAATTTGCAAAGAATAGCAAACGTAGGCAATGAGCAGACCTGGCTGTTCTTCCCACAGGACTGAACTGACTTTGTGGACAAATTGTAGGACATTCAGCTCAGTCATCAGCAACACTGTGGGAGCTCCCTTCACCTTGATGCTGTGCCCTGAGAACCTGATGTGCAGAGTGTAGGTGCAACCCTAGGGCCTCAAGGCTCCTGTAACACAGACTTCATGCTCCCACCACAGGGCCTTTTCTTAGACTCAAATGGCACTCTCCCATGAATCCTGGGACAGCTTCCTTATCCTGCCAAAACCACCTCCCACATGTCTCACCTAGGACATGCTTGTAGTCAGCCTTTTTCCAACTCTTATTTATATTGGTTTCTCCTACATACACTTGCCAAAATGTAAGGTCCTCTGGAGCATAGATTCTATCTATTTTATTTCTCATGTGTCCAAAGCACCAAGAACAATGCCCACTATGCAGCAGGTGTCCTGAGGTTGGACCTGGAGGCACATCGTGGAAACAGCATGCAGCAGAGCCATCCATGGTAGAGAATGAAGGGCTGTGCACTAGAGAGCCCAGGGCTACCAGGAGGTTACTTCTTCTGCTTGAAAAGGGGGCAGCCTCGACAGTCCATAGAATTAACACCTGCCTATTGATCAGTGTGACAATTCAGAGCAGAAGGCAACACTGGAAGCTTCCTAGTTGCAATTGTTTTGACAGCAAACAAGATGAGGTGAGGATCAGAAAGTTTCAAGGTTTTGTCCTGGATACAGGAGAACCTGACTGCCCAGCACATCCTGGAGGGAAAGGGCACCTAGAGAAGGAGCAGGTGTACCCTCAAGAAAGCTGAAGGGAACTGATGGGTTTGGATACAAGGCATTCCCCTAAAAGCTCACATGTTAATGGTTTGGTCCCTAGAAGACAATTCCAAACAATAAGAAGTGATCACATCATGGGCAACTCATACTCCCTCCGTGCGTCAAATGACAGAGTCATAAGTTGATTGGCATTACTGGGAGGTGGGGCCTGGCTAGAGGAAGTAAGTCAATGTGGGTGTTCCTTTCTCTTGCTTCTTCTTGTCCCTCTTTTGCTCTCCCTTACCTGGTGGCTAACATCAGGTGGGCAATTTTGCTCTGCCATACACATCTGCTCGACCTCACCAGATGCCTAGGAATATTGTGTCACTGGAAATTATCAAAGCTGTGAGCAAGACTAAAATTCTCTTCCTTTAAGTTGCCTTCTCAAGCACTTTGTCCCAACATACACACACACACACACACACACACACACACACACACACATTCACACACATACATACACACACACACAATTTACACATGCGCACAAACACACACTTACACACATTCACACACACTGGTCATTACTAAAATTTCCTGACCATATATGTCTTAGCTCTGTGGGATTGATTATTTCCGGGAAGAATTTGGAATTCAGAGATTGGAGTAGAGAAACCTCAGAATGCTAGGTTCTTCTGGATAGCTGATTCTTGTGGGAGTCTGGAAGACCAGACGCAGGTAGCCATGTGACAGCAGGTAGCCATGTGACAGTAAAGACTGCTCATGAGGCTACATGTGGAAAGGAGGCTTCTACCATCAGCTGGACTAGAGTCTGTTCACGTTACATTCTGGCAGAGAACTTGTCTACGTTTTGTCTGTGCCCTGAGACGTGGTGGGAAGCCGAATCTAAAGCCTATGGGCTAGTTAACCCTGAGAACACTTCAGAACAGCCCAGCATTTGGCGTGTGGCATCCGTTGTGCTGGCTACCTTCAGCCATATTTAAAGTGAGACTTAGGAGCAAAAGAGCAGAACAGCAAGATCTGAAAGCTTTGTAATTTGGTAAGAAAAGCTCTACAAAGTTGGGACTAAGGAAGTCTTGGTCGTCACCTTCCTCTAAGCTGTTTTCCTGGGTGTTTGGTCACTATGACGTAAACATCAACTAACGTAAATGTATGCCCTTGCTTTAAGAACCAGGTCCCTGAATCTGTGCTTCAGAACTGCCTAAAGACTGCCCACTTTACAGATATCCAAGTGACACTCAGAGGAACAATGACTTAAGCAAACTCAAGATATTACTCCAGAATGGATTCTAAGACCCCTGTCTCCTCACTGCCCTACTAATGCTTTTTTCATGACAGCACTCATTAAGACCTTCAAAACTACCTTCTACAAACCAGCCTGAACTAGACTGGGGACACTGCTGTGTGCAAGAGAGATAACGTGTGCTGGGAAAAACAGACAGGTAGCCATCAAATCCAAAAACAGTGTTATCACTCATCGCCATAGCAACACTGAGTCAGAGGTACTCAAGTCAGGCTTGAGGTGTCAGGAATGACTCCTCAGAAGAAAGAACATTTAAATAGAGACCTGCATGGTGATTTGTATTTACCAAAGGGAAAGGAAAGGATTGAGAGGATGGACCAGTCCACAGCTGGCACAGGAAGCAGGGATATTTTGTGATCCGAAGGCTTTCAGTCAGTTAATGCCCTGAGAGGGTGGAGCCTGCATCAGCCTTAGCATGCTAAATGGTATGAACTGTGTTTCAAGGGAAGGGCTTAAACATAAGGGTGGCACAGTGAGGATTCCTTATAGAAAGACCACTCTGGTGGTTGCAATCTGAGGAATCATTTTAGAGAAACCACGTGTCTACAGTCTAGAAGGTACATTGGATAGGTGTTGACATCCTGGAAGAACAAGGAGGTTGCATGTGTAAGGTGGGGGTGATGGAGAAGGAGACATGTGTATCTGCAGCATTTTTAGAAGTTAGGGTTGATGAGGGCTAGAGATTGGATGCAGCTGTGGGAGAACTGGGAAACAAAGATGGTAGCCAGGCTTCTGGTATGTTCCCAGACCATGTTCTGACAGCACCAGGGCAGACTGTGAAAGAGGGAATGGCTGCCCAGGAGGACAGAAGAAACTAAAAGCAGGAGTGACGGGCAATACTCTCAGAGGTGCCAGGAGTGCCTGTGCTGTGTGGGGAGTAAGACAAAGGACAAAGAGCAGGGTCTTAATACCCCTCAGAGCTCAGCCTCTGGGCCCCATTCCTCCTCTGTCCATGGTGCTTCCCATGCTCTGGAGCTTCTGTGAGCCACACACACACACTGGGACTACTCTCTCAGAAGCTAGTCTCCTGCTCTTCCAAGGTTAAAAATAATTTTGTTAAAAAGAAATTATGTTTAAAAAGACACTAAAAACATTTTAATCCCCCCCCCTAAATTCCACTTTAGAAGCCATTACAGAGAAATGGCAGAGTGTGCTGCTGAAGAATGTTGCAGTCTGGGGACAAATTCCAACGCCAACACTCAACTGCTAGCTGTGTGACCCAAAAGTTACCTCACCTCTCTGAGCCTTACTATCAGTTTGGGGAAGTAAGGATATTACACAGCGTCTCTTAATAAGCTGTAGGGGGGTAAATGAGTCTATAACTGTTGGAATAGGGAGAGTACCTGGTACATTGTAACTGTTACACAGTTCATAGATTAGCAAATGCTAATGGTGTAGGAAATAACTGTCATCTTCAGTGGGAGCACAGCTTAGGAGATGCTGTTCTTAGGCCCAGGACCCCTAGAGAAAGAAAGGTTTCACACACTCTGACATTACCTCAAAGGCAAAACACTGAGCTGAGGCAAGGGAACCGATGAAATCAAGTGTAGCCATAGATCACCCAAGACAGAATTACTCCAGGCACAGAGCTCCCCTTAAATGTCATGTTTGCTTCTGAAACAGTGAGGCTCTGATTCTGATGTCACAGTATGAAACCAGGCGCACGGTATGAGTGCAGATGAGCCTGCTTGACATGTCAGGCGTTCTCCATGCCGGGGACTCGGGGTATCCTTGCTATGCAGCTCAGCCAAGTGTGTGTGAATATGGTCTAACCTGTGCAATCAGCAGCACTCTCAGCATAGCCAGGAAGGCAGCAAGCACCTGCTTTGGCAGCAAGTAAGATTTACCAGGAACCAGGAAGAACGACCTGCTTCTGCAGGGCACCCTGATACCATGTTCAACAGGTTTGTGTTCCTCCTCCACTCTGCCACTGAGTAACAGAAACAAAACAGCCTCCACAAGGGACAAGAGAACCTGTGCTTTTCTGGAGAGAGCTTGTCCTGAGTTCCCTTAGTGCCTCTCTTTCATTATCTCCCCATCGTCACCCACTTTCCTCATGCCCTTCCTGATCCTGATTTCTCTCACTCTATAGCTAACAAAAAAATCAACTTTATTCATTTATGCTAAACTGTCCATAACTAATTCAACAAGATTTCCATCCCCCAAGGTAGTTCTCTTTTTAATAAAGCACAATTAATGACTTAAAATTCATAACTATGAGGCTAGAGGAGCAGGTAGGAGAGAGAAATGTGAGACACAACCGTAACACCACACAACTCACCCTAAGCTATGGAAGTCACATTTGACACCACCAGCTAACTCCCTCTTAAGAGAATGGACAGTGGCATCTGAGCTGTGACCTCTGAGTTAGGTTTCTGAGAGCAGAGGGATGGACTTCGAGTGACAACGTAAACATGAAAATGTTTTAGTGGAGAGCAGAGCTGTGTACAGAGGCTTGGTGAGACATCTCCAGTTACGTCACCAGGGAAGTGACCTCTGACCTGTTAATTGATCCAGATAACTCAGTGCACCCTGGCTAGCTTGATGTGTTCAAAAGGAGATGCCTGTGAACTTCCCCCTTCTGAGCACCTGTAATAGGCTGGGTGTGGCGTCTGCACCCAGCCAGGTCACCCATGAGAACCCATCAAAGTAGAAGAGGAAAAACACGTGGGCAGGGTTGGACCAGGAGGCCTCCTCAGAGACCCCTGAGCCACAGCTGTCCCCCTCTCTGGTGTCCACTCATCTTCCTTGTCTTGGAAGGACATAAAAAGGCAGGACAACAACACATGGATACTCAAGTCCCTGGCCTGCCTGGTCACCATTCCCCTTGATCCCAACCATCAAATCAGAGCTGTCTGCAATAAGGAGTGGGTGTTGAAATCCTGATTCCACAACGGCAGGATATGGAAGGTTGTTCAAGCTGGCCACCTCTCCAATGCAAGCAGATCACCCTCTTGGCTTGGTAGCTTGTGCTGTGCACAGAGATCATCACAGAGGATAAAGAGATGAGTTCCCCTGACGAGTTCTCACCAGCCTTCCATAGCTCCTCAGAACAAACACCATGAGTATCTGTAACCAGATTCCCCTCCTGTCTCTTTAGTCCCCAAAGCCCCTGTCTGCAGACTCTGACTTCCAGTCATAGCACCAAGCAGCCATGAGCCCAACTCTAAGTATATCCCCAGCAGGGTATAGGTTCACACAGGGGGAGCCCTCGGGCCTGGGTGTTCTTTTGAGGAAGGTCAGGCCCTGCAGACAGAGCTTGCAGCATCTTCCTAAGATGGGAGTCAAGGGGGAGGAGGCCATTTGAGGTCTCTGGCTCCACCCACCGAGCAGCACTAAACAGTGGGAAGGAGAAGCTGTGGAGTCCCAGAATGGAACCCCAGCTCTACCTGCTACCAGCTGGAGAGCCTCTGGTCAAGCCCTGGCACCAAATCTGCTAGCTGCCACCTTTGGTGATTAATATCCTAGCAACGTCAGAGGAAGAGAGAGAGTGCTATGAAATGTAAGACACCAGTGTCTCCTCCTGCCATTTATTAAGTGACTTACAACGTGTCAGCCAATGCCAAACTCCTCTCTCTGTCTCTCTCTGTATGTCTCCATGTCTGTGTCTCTGTCTTGGTCTCTCTCTCCCCCCCCACACACACACACTCACACACACACACACACACACTGCACACAGCAGTGGGGGCTCATTTCAGAGATGAAGTTCAGAGAGATGCAGCCACTATCTGCTACACAGCTTAAGGAAGCATCAAGGTTCAAATGCACACTTGGTCACAGCTATGGCTTAGATCTTGAATGCCTCCCACCACCGCAAAGATCCTCATACTACAGGCTTGCTCTTTGTGAAGTAGCAGAACATCTGGGAGGTGGGGGGTGGAGTTTAGTGGGAAGAAGTTAGGTCATTGGCTGCCTCCCTGCTCTATAGCATTTCCTCAAAGCCCAAGCATTCCCTCCTAGAAGGAAGAGGAAGGTTCTTAAGACTCGGGATCTTACAAGGGTTTGGAAGCTCTGGAAACTTCCATGGTTCACAGATCCTCATAGTAACAATTGCTGGAAAGAGGCCTGAATGGCTGAGCTGTCTGCAGAGTGTGCAAGAGGCTTGGGGATACAGCTTTCGTGAGCTCTCACCCATGTTGAGGAAGGCAGTGACAGCAGTAACGTAGCCACATTTGACTCACCCATGGTCCTGTAAGCAACTCCAGAAAACCCAGCAGTTCACCAGGCTGGCCTGGGGTGGGGTCCTTCCCCTCCATCCTCACTGTCTTGTCTGGATTAAATAGACACGTGTTTGTGTCTCTCCAGGGAAAGTTACACTACCATGCTCAGGAAGGGGATCCTGGGACCCTGGCTCCTCTCCTTCCCCACTGTCACGAGGAGCAGCTTTCTTCTCTCCATTGCTTGCTCTCCTTCACGATGCCCGGCCTCCACACAGAGCAACAGCTAACGTCCACGAAGCCATGGCCCTGAACCATGAATCAAAGTAGCAAAGTAGTGAATCAAAGGTTGCTTTTCTTGAGTGTTTTCTTAAAGAGACAGAAAGCCGATGGCAAGAGCCACACCCAGGTTCTGCACAGCTGACCAATGAGCTGCCCCCTCTCTCCTCCCCCCATGCCCACAGCTCTTTCATTAGCAAAAGCAAAAGAGGTTGGCCTTTTAGACACCCTACTGGCACATGTTCTCTCAAAGCCTCTTCATGCCCAGACACGCTTTCCCCCTGCCTACAACCACTTGTCCCCAGCCAACAGTCATGGTGTCCATGAGGACAGAATAGCCCCTCAGCCCCTCCCGACTCATGCCAACACACACAGCCTTCTTCATTGAGGCCATATGTCATTTCGTTGCCCTCTTTACTTGACAGGGACAAATCAACGCAGCTTTAATGTCAGACAGAATTTATCTTTATTAGTAAGCAACAATACAGCTTCTGGGGCCCCTAACTGAACACCACTGGTGACAGATGCAGCGGTCTTGCAGGAAACATCTACTCCAGAGAGATAAGAGCATGCACAGGAGTGTATGCATGTTCACATGTCCAGCAAAGCTCTGCACATGGAAGAAGCAGAACTGCAAGGAGCCTTCCTCAGGCAGGAGCTCATCTCTGCTCCCCATGCAGAAAGGCGTGGGTCCCTAAAGGCTAGCAGCCTCATGAGGCCTAGTCCCAGTCTAGCTGTGTCTCTGATTTAGAAAGCTATAAATGCTTGACATGGCTTCAAATATTTAAGTACTTTAAATATGTGATCATGATAATTACCTGGCTGATGGCACTTCATTTTAAATGAAACTCGAAGCCAAGGAGACGCTGACATCATTGGCTCTGAACACAGTGCACTCTTGGTTGACTCTGATCTTCCCCCATTATGCCGCTGCCCTTGGGGGCGAGCTACCTCCCAATAAATGAAGTTAGGGTCTGATTGTCAAGGTGCCACATCTGACTGTGACTGTGGGAGAGCAATGAGGGGGAAGGTGGCCACCCAGTTCACAGCATAGCTAACAGGACAAAGGAAATTGGATGCAGCCACAAGGTAGTCTGGCACAGTCACCCACAGATTAGCAAGTCCCATGTAGATGTCCCCTGCAGCTCACCGACATTCCCTGAATCCCAGTGTGGGCTCACAGGAGTGGTATGCCCCGTACCCTGGAGAAGGCTGATTCATGCAAACATGGAGGCCTCTTGGGTGAGGGCCTGGGGCAGAAGGCTTCAAGGCATTCTCAGAACTGCAATCTCTCAGCTCAGAGGGTGCCCTTTACCCCAGGCCCGGGATACACTGGGTTCTATAACCTGAGCGCTACTCTTGAAAAGAACAAAGAAGACGGGCAAAAGGGACTGGGGGTGGTTGGAGGAGGACACTTGGAACAATGGCCAGTGCCTTCATTTTACACAGCTTGAGCTAACCAGGATATAGGACCAAGCAGCATAGCAGGGCCCTAAGAGCTGAATGTGGAGTTCTGAGTGATTCTACATTTCAACATGGCCTCCTGTCCTTAGAACATGGGAGGAAAAGAGAGACGGAAGGGAGGAGAAAGTGTTCGGGTCCATGCTTTGGGCTGGCTCCTCACTCCATCCATGATCTCAGTTAGCCCTGTACACACATGATACTGGGTGTCTCCATGGGAACTACTGCAGCAAGATGCCACAGACTGACAGCATTTACACAGGAAGCTCTGGCAAGAGCCTCTTCCACTTGCAGGTGGCTGCTGTCTCCTTGGATCTTCACATAGTAAAGGGAGGGAGGAAGCAAGCTTTCTAAGAACACCAGTGCTTGGGGTGACCAGCCTATACTTGTGACATAGCCACATCCCTAAAGTCCCCACTTCCCAATACCTCCACCTTGAGGTTAGGCTAACAGCATGGACTTTGAGGGGACACACCCATGAGTCCCCAGCAACAAATACTACCATTCTCACCTTTCTTCCGGGAGACACACAGGGACTTTGGGGGCTTGATAGTAATGCATGGTCGTGCTAGACTTGATGCCTAGGGCCACCCAATCCCAAAGTCTATGTTCTCGTTTCATATCCCACTAAGCTCCAAGTCTGGAGATAACTCAGGTACATGGACTCCACAAACACCTCTACATGCCCAGCACTATCTGAGGAGTTCCATGGTGAAGGGCAGCATAAGACATGGCCTTTGCCTCAAAGAGTTTCCAGTAACATCTGACAGGCAAGCTCCACATTGATGAGGTAATCACAATGTCAGTCCTAAAACTAGGAGTTCAAGGGACGTACTCACAGCCAGGAAGATGGCCCTGAGAGCCCCCTTATCTCTGCACTCTGTTTCCTTTAGTGAGCATTCGTGTCCATCTTCCTGTGGGTATGAGGAACTGGCAAGCTTACCACATATACATAGTATCCACCCCAGCTTGGAGGAGTGGCCCCAGAGGACCCTCTACCCTGGCTACATGTTGACCAACGCCTACAGCCAAAGCCACAGCTTGGTCAGCCAAAGAGTGGCCTACAGAAACTAGCACCCACATGGCTAGAAACCTGTGAGAAAGAAACACAGGCCCCTCAGGCCCCTCCCCAGTCCCTGCTGAGTGAGAACCACAAAGTCCCCAGTGAATGGATTAGCATACAGATCAGAGTTGGAGGCACAGTCTCCACCAAGGTCAGAAACAGGCCGCACAATGAAATAATAGCAATGATAAATCCAGCAGAGGCAAACAAAACCCTATGTGTGTCTCTGAGGGGGCTCCTGTACTAATGAGTGCCTTATAAGCATTACTATAAACCCTCACAGTAGCCCCAGGAAGAAGGCAAGGGTCAGTCTCGCTATGCATCTGAGAACTGAGGCAAGGGACATCACCTAGCCTGTAAGTGACAGAGATGGAACCCAGCCCCAGAGCTGTCAGAGCCACAAAGGCCACACGTCTCACCCTAGCAGATGGAGTGCTTCACCAAGAATGCAGATGTGGCCGAGACAATTTCTCACAGTATAGTTGGAGAAATACACCTTGCCCAAGATCTCCAGGCTGGGCACCCCAAGCCTGGGTCTGCACACTTTTAAGAATACTAAGCTGTCATTCACCAGCGCCCAATAGCTTTACACAAAAGGAGCAAAAAAAATGATTTTAAAACACATAATTTTTCAATAATCTGCCCATTTTGACATAGAAATTTTATTAATTTTTTGAGAATGTCATAATGCATACAATATCTTTTGGTCATATTTGCTCTCTCTTCCTCCTCCTAACTCCTCCAGGATTGGATTGCCAGCTCCCTCCTAACTTCAAAAAAAAAAAAAAAAAAAAAAAAAAAAAACTACTGGCTTCATTTGCACTCCCTTATAGCCAAGGATGTGGAGTTATCCACTGGAGAATGGTTGACTACGAGGTGCTATACCCTTAAATAACAAACAAGCAAACAAGCACAAAACAAAAACTAACTCTGCTTCCCCACAAAGGCCATCAACTACCAACAGTTCCTCAGCTAGGAGTGGGGCTTCTCTTCCCCAGTTCTTGTTCCAAAAGACATGGATGTGTAGATTGCCAAGTTTCTCCTTACCTAATAGCTCTTGATACAGGGTCCTGTGCTCCCAGAACAGAGCCTGGTGTCCTGAGAAGACTGGAGTCTGCTTTGTAGGACTTCACTTCTTGGCAGAGCAATAATGGCTGGAGCTGGCTGATGATGCTGATGATGCTCCTCCACCTGCCTGAGGCCTCTTCTCCCAGCGGCCACCCAGGAGACCTCCTCATCCCCAGAGTGATGCCCGCTTGTCCAATGCTCTGCAGGGGTGTTTCAACCTGTTTCAGACACACCTCCACAAAGTGGCCACACTGGCTTTCTGTCAGAGCCAAAAGGCAGGTCCCTGGAGACCTGGCACATCCATTCCCAAAGGCTTTAGCTCCAGCATGGACTTTGAGAACTTTACTCCAAAGATGGGGCATGAGTGGAAGCTGAGGCCCTGCAAAGCACAGTGTGGAGATGACCCTGCAAATCACAGCCTGGCAGGAAGCACAGGAACCACACCCTGCCTCCAGCTTCACCCAGCTCACTTGGCCAGGTGACACTCATCTGAGTCCTGTGCACTGTGGCTTTGCTGGTCCAACTGAAGGCTCAATATCAGATTTGTGCTGGGACAGCCAGGACAAGCCCAATTAGCACCAAGGCCTCTCCCCTGGTGCAGACAAAATGTCAGGCTCCTGAGGGGGTGGGCAGACAGTGCTTCAGAGGGCAAGGTACTCCTTCTCCTAGCAAAAGGCCAGCTCCCTGGCCGCCCAGCATGGGGAAAGCCGCAAGGAAAAGGTGGCAGAAGCTGTCGATACAGCCTGGCAGGGGCACTTTCTGCCTCAACAGACAATCAGAAGGGAGCAGAAGGGAGGCTGGGTTTAATTCACACCTGCCAGAGGGGCTGAGGCTGGCTCGGCTTGGGAACTAAGGACTGGCTAGACGCTTGAGCCTATAGCCAGGTGCACAGGGGCAGAGGGCATAGGGCTTAGCAGCAGGGGGACAGAACCATAGCCCTAGCTGCAGGTCAGGACAACAGTGCCATTTCAGGAGTGAGCCTGTGTTCCAAAGCACGTGTCCCCCCCCCATGGTTCCTATTGATTTCATTGAAACCCTCAAACAACCCTGTGGAGCGGATCCTGTTGTTGTCCCTGTCTTTATCCATCCAAAACTACCTGGGTCTTCAGTGGTACAGGCAGGGTTCAAAGCCAGATCACCAGTCACTCTGTACATTCCTTCTCTTCCTTACCCCTCCAACTACTCACCCTCCAATGACTCCCTACTCCCAGGCACTTCCTCCTGAAGGCCCTCCTGGACTAGCCTGACTTCACCATGCTCACCCAAGCCTGAGCTGCTAGACTAGTTATAGCTGCAGCTCCTGCCTCAGCACTGTGCACGTCCCCTTCCCAAGGAGACGGTGAGTCCCTCAGAGGGCAGTAAATGCGAACACTGTCTACTCTCAGCATTCTAACATAAGGCGTAACCTGCTTGCTCAATAAATATTTCAGCAAGGAAGAGCAGGATAGGCGAAGGGTGTTCTTTCCTAGAACGCCCTTTACTTCACATGTATTTTTCATGGTACAGGGGAAAACAGCAAGAATTGAACATGAACTTCTCCCTTTGCTTGAAAAGTCCCTCTAACTCAGAGCTCACATCTGGACTGAAGCTGCAGGATCAAGGATGCCATGGAACTTTCCCTCCTTGGAACCTTTGGGGCAGACATCCTCCCTCTTTTTCAACACATCAGAGAAGTAGGGCAGGACACCCCCCCTTGTAGCCAACAAATTGTGGTTGTCATGGTAACCCCTGTACTTTATGAGTCCCTCTCTGCTTGTGGCACTGATGTCAGGAGGAATCATGGGAGACTAGCCCTGACCTTAGGAGACCTATAACCCCCCAAGCACAGTATTCTGTGCATACAATGGAGCTGAGCAGATCAAGACTCACCTCTCTCATTTCAGCCAAGAGTAGGTGGTTTTTGGAGACAGAGTGGTGAGGGGTTCCTGTGTTTATCAGCTAGTTTTATGTCAACTTGACACTAGCTATAGTCATCAGAGAGGAAAGAACCTCAATTAAGAAATGCCTCCATAAGATCGAGCTATAGTAGGCAAGCCTGCATGGCATTTTCTTAGCGTTGATGGAGAAGGGTCCGGCCCACTGTGGGTAGTGCCTTCACTGGGCTGGTAGCCTTGGTTTTTATAAGAAAGCAGGCTTAACAAACCATGTGGAGCAAGCCAGTAAGCAGCACCAGTCCATAGCCTCTGCGTCAGCCCTGCCTCCAGGTTCCTGCCATGTTTGAATTCCTGTCTAGACTGACTGCAATGATGGACTATGATGTGGAAGTGTAAGCCAAATAAATCATTTCTTCCCCAAGTTGCTTGGTCATGGTATTTATCACAGCAATAGTAACCCTAACCAAGATACTGGGGTACTCCTGGTGCCATGAGCTGCAAAACTATTTCCAGTGCAGATGATTATCAAGCTCCTGTCAAGTTTCCATGAAACTGACCAGCACACTAAGCTAGTCTTCAGTTCACTGTGTGGCTGAGGGTGTCATATCCTGTTTAAGACATCCGCGCGGGCAAATTATCCATATGTGCAATTTATTAATTCCATTAATAAAGATCAACAAATAACTTCATGCTGCAAGAAAGGAGCATGCTGTCCAATGGGGAGGGCCCCTCTCAGCTTGTAGCTCTGGTATTCTGGTGAGAGTGAATGTCTAACCTCTGGTCTGAGTACACAGCTGCTGCATGACAACCTAGAGGACCTGGAATCCTGAGGCCACGATGGCAACAAATGTGCAGAGGCTTCCTTTCAGCTCCACCTGTCCTGTTCCTGGAAGGTGACAATCTTTAGAAGCTGCCAGGTAGCCCCATGCCCATTCCATCTCCTAATCAGCTTACACCAAGAGGTAGAGAACTGGAGGGGAAGAGGAAGGTCAAAAAGCAAATTCAGGGAACCGGCACACCACCCAGGTCCCACTTCTAGACATGTACAGAAGGACCCTGGGCAATCAGGCACAACAACGCAGGGACCACACCCTGGGTGAGAGCTCCCATCTCGCTCTCCTTACAGCACCTGTTCAGTCTCTTTGAAAAGGAGTAGGCAGGTAGTGACTTCCATATGATGCCAGTCTGGGGAGATGGTGAAGCCTGTTGTTCCCACTGATAAAGCAAAGACTGGGTTAACTTGGGCTCTCAATATTTCAGTATTGATTTTCCAGCCAGTATAATGTGATACCTGTTGTATGCAAAGCCCTGGAGACTTGCAGTAAATAAAACAGACTACTGATTCAGAGGGATGCTGAACTGGACAACCTTAGAAGCATGGACCTGGAGCTTCCAATATAGAAGTAACATGGAAAAGCCAGGCCTGCCCACCAGCTGGCTACTGTCCCTTAAGTATCACTGCCCAATTCCCACTGTTCCTTAACTAGGTCTAGTGACTATGGGTCACTTCAAGCCACATTTCTTCATGGAAGACCACACAACTACTACTTTCAGCTATTTGTCCAAAAAGTCCTAGCTATATAACTTCCCCACCCTTCTCTTAAACGCCTCAAAGGGAGGTGTGTGTGTGCATGTGTGTGTGTGTGTGTGCGCGCGCGTGCGTGTGTGTGTGTGTGTGTGTGTGTGTGTGTGTGTGTGTGTGTAGGTCCAGCAAGAGAACTTCTGGATGATGTGTGCTCAGAACAAAGAATTAGCAACCTCATAAGAAGATGCAATTTGGTTCAGATGGGTAGATGGATGGAAAGGACTCCATCCTGGTGGTCCCTAGGAAGAAGCTGGAACAAAAAGGGCAGAACTGAGGGGCCCAGTGACAAGGAATGTGTCAGAGGAAAGACAACATCACACCCACAAAGCCTACAGCTACCCACGGTGTGGCCCTAGGACAGTACAACCTCCTCATTGGTCTTACACCCCTCTCCTATAAGAGTGAGGAAAACTCATTCTCTTCCTTCCAAGAAAGTGTCAGTGCCACATCAATTAAAACAGGTAACATAGCCAGGGGGATGGCTCACTGGGTAAGAACACTTCGCATCTGTGCAAACATGGGTACCTGAGTTCAAGTCCCCAGCACCCAAATGAAAAAAGAAAAAACTAAGTGTGGCCATCCACTCCTGTAACCCTAGTATTGTGGGGGATTGCTGGGGTGCTGGGGTCTGTTAGCTGCACACTAGCCTGGTTGAGCAAAATCTTGTTTCAAGGGGATATGGCAGGCAATGATAGCCTCTTCTGGCTTCCTACACACATTGTGCACATATAACACACACACACACACACACACACACACACACGGAAAGAGGGAGCAGGTAGCATTTCAGATTCTTGCTGGTGTCTCATCTAAATAACATGTGCTGTTTCCTACTACACAAAGCTTCCTTCCTCAGGCTGACACAGCCCTCCCTCATCTGTCACCAGGACACAGCAGAGTGGGCAGGGACCTGAAGCCCCCCTTTCCTGGACCACCAGTGGCCCTCTGGATCAGCAACAGCTGTAAGAACTCAGAGAGATACACACGCATAGTATTATGTGGTCACCCAAATGAAATCTTTTAAAAACATCTTTTTAGAAGGGGGATTCACTTTGAAATAATTAAAGTCTTCCATCAAATTATCCTGAAGATCTCTTTCCATGAAAAGCCTTTAATTTCATTCTCCTTAATGGAATTCCATCCCAGCAGAAGAACCAGGCCTTTTCTATTTCTTCAAATATTGTGTCAGACCCCTTCATCAGAGAAAGAGGCAGAGCAGAAGAGAACTGGGATGGGGCCAGGCAGGACCACCATCCTGGATTCCTCTCCACACCCACATACATGCACAGTCTTCACACCCAGAGCACAAATCTGCTCTGCAACATATCACTTCCACCTGGGAAGACTGATTCACCCATCCCGCCACCCACCATCCACTAGGCAAGGAGCTTCTACCATGTCTCTGGCTCTCCTCTTGGACCAGGGAGAAGATAGAAATACACAAGCCAGCTCTAACGTCTGTCCACTGAAACCCAGACCAAAATGTTCTCTGTTCTGGGCAGATGGAGCTGTCCCTATTAAAAAGGGACAGAAAGATCTAGAGAGAAAGTGTAGCAGAAGTGCCACAAATTGCAACTTGGATGTTAATGATAAAAACAATGACACTTGTTAGCAGGGGTTAAGTCAGGCGTGGTGGCACATGCCTGTGACTCCCAAAAAGGAGGATCAGGAGTTCAAGGCTATCCTTGGCTACACCGTGAATTCATAGCCAGCCTGGGTTACGTGAGACTCATACCTACAGCAGCTGCAGTCCTTTCTCACACACAGCGCAGGCCACCCCAGCTCTGGGCTCTTCTCTCCTTTCTACCCTTCTGGGACCTGTCAGTGGGTAGCTCAGCTGCATACCCAGCAACTAGCACTTCCCAAGGAATTCCCCTTCCCCCGCTGTATTGGCTAATCACCAAAGAAGACCAACATACAATTTTACATACTCTGCTTATTTCCAATGAGGTCTTGCATTGCAAATCTTTTAACCATGGGCATGTTTCATCTATTCTAGGTCTCTCTTCAGCCCCCACCTCTGCTGGCCGCTCATGTGACTGGAGACGTAAGCCTAGCTGCATGCCTGCCCCATGCACTACCCGTGCGGCTTTCCCTGGTTTCTTTCCAGAGACATCAAGTGGAGAGGGAAGCTGGCCATGCTTGAGAGCTGTCTCCCAACCTGGAACGAAGAGACTAGCAGGTTCAAAGGAACAAAGGCGTGGAGAGCAGTCCCTAAAGTACTCCAGAAAATGCAAATGAGATTAGGGGAGAAAGAGATGGAAGTGTCTGCTTTCCATAATGTCCTACAAAGAACTTCACCCAGGTGTCCTTCCCACCTCTGAGCCAGCTGACGCCAGGGGTGCTGAAAGAACAAAAGATTATGGAAATTGAGCTGGGGCAAGACCAGCCCACTAGGAGTACCAGTGGGCTAAGTATTTGGGATCCAGTAAAAGACCAAAAGGCATGGGGAGGCCCCACAGACAACAACTACAGCCTGGGCCTGGGCCTGGGCCAGGACCTTTGCATCCCGTGGCAGGTGGGGCTGCAAAGCAGGCAAACACTGCCCCTGAACTGCTCCCCCACGGGCTCCACATTGAAGGTCATAGGAAGGCTAGGACCACCAGCGCACGGCTCGCTGCTGGCGCTGGCCCCTTCTCGAGCCACAGAGGCCCTTGACAAGAGGCTGAAGCAAAGCCTTGAGAAGATGTTTAGATTCCAGTGTAATCATTGAGATAACAGTTTAATCATTTAAAACACTGTCTTCTGTTGCTCTAATGAAGAGAGAGGCTCTTTTCCATATTGTTTGTGCCATCTGTGAGCAATTTCCACATTAGCCTCTTAGAATGGCAAAGCAGAAGCCAGGCTGTGATGGAGAGAGGCAAGACAAGGAGGGGAGAAAGGGGTGTGGGGAGGAAAGACTGGGGCTGGGGGAGGGAGGACTGACCAGAAGGGTGACCAGCAGGGTGGAGGAGGTGAGAGTATATAAATGCCCCATCCTGGGCCAGGGAGTAGCTGGTAGATGGGTGCTGCTAGCCTTTCACTTTCTGGAGCAAAGGAAATTCCTAACTTGTGAAGAAGGCAAAGACAGCAGATGATTATCTGAGCTGGTCTCTCTTTGTTGTGACAAGAGCAACTGACAGGGATAGGGATTTACTGTGGCCCACAGGTGCACAGTGTTCAGTGCATGGCTCCCCAACACTTCAGCTCTGAGGTGTGTAGCAAAGCAGACATATTATGAAAGGGAGAGTGGACAGAGAGCTGGCCACTTCGTAATGGTCAGAACCAGAGAGGAGTAACAAGAAGCAGCCAGGGCCAGGATGTATCCTTTCAAGGCCTGCCGGGAGTAATTTACCTCCTCCATCATTTTCCTCCATGGTCCTAGCATCTCCCAGAAGTCTATTCACATTCTTAATCATCAGTACACTAAACCAGTGATTAGGTCACAGCCCTCAAGATCCACTCATCTATGGGAATGCCCTCACAGACACACCCAGAAGTGTGCTTCACAAATCTCCTAGGTGCCTCTGGGTCTAATTAAGTTGACAATCAAGATAAACCACTGCAATTATAATCAGCCTTATTCTTTAATGACATGAGAAAGAATGAAAAATAAGAGTAATCTGCCTCCCCTCTACACCCCCATCCCCACCCCCACCACCAAAGAAATCGGGGTGGCTGGAAGAGTTCCCAAGTTAGAGGCAAGAGACACGCAAAGCTGACCAAGGATATTTTGTGTCTAGAAGAATTTCTCTCAGGCTCTGGGATTGGGTCCTGGGGTCACAAGAACTGGCTCCAGAAGGCTGCAAAAAGAACCATGGGCAGCGCTAAGTACACAGAGAAAATAAGAGGTTTGTGAGTCTGTAACGATAGAAGGTTAAACAGTGCCAACCTCGAAATGGCAGGTCAGCAACCTCGGCCTCAGAACTGTGAACAAAGATGTGGTTAAGCCAAGGACCTTGGAAGGAGGGGGTGCCTCCTGGACTATCAGGTGGGCCCTAAATGCAGTTATATGTATCCTTATAATAGATCCACAGAAGAGGAGGGCACAGTATAACCACAAAGGCAAAGGTTGGAGAAGGCCACAAGCCAGTGATGGCCTAAAGCCACAGGAAAGAAGCTGGGCCAATGAGAGGGCCAGGAAAATATCATGGCAGGTCCCTAACAACTCAGTTAAGAACTAGGCCTCAGTTCACAAACAAAGGGCAGTCAATCACCAAGGCCCTTGACACTGGACAAGGCATGTATGCCTGGATCAACACCACTTACACACACACACACACACACACACACACACACACACACACACACACACACACAGTGATGACCAAATAAGGACCAAGCCTGGCACTTGTCCAGACATGCCCAAGAGTGGAAGGCTACAGCCTAGGCCCACCCCTAATAGTCCAACCAATTATAAATGTACTAATATGGTTGTCACTTACATAAGCCCATCCTAAGTAGAATGGTCACACTGCTTTTAAAATCCCGATAGCTGTGCTTAAAAGGGTCGTCTTTGCCATTTTGCACAGGTGTGTGCACACTTGCTTGTGGTAAGATAAAAACCCTTTTGCCGATTGCATCCATCGTGACTGGTGGCCTTTTGGGGGCTTCTTGTGGACCCCAACACCAGTTGCAAAGCTGCTTCTCCCTGGTGTCTTTGCTGAAAGCCTGAACCAGTTGAAGCCTCAATTCAGACTCCTGTGTACAGAATGCTGAGAAAACTAATTTCTGCTATCTTAAGCCACTCAGTCTGTGGTCATTTGTTATAGCAACCACATGAAACTAATAGAATAATGACTGGAAATGAAAGTCAAAGCTGAGGAAAATAGGTGTCCTCACAGAACGCAACACATTCCATGTGAGATGCACAGACTATCCCGGCAATCTGGGGGTGAGCTTGGAAATGTACTTACTGCCAAGTCACGGTTAACAAAGACGTAAAGGAGAGCCCAGCGTTTCAGGACTTGGAGTTTGCATTTAACCTGCACAGACAGGTATTGCCCCATTACAGGCTGTGTGACCTGAGGCAGGTAACCCTCTCTAAGCCGCTTGACTTTGGTGTCCAGTGTGAGTGATGACAGCCACGTACTCCCTAGGTTGCTGGAAGGGGTGGGTGAAGTCAATCACTTGCCACACTGGCTGGCGTGCAGTAGCCATAACGAACAGCAGTGGCTCCAAGTGCATTAGAGTTAGGAGTGATAGGAATAAGCACACACATAGTCCAGCCCAGCTATACCCCTACCACTGTGAATATTCACAATGTCCCTTTGTCTGACTACTTACTCCTGCTGCAAAACCTGTATAGATAGACTGCAGACTGTTGATATCAGGCTGTGCTCTGCCCTAAGTTACACCATACTGTATAAAGCAGAGGATTTCCAGGCTATGTCTTGCCCTCACAAACTTCATTTCACAAGAAGCCTTTGCCCCCATTTGTTCTGTAAACAGAGTGAAAGAGCGATCCTGTACCACACTGAGCATATAAAGTCTGCACCATCCAGGAGGCAGCCAGGCAAATAACTTCAGACTCCGCTGAAGCCTCTTTAATGCTTTGTTGCCATTCAGTAACCTACGTATGTACATACAGATAGATTTACTGTGTGATGTGTAATGTGTGATCTGAGAGTTGACATTAGTGGTTAAAATGGGAATAAAAGAGCCCGTTTGCCTCAGCCGACTATCAAGGAAATCAGGGCAACTTGGCAAATTGCTGCTATCAAAGCCGATGTAGCTTGTGGATTTATTGTTATTCGATAAATTCTGACATTGCGGAAAGACAAGAGCATGTTCGCTTCTAAGTCTGATTTAGCACGCTCATGACGCTTATCATATGTCAGAACTAACACCACACAATCATGTGTCCCCATTTTAAAAGGGAAACAATGCTTAAAGGACTTGTCCAAGAGCTGTGGTTTGAATAATGTCCCCTAAAGGCCCCTTTGATGTTGATGGCATAGTCCTAGCTTGTGGATCCACTAGGATGCCTTATAACCTTGAAAAGGTGGGTCCCAGCGGGAGGTCTTCCAGTCACAGGGGCATTGAGGCCCTGGCCACTCTTCCTTCCTCTTCATCAAGTCCTAGCCAAGCCATGAAGAGACCTTGTCTGCTAAGCAAGCAGAGATAAACCTTTACTGTTTCATAAATTATTCATCTTAGATATGGTGTTACAACAACAGAAAACTAAATAACAGCAAGCTCATGCCACAAATGGCTGACATAGGACTAGAATCCAGTCATGCAGCTCTAGGTCTCAGGCAAAGGTGAGTGAAGTCCAACTCCCCACAGCTTCTCACCTGCCACGAAGTGTCTTATTCCTTAAATACCATGCCCACTGACTATCAGGGAGGGGTATTCTGTGCTGTTGTGTTCTTAGTGCATTGAACAATCTCACCATACTCTATGATTACCTGTTCAAATGATTCCAATATTTCTTCCTGACAGCTCTAAGTGCCCAATCCCCTGAGAGCCTGCAGAACACCATGAAATCAGCTGATCACAGGCAAGAAAATGAAGCACAGAAAAGGCTTAGCCTGATGGGAAGGCCTTTGGGATGACCCCCAACCTTCCAGACCCAGGCCTTCCTCCAGAAGCTCTCCTGTCCTTGCAATGGCCCAGAGCAACCATGCTGCTTTGCCACCTGATAGGGGCTTCAGCGGTAAGGTTTGCATCCCAGCCAGAGAACTCAGCCCACCTACAGAAACAGGACCCAGGTAAAGCCTTGCTCTCAGTACTGAACCACCCAGCCCTGAAGATGAACTAATTATGAGGATCAGGCAGTGGAGTCGGTTAGATGTGGGCTGCAAAGAAAGTATCTCCACTCTCTGGCTGTGTGATCACAGGGCAAGCGGCAACTCTGAGCCTTATCACGGGAAAAAGAAGCCATGATATCAGCTTCAGCACATGTCTGCGGGGACTGAACCAGGTCTAACTGTGAAAGGCTCTAAACAATGTCTGATATGTCACGTGTCCAGTAAATGGTAGTCTACAGCAGCAGAAGTGGTAAAATGCTCTAATGATACCATGTTCCCTGACACACAGTGAGAATGCAACAGATATTTATCAAAGAAATTAAACTAGGAATTTTCCGCAGGGCTATGCACATCTTCATTAAGAACTTGCCCCATCCACAAATCGTTAGTGTCTTAATCACCTTTCACTGACAGTCGTTAAGAAGTCCCTACTCAGCGCCAAGGACCGAGCGAGGCACTGGAAACACAAGAAAATAACAAGGCACAAGCTGTTCTCAGTGCTAACTGGGGTTCTTAATCTTAACCTTTTAGGAGGCCAAGAGACCATTTTGAGTCTTATTGAAGACCGTAGATTCTGCCCCAGCAAAACAAAACATATCACTGTAAATACGCGCCCACACCTGGACTCGGAGCTGAGGATGCTGTGTTATCGTGGGATCTGCAAAGAAGAAAGATGAGAGATGCACGAGAGGCTCCTAACATGGTGCTCGGCACACAGGAAATCTTTGATAAATGTGCATTGTCTATGACTCCAATAAGCCACATCACACTGCAGTCTTTTCCAGAAGCAAAGCTGGCAGACTCCTCTAGCACTCAGAGGGCAGCTGTTATCCACTAAATGGAGTTACAACCCAGAAGAATTGCCCTCACTCCATCCTAGACAAGCAAGTATGGTCTGGAGGTAGATTGGGACCCTCCCAGACTCCCTCATGCTCATTAATGGATGATGCCCCAAAGTGGATCCAGGGACTTACCTGGGAACTTCCTGGTCTCTGGAGTTCACACAGCAGTGGTATATCCTGATCTCAGCTGCCTTCCACCATGCCCTGGTAGGATTGGCCCTGGCTGGATACGGCTTTAATTATTGTCTTCTGCCTTTTAATCATTTCCTGACCTTCACATCTTAGCTGCTCTGCCAGGTTAGACACCCCAGCTACCTCCCAAACAACCATGCATGCCTTACACTAGCATCCTCACCTCAGGTCTGCTTTTGGAGACGCATGGTTAACACAGGGTGCAGAACAGACGTACCAGGGCTCTTTCCCAAGCACAACTGATGGAGTAGGGGTACAGAGGCAACCAACCAGAGCCTGCTCATTGCCAGGAGCCAGGGACAGGAAAAGAAAGTGATTGACAACTTTAGGTTCCAGCCAAACTCCTAGGAGAAAACAGACTACATGCCATAGAGTGGCACAGAACATAATGTCTCCTGGTTTACAGAGTCCCCAATCCAAAGTTGTGGCCAGCTGGCAATCTGGCTGAAAAGATCAGGACCAGTTTCTATGTTCCAGGCACCCTGAGATGATGAGCAGGTTAGAGGCACCTCGGCTGCAAAGCTCTCCCCTTGAACCGCTCAAGTGCGCCTTCAGAGCTCAGGGCCTTCCTACCCCAGCACCCGAGGCCCCTCCACACAGGAACCTGGCATTTGTGGGATGCAAATACATAGGGTATCTCCTCCATGTGCCATCTGATTCAGAGATCTGTCTCAATCATTCCTGTACACTCAAGGGAAGCATAAACAACGTACGCAAGTGTGCACAGGCATGCACACATACATGCTTGCACACACTATATCCATGCTGCCCCGTACTCCTGGTCAATTTTCTCTGTGCTATTTGGCTTGTAAATCACATTCACACATCAGCCCTACACAGATTAATGGACTTCACAATGCAGAGCTTTGTGTGCCCACAAGCTCACCAACATCAGCTAACTACATGGACAGTGCCCTTTCCCTCAGCAGCGGAAGTGGAATTCACAAGACATAGGTTCTAGTTCCAGCTGACAGCCATGTCTCTCTGGACATGAGACAGAGGGGTGTGGACTGTGATGCCCCACAGGAGAGAAAAAGACACAGAATGAATGCTACTTACCCACAGTCAGCTAGTCAGCAAGCATGTGACTAGGTTCAGGGGTAACCTGAAGTCCCTCCAACTCCAGAACTGAGCTCTCTCAATCCCACTCCATGCACATACAGACAGCATCTTCATTGTTTCCATAGTCTGAGCTCCCGTAACAGGGACCAGCCAGTGGCCTCCATACCTACTGACCCCCATCTCCCATCATTCACACACAGACTGCCTCTCACAAGGAAGGCAGTTGGCCAGAAATGGGTTTTCTCATGTGAGCACACCAGTTCACCTCACATGCATCATCTCTTTTCCCCAGTCCCCTTCTCTCTCTTGCCATATTCCCTGCCCCAGCACAGGACTCCACACCCTCACAGCTGGTGGAAGCTTGGAGCTCCCCTGTGCCTCATTTTATCCTAGAATGAGCAGGGACCGCCTTCTCTTTCTTTCACAGACAAAGCCCCAAAGCTATCTACTGTCCACCATAAGGCAGCTCAAAATCAATCAAGTTGTTAATGAGGGCTACATTTACAACTTCAATTGTCAAGTCTAATAATTCCCTTTAACTGAGATCTTTTGCCTTCGTTAAAGTAATCAGTGCCTGTCAAGGAGTGATCAGAAAACGAGATTTCCACTTTGTGGAACCCACATGCTATGCATGTCATCACAGGGAATCAGGCTCAGTCAATTCTTTCAAATATTGCCACCCCTTGACAAGACTCAAGGTCTTTTTTTTCCTTCAGAAGTCTTAATAAGGTAAATAAATAAATAAACAATCTTAGGCACTCAATCAGGAATTAATTAACCATTAAACATTATTTGCCCAGTACCATGAGGATCCAGAAATACTTGATAAAAATCCTTGCTTTCATAGACCCTAACATAATCAGAAAATCAGATATATATATACATATATGTATATGTTATATATATATATAATATATATATATATATCTGATCTGAGATATATATATATCAGCCCAGTAGATGTCTAAACTACAAATATAATAATAAGCCATTAATTCATTTAACAAAATACCACTATTAAAGTACAGTGTGCATAGACATTACCCATTATGTGGTTCACAGTCAAGATGTGCAGTGTCCTAGTTAGGATTATTATTGCTATGATGAAACACTATGACTGACTGAAAACAACTTAAGGAGGAAATGGTTTATTTGGGTTGCATTTCCACATTGTAGTCCATCACTGAAGGAATCAGGAGAGGAACCCAAACAGGGCAGGAACCAGGAAGCAGGTGATGATGCAGAGGCATTGGAGGAGCGCTGCTTACTGACTTGCTTAGCCTGCTTTCTCTAGAATCCAGGACCACTAGCTGAGGGTTTTACTCAGTGAGCTAGTTAGTCCCTCTACTGTCAATCACCTGTAAGGCACTTTCTGCCTACAACCAAATCTTACGGAGTCAGTCAAGGTTCCCTCCTCTCTGATGATAGATTATGCCCAGTTGATGTAAAACTAGCCAGCACACGAAGTAAAGATCAATACCAACATACCATCCAAGAGCCTACAGGAAGTAGGTTACAGTAACAAGTGATATAGGACAAGATAAATATGGCAAGAAAGTTAGGAGAAGAATGACTCAAGTTCATGGAAGCATGGCAGCCACAGGGTTACCAAAGCCTCCTGAAGCAACAGGGCCCAACTTACATTCCTCAAGGAGGTGAACTAGGTCACTCCAAATCACCAGGAGAAACCCCATGCTTCCTAAGCAAACCTGCAATTCACCTGGGAGAATGAGAAGCTAGTGTATCCGTTCCAGGTTACATCCACCAGGCCTGAGTTAGAATGTGCAGCTCATCTATGTTCAAACACGGCTGGAAAATGCCCAGTAGGGGAAAGCACACTTCCAGTGTGCCTGTGTAGATGCGTTAAGACACAATTGTCTAAGAATGTGCGTGGCACCAGGTGATGCCCCAGATGGAATGAAAAGGGGGGAAAGGAGGGAGCCTTGAGGCACAAGCATGCTGCTTCTCTGCTTCCTGGCCGCCTGAGGTGAGCAGCCTCCTCATGTACACGCTTTTGCCACCATGACGATCTGACTCACCTCAGGTCCCAAGCGATGGAACCAGCAGACTTTGGATTGAAACCGTGAGTCAAAATATCGCTTTAAATTGTTTCTTCAGGTATTTGTCAGTGATGGGAAACTGACTCACAGTGAGTATCATAAGGAGGAGGGTGCATAGCCTTGCTGAACTTTCTGTCACATGGTTATGAGCCTGAAAGGAGACAGGAGACAGGAGATTCTCCTGAGGTTATGGAACTTTAGGGAGATGATCTGACTGGCATGTGGGGTGAGGCTCTGGGTATGCAGCTCTCATGAGCAGTCAGTCACCCAAGGTGGACTTCCCAGTGCTGGAGATACCTTTGAATAAGCCACGCCCCTGTAAGCAAGCCCAATGAGCTGACTCCTTCACTGAGGTTGACTTATATGGAGCTGTTTGTTTGGTCTGTTCTCAGTGCCCTGTCTGGAGTGAAGAGCCCCCAGGGAAAAAAGTCACACAGTGTGGGAGAGGCAAGCAAACTCCAGCAGCGAGGGCAACAGATGAGTGCCTGACCCACTCAGTAGGTGCCTGACCTACACAGTAGGTCTCTGACTCACACAGTAGGTCCCTGACCCAGGCAGGGTAGTAGGCTACCAGGAAGCATGCCTAGCTGAATCCCTAGGATAGGTTGGATGTGGATGTGCTGGCTGTGACACCAAGCTGATTATAGTGGTTTAAAAGAGAGTGGTGCCCACAGGCTCAACCACTTGAAAGCTTGGTTCCCAGTTAATGCAACTATTTAGGAAGAATTAGGGGGTATGGCCTTGTTGGAGGAGGTGTGTCACTGGGGATGGGCTTTGGGGTTTCAAAAGCTCACCCCAGTCCCTGTTGTATTCTCTCTTTCTGAGCCTCCAACTTGTGGGTCAGATGCAAGCTCTGAGCTATTGCTCTCAGCTACCATGCCTGCCACCATGCTTCCCACCACAAAGGTCATGGGCTAACCCCTGAAACTGTAAGCAAGCTTCCAGTTAAATGCTTTCTAAGCTGCCTTGGTCATAGTTTTTCTTCACAGTAATAGAATAATAACTAAGACACTGGTAATGGTAATAGTAACAGCCCCTCGAATCCAGGGGCTGCTCCCTCCCAAAGCTAGAGGTGCCATGCTTCCCTCAGAGAGTGCCTCTTCTATCCTTCCTGGATCACTGGGGAAAAGAAAAATGGAGAAGGGAGAGGAGTGTTAAGGCCCTGTAAAAGATTTATGCAGTCCTGGAAGATCACAGCAGCCACAAGTTTCAGGCCACCGCTGGCCACTTCTATCCCTATAACTATCAGAACCATCTTCTGTGTGTGTGTGTGTGTGTGTGTGTGTGTGTGTGTGTGTGTGCGTGTGTGAGTGTGCATGTGTGTGTGTGTGCATGTGTGTGTGAGTGCATGTGTGTGTATGTGGTGTGGTCTATGCATGTGAGTATATGGATGTGTGCACCTATGCACATGCAGAGGCCAGAGGAAGATGTCAGGCATTTTCTCTCCTTCTCTACCTTGTTGCCTTGAGACAGGGTCCCTCATTGAACTGGGAGAGCACCTTTGCAGCTACGCTGCCTGGCCACTCAGGTTGCTCCCAGTATCTGCTTGTCTCTGCCCCTTCTCAATGCTGGGGTCACAGGTATACATAGACATGCTCAGTGTATGTTTTTTTCATGGGTGCTGGGAATCCTAACTCAGATCCTCATGCTTGGGTAGCAAGCTCTCTTACTCACTGAGCCTTCTCCCCAGCCCAGAACCACCATCACCTTCTGAGCGCCTCCCATGCTCTGTGCTAGGAACTGCACTTAGTGTCTACACACACATTGTTTCTAATCACATTTGAATGTGAGCACTCAGAGTTCGAGTGATCCTGACAGTGATGTGACACAACGGATGCTAATCATGCATGATACATGCAGCTGTGAAGACTTTGGGAGTCTTAACTGGGATTAAGATCAGACCACACCCTGTCTGTCTGTTCTTCCACACTTTGGAACTCTTGAGATGAAGTCCTCTGCAGCAACCTGGACACCTGAGCCCAGGATGCCACTAAGTATGGAGTAGCCATGGTCCCCAAGTCCCAGCACTCCAATCTGAGTGATTGAGATGTGAGCCAGCCACTCCTGGCTCCAGTTCATGCTGCCAGCAAATCAGTCTGATCCATTCCTGGCCTCGGTTTCAGTGAAGAATGACCAGACTTGGGCCTGATGCTCTCTTCAGATTCCTGCTGCCTAAGTGATCTAAGTGAACATGGCCATGAAACTGGAACCAGCTGGGCAAGTATCTCAGCAAAAGTATACTTTGCTTGGCCCAGGCCTATGACACCAAAGCACAGCTTATCTCAAGGACGCCCAAGAGAAGACTTAATGAGTGCCCACAGGCAAATCCTGGGCCTGTCTCTAGAGTCCCCTGAAGCTCACAGTCCTGTAGTGTGCCTGTCCCCACCCCATCCTCCCATCCTTTCACTCCCTGCTACCCCAGTCACTGATGAAGACTCAGGCCACAGGGAGCCCGCCACAGTAGCTTCCAGGTGTGCTGGTCCAGGATGACCATAAGCGTCCACCCCGACTCCTGACTCTTCTGCATATGCACATGACCACCCCACTGTGTTCTCCATCTTCCATCTAGCACAGATAGGTGCAGATAAGCCTATTCCTTGACAGGGATTGCATTGCCAGCAAACCACTCCTCCGCCATCTTTGCCCACCTGGCACACACAGCCCCACCGACTGTCCCTTGCCTTGAGGGGCTGGCAAACAAGTGCCCGCACACAAGAACAAACAATCTCCTCCGAGTGAGTATATTTTGTCTTCATTATGCCACTGTGAAGGTGTTAATATACAACTTACAACATATTAATCACCCCTCTAACTTCCAAATGCTAAATGCATCATTAACATTCATGTTTTCTTCAATTACTTGGCTGTTCTGGGGGAGGGGACCAGGTTGGTTCACCGCTAAATCCGTCTCCTTTGGAAGACTCCAGAATCATTAAAGGCAGCCTAGACCCTCACCACTACTATACAACAGGAAATTCCTGCTAGGACCCTCAATGCTGACACCTGACTCCAGCCAGGGCTGGTCATCAAAATACAACCGGATGGCAAGAGTGAGAGAGAGAAGGCTCGTGGGAGGAAAGAGGGGCAGATCTAAGGGGATACAGCATCCATGCCAACCAATGAGTCTAATTCCTTCATTGGGAAGAGACTGTGGCTCAGAGAGGGTAAGTGACTCTCTTCAAATCACACGGCTTTTGTTGAGTGAAGGTGGGAAAGAGGGGGAAACTGAACAGAGACGAGGGTGGACAGTAGACCGCTAACATCTGAGCAAGAAAAATGTGAAGCGTGGAGAGAGACACAGGTACATGATGGGTCAGAAAGATCTGGATCCTGTGTAAGCTCCAAGCTACCTTCCTTGAATTTCACCGGAACTCCTCAAACCAAGATCTGTGAGCAGGGAACCGAGGCAGACGATAAACATAGCCGGCTAAAGGGAGCAGAGAGCATTCAAGGGTTGGCCCTCCACCCCAGGCCTCTAAATGCAGCCAGACTAAATATGACACATAATTAAAATGTCATTACCTAACAATTGTGCCATCCAAACTTCACCAGGAATTTGTCACAGACGCTTGTGGCTACAAAATCAATCTGCTATTGTACTTCAACAAATCAGATTCAATAATCTCCCTGCCAGTGGGTTGCAGAGTGGCTCGGAATTGAAGAGGAAAGAGAAGACAAGGGTTCCTGCTGGCAGGTCACTTCCTTGTCCACAGGCTGCTGGCCAGCAAGGCCTTCCAACCTTGAGGTGCGAGCATTCAAGGTCAGCACAAACTGTGGCTTCCAGAGGGTTAAGGCAGGAAACTCAGGGCAGGGCCAGTGGCAGCAGGGTCAGCTTCTGTGAATACCTCCTGGGTCTTGGAAGACACAGGCCATGATGGCTAGCAAGACCACAGGCAGAAACCCACCAGATGTATCACTACTGGTACAGGACTTCCCTAACTTAAGAAGTAGCTCCTTCCTTCTTTCCTTCCTTCCCCATGAGGAAGAAGTCTTAGAGTCTTAGTGAGGGTCATGACCAAGGTCATCTCTCCGTAGAAAGGGCAGAGATTAGTGTGTGACTTAAGACAGTATTTATCCTGCAAACACACACACACACACACACACACACACACACACACACACACACACACACACACAAACACACAATCGGGACGCAGAGGCTACAGGTTCCCAGAAGTGTGCCACGCAGAGCTGGCCCTGATGGCCTGTCACATGCCCCCTTAGCCTGGGGGCTTTGAGTCCTAACTAGCCTTTCCTTAACCTGCCCCCAGGCTGTCTCCTTTGCTAAGTCTACTATTGTATTCTGGGCTGGCAGCATTCTGTAGTGGTTTCTTCACTGGCTCCCCCCATCCTCTGTTTCTTCCTTCTGACTTTGCACATCACTCCACATGAAGCTCCTACAATACCACTTTGACCTTGACCCTCCATACTCCAAAGCCTCCTACAGCTGCCTCTGAGTCCAAGCCCCACCCCCCTCCTCCAATACTTGGAGAAAAATGGGCTCCCCAAAGCCCCTGTGGCCACCTCTCTGTGAGGCAGACACTTTCATCCTCACTGAAGCACTGTCACCCCTCTCAGCACCTGGTATCTGCCACCACCTCTTCCCTGCCACTGCCCCTCACTGTGCATGCACTTGGTTGCTTTTTCTCTAGCTCTCTGGTTATTCATCAGTGGGCTTCTTGCTTTCTTCCCTCGCTTGGTCCATAAATGCCTGTGTCTCCCAGCTCTTTCCCTGTCACATGCTTTCCACCCTTCTAAGGGGACTGTGATTGTCGTCATCTGAGCCCACAGTCTTGGCTGTGTCTCTACCCAAGTGAGCCTCCGCTCTCACACCCACAGTCTTCTCCTGGATTCTAGATCCCATCAATTACATTTTCCTACTAAAATCCTGTTGCTGAGCCAGCCGTATTGCCCCCTGCCTCTGTCTTACCAGCTCACAGCCACACTCTCCTGTACTATGCTGTCTCGACGTCTGAGGTACAGACAAAAGTCCCTTTATCCTGTGACTTCTAGAACACTACATGCCTGGCCCTTGCCTCCTGCCCTGGCCTAACTCTCTCCAGGACCCTCCCTGAGCCACTCCAAGCATCACCAGCCTAGGATCAGGTCCCCATCTCCATCTCCTGCCTCCGGTGCCATCCTTCATCAGTACACACTGTGGGTACCCCGTTCTCCATGCCTTCTGCTCATGTACACCTAGACAGCACCTGGCTCCACGAAGAGCTGGTCCTTCTGTGAATTCTTCCCAGCTGCTTGTTAGTCTTCTCCCCCACATCTGGGGGTTTGGCCCACTTCCTCTTTCGGGGTGGGGTGGGGATGAGGCAATGAGTCTTCATCCTGAAGTACCCAGTGCTAGTTTGGCTCATTCAGTAGGTGCTCATTAAACCATGAGGGTAGGAGCAGAAAGGGTTGGAAGAGATGGGTGTGTCCTGGCCCGCAGGAAACCAAGCCTTTCCCTCAAGCTCAGCTACCTTCTCAGTCATTGTCTGGCAGAGACCTTGTCCTTTCACAAATGTTTACAGTGATATGTAAATAACTTGCCCAGGATGATGTATGTGGCCTTTCTGTCCCAGGCCTGCTATGGTCCATGCCAAGTGTGCTGTCAGCGTGGCTGCTCAAGTGAGACACTGAGGAATGTGTGTCTGCGTGGAAGGGTGGGTGAGGGTATACCATAAAACACTGTGTGCAGACAAATCTGGGCCCCATGCCATGAAAAATGTGAATCTGTCCTTGACTTCGGTGGCAAATGAGGCATGAAAACGTATCAAAATGTGATATTCAATATATGGATGTATTTAATATTTTATGAGACTGGAAATCAGTTACTGAAGGTTTGAAGGATAAATCAAGCGCCAAGCAGATGAACCTTCGAGCATCTGCCCTGATGTGTGACTTTCCCCAGAAGGGGAGGAAAGAGGAGCTGTGACAGAAACCCAGCCCAGGAGACTCCAGGGGGAACAAAACAACCCCCAGACACATACTTTACCAACCCACAATCTCCTCACCCCCCACTCCCCCACCCCCCCACCCCCACCCCCCACCCCCACCCCCCCCCCCACCCCCGCCCAGGAGCCATTACTGTCTTGCCTACCTATTTCATTCATCCTGTGAAATCCTGCTACCTCCCTCGGAGCATACTCTAGGCCAGTGGTTCTCAACCTTCCTAATGCTGTGACCCTTTAATACAGCTCCTTATTGGGGTGACCCAAAACATAAAATTGTTTCCATGCTACTTCATAACTGTAATCTTGATACAGTTATGAATCATAAAGTAAGTATCTGATGAGCAGAATATCTGATTGCAACCCTTGTTTAACGATCATTTGGCCCCCAAAGGGGTCATGACCCACAAGTTGAGACCTGTGGCTCTAGGCAGTTTCCTTACTTAGAATCACACCTCCCTCACCAAGACCCACAGAGAGCAGGCATCCAGTTGCTCCAGGCCATTCCATGCCCAATGAACCCTGGTGTTCCATACACAAAAGAGTAGCCTTTTCACACCGCCCTCCCCACCGCATGCAGCATACCCCAGAGCTGGAAATTGAGAGAAGAAGGGCAGACTAGCTGACTGGGAGTGTGGGATGCAGCTTTCTACCAAACCAAACACCGAGCCAGTGAACTTGTGAAGGCCACCATAGCACTGAAACTTTTTAAAAGAGCCCTGAGTGGCAGACTGCTGTGGAGATCTCACCAGGCTTACAAAGCTAGGGACTTTGTAGTTTGTTTGTTGCATGTCAGTATCCTCAAAGACACTCTGTTTCTCTTATTTACTACTGGAAGGAAATAAGGCTCAGCAAGGGTTTGTCATAGGATCTAATTCTGTTCTGTGTAGCCTGGGAGCAGGAGACCTGTCCCCACTCCAGCAGTGATCTTCCCAATGTGTGCCACAAATGAGTGTTGAGTCCCTACCTCTGTCAGTACTCAGTGCAAAGTCAGCAGCCCTACCAACAAATACAATGCTCCTCTTCTTCGAGAGTCTCTGATGTCAGCTGGTCATCAACTGCACTTGGAAATGTTTTATAATTCTGTCTTCATGGCCCCACTCCTGGATACTGTAATTATGCCTGGGGCAAGGTCTAGCCATACATATATTGGTTTTTGTTTGTATGTTTGTCTCTCTGTGTGTAGCCCTGGCTATCCCAGAACTTTCACTAACGACTTGTTTTTTATTAACACCCACACTGATTCTTATGATAACAAAAACCTAGGCACCACTCGCTGATACTGCGCTCTAACGTCTCACCTGGGCTAGTTGGTTGTTTGAAACAGGGTCTGGCTACGTAACTCAGGATATCTTTAAACTTTCAAACCCCTGGCTTCCACCTCCTGAGTTCTAGGAAAACAAGCATGCATCACTACACTGATCCAATCTAGATTTTGATTTTATTTTCTCTAGCTCTGGTTTACAGGCTAGTGGACACCCATGGTCCCTCTCTGGGTAGGGGTTCTTTCTGCTAATCACCTCTCCATATTTTGCTTTTTCCTATGAAATTCTCTCATGCTGGGCACAGTGGTGCATGCCTGTAATCAAAGCAGGTGGTAGAGACAGAAGGATCAGAAGTTCAAGAATATTCCTGGCTATATAGTGAGTTTGAAGTCAACCTGGGCTACACAGGATCCTTTCAGGAAGGAAAGAAGGAGGAATAGAGAGAGGGAAGGGGGAGAATTAATTATTCTAAATTCTTTAGACCACAGTTCTCTCTGCTTGAGATGACTGTCACCACCCCTGTCTTATTATGAGTCCCCAAGTCTGTGCATAAGTCTAGTGTGGACTGAAAGCTGCCCATTCAGCTCACCATGTAACCCACTCAGCAACCAGCTTCCCTTTCCTGCCCCAGGCAAATGGTGATGGCTTGAGTTTCATCTCTTGTGTGTTTGGGCAGCGGCAAGCCAGGGTTCCTCACCCTCCACACTGCTGACCCTGGAACCAATCCTGAGCACACATAGGGCCAGCAGCATGCTTGCCAAGCCTTTACTTAGATGCCAGCAGAAGCACCTCCAACTGTGAACAAAGGTAAGTGGTCAGGGGCTGGGGAGGTGGCTCAGTCAGTAAAAGTGCTGGCCACACAAGCATGAGGATTTGAGTTAGATCCCCAGGACACCTGTTAATTTAAAAAAAAATGGGGGGAGGGGGTCAGGCCTGGTAGCAAGGTTTTGTAATCTCTTGCTTGGGAGCAGAGCCAAGTGGATCCCTGACCACCCAGCCTCGCCAACTCAGCAAGCTCCAGGCCAGAGAGGCACTGTCAAAAAACAAGGTGGACAACTTGAGGAGTGACACCTGAGGTTCACTTCTAGTGTGTACACACACACACACACACACACACACACACACACACACACACACACACACACACACCACGAACGCATACAAAAGAAAATCTTCAGATCTTGCTAATATGCCTTGGAGGGTAACTCCTGCTCAACTGAAATCTGAGGAGCTGATCTGCAAAAGGCAACGGGCTCTGAGGCAAAGGGCTTGTCTTTGAACCCACATTCTATGTTCCACTATCTACCGGCATGAGTTTCTTTATCTCTGTGACAAGGTCAATGTCATGAGACGTAAATGAGATTGAATTAAATAAACCCAGCCTCGGTGAGCATGGCTCAGACAAATTGAAGAGACCTTTAGAAGAAGAGCTGAAAGAAAGCCCAAAGACAGCTGAGTGCAGGTAACTAGACCTCAAAAAACTAAGCCAACTAAATTAAATAAAAGCCCGGGTATGCAGTGTCTACTGATTTCCATAGGATGAAGATCCCAAAATGGCCAATTACAAGAAAGCAACCTGATTTCACTGTACACAGAATTGAGAGATGGGCAGAACCGTGCTCTCAGAGAGCCAAAAAGTAAACAGGACCTACCAGGTATGTGACAGTGTGGGAGCCCTCTGTGGCACAGCTGGAGATGCCTGCCCTGTCCACAGGCATTCAGTCATCTCCAAGCAAAAACAAAAAGCATTTCTGCAGGGGGCACATCTGCCAGTGGGTCTCAATCTGACAGTGATCTTAGCCCTGGAGATTCCCCATGGGAAAAACCAAACCCAGCCTTCAAGCCCCTCGTTGTCTGTTTTCAGTCCTCCGTTGTAAAAAGCCAGCATTAAACACAGTGGATATATTTTAGTGTCAGTAGGATACTGACAATGAGGTGGTCGGTTATGAAAGGCAATGACACTGCTATGTCACCGTGCCTTCAATCAGGACTCTGGGTTGGCTAGTCCTAGGTTCACCACCTTCTCTGTAAAGCTCATTCATTCTCTCTCCCACGTGTGTGTGTGTGTGTGTGTGTGTGTGTGTGTGTGTGTGTGTGTGTGTGTGTGTATGTGTGTGTGTGTGTGTGTGTGTGTGTGTGTGTCTGTGTCTGTGTGTGTGTGTGTGTGTCTGTGTGTGTGTGTGTCTGTGTGTGTGTGTGTCTGTGTGTGTGTGTGTGTGTGTGTGTGTGTGTGTGTGTGTTGCATGCATTTGAGTATTCAAGTGCATGCACTGTGTCAGTCATGTGGAGGCCAGAGGAGGACATCAAGTGTCTCCTTCTGTTGCCGTCTGTTTCATTGTTTCATTGCCTCCAGGCAGGATTTCTCACTGGACCAGAAGCCCACTTAGACTGACTGGATCACAAGCTCTCGGGATCTGCCTGTTTCTGCCCTACAATGTGGGTTGCACACACACAGCCATACCTGGCTTTTCATGAAAATGCTGAGGATTTGAGCTTGGGTTCTCATGCTTGAGCAAGCCCTCTTCCGTAAGACATCCCCAATCCCTTGTTCTTTTACTTGCTGAGCTGGTTTATACATCTGCAAAAATGGATATGTAAACTAATGGCAAACCCAAAAAGGCCACAATGAGACTGGTCAGTAGGAAAACCTATGAGATGCTAAGCCAGCATCATCCTCTTCAAGTGGGCCCCCATACTACCCACTATCCAACCCCATACAAGACCCAGTACATCCTGAATCAGATGCTGGCTATGAGAAGCCACTGGTATTGATCAGCTCCTGTAGGTTTTATTTACTGGCAATTAGAAACTGGCCCAGGAAGTAAAAACTATGGTTTCTTAGCCTGTCCTCACTTCTAGTCCCGTTCATGCTTCCTGACTGGGGAGACAGTGTGACCAGCCACCCCATGCTCCTGCCAGCCATCCCTTTCCCATGAGGACAATATCCTCCTGAACCAAAATAAACCTTTCCTCCCTTCTGTCCTTAGTTTGTTTCTTGTCATGTATTTGGTCACAACAATAAGAAAAGCAACAGCACACCAACCAGCATTGCAGAAGGAACGGATAGATGAATATGTAAGTAACTAAATGGAGGGGAAGTTCAACAGTCCAGCCATGAAGGTTCCATTTCAAACCTCCCAGTCTCCTGTTCAAAGAGAAGGGCAAGTCCCAAGCCACATGGTATGAGGTAACAAACCAGTCAGCTGCCCTCAGTGGCTTAGTGTGAATGCTGTTCGTTTCCTGTCTCATTAAGCTAGCCAAGGAACACAGGCATAGTCAGAGCTCTACTTCACTAAATTATGGTTCTGAGCCCCTACTCAGCCACATTTTACTTTCTGTCCCTCCCCCACACCCACATACACCCACACAGAGATTGAGTATGTTTATTCCTTATTTATTTTGCTCATCATCTCAGTCCCTTTATTTCTGGGAGTGAGTCCAACTTTAAAACACACACACACACACACACACACACACTCACGATCAAGAGTCAAGCTGCTTGCAAATGATTGGCAGAGTATTCCCCTCCTTGTTATTGTCCCCCCTTGGAACATGGAGGTTTTATCTTTAAACAAGAAATCATAATGTGTTGTGTGATTTGATTCAAATCACTCACCCCATCTGGGCTCACTTTCCTTTGTCTAAGTGGAGGGGGCTGGACTGGGTCTCAAGAGCTTTTAGACTTGTAAGGGTCACTGACCTCTTTGAAGCTCAGAAGTCATGCACAGCCTGCTTCATTTCACTGTCTAGACAACACTCGGCCTGTCTGAGTGCCCAGAGTCCTTGGAACCCCTGGGGTGGGGGCAGCCCCGGAAACCTTGGCTCCACGCTGCTGAATGGGATCTGCATTCTGCAGCTCTGAACTCAGGCGAGAAGCCAGGACCTGCACCTCTGATCAAGGCACAGAGTGAAGCAGGTGGCCTCTCCAGGTGTCCCTGAGACTGGAAAATCCCACTTGCCCTGGGTTCGCCTGAGGCACTCCTTCTAGAAGACTGCCACACAGACAACAAAGCTGAGGGTGACATTTGTTTAATTTGGAAAAAATATCATAGAGCCCTTTTGCTCTTTTTACTTCGTGCTGTAATGGGACCGTAAAGGCTGACAGTGCAGCCAGAGTCAGCCAGGTTGAAAGACTGACTTGGTGGGTGGGGGAGTGCAGGGACCACAGCTCCCTCTGGAGAGCTGGAGCAAAGTGCAGGGCTTAATTCATCTAAGAGCAGATGACACAGGCTCTAGGGCCGCCACAGTGAGGGGCTCATCTCTCCCACTCACATTGGAACCAGAGTTGCCAGTACTACCCACCCACCCATCCCCCAATGTTCCAGCAGAGGTCTTTACTCCCCCACCCCCCACCCAGGCACAGAGGTGAGAGGACAGGGTCAATTCTGAAACACATCTCCCAAGTCAGGCCCTGCTCGAGACCTTAACAAGGACCTTAACCCAGCCGATGTATGAACATCCCCATACTTTGGGTCCTGGGCCCTGGGCTAAGGTTCCAAAGGGCCATGTCCAGCCTGCTTCAAGTGACAAGGGGAGGGATGGAGGCTCAGAAGTCCCCGGTATCTAGATCAGCTATCACTCTTTTCTCTTCTTGTGGGAGGAGAGGACACCTAGATTCAAGGCCCGAGTGCCCACAACCCAAGAAAACCCCAAGCAGGCTTCCTGAGTCAAGCTGACACAAAACCCTGATTCCAAGAGTAAGTGCTCTAAAGATCTATTACTTGGGGTTTCAGTCACACAAGAAGAGGGTGAGGGCTGGGAATATAGAACCCGAGCTGGAGCCAGCAAGCTGGTCAGCCTCCCTCACTGGCCTGGGTTTCTGGATGAATATAAAGACCTATAGCCCTTTTGTAAGCATTCCCTAGGTTGTAGAAGAACTTAGTAGGTCTAGGCAGAGAGTCTAGAGCACTATGGTTCTGGGAAAAGAAGGGTCACCAGTCCAGTCTGCCCATTCTTAATCCCCAAGGCTATCCTTGAAGCAGGGCCCTTCCCCACCCCAACTCCACAGCAGTTGGACCTGGGAAATAAGAATCCTGAAAGATAATGGCTAGTGAAGAGGATCTACACAGATTGCAAAAGAAGGTGTGATTTTTTTTTTTTCTTTCTCAATGTGTTATAAAAACAAACAAAAAGCAAAAAAAATCTCAAACCACCTGAGACATCTATCTGGACTGGGCTTAGTGACTCCCTGTGCAGATAGAAGACACGACAGCCCTTGATTTACAAACTGAGAAGTCATGAGATTCCTTCTGAGGAGGGCCCTCCTCTCTGTATAAAGTCTGCCAACAGAGGTCCGTTCCTGTGGTGTGGATTTGCTGAGTCCTCCCCCAATAGCAGAGGCCCATCCACCCGTCCTTGGATCTGAGCATGGCACTTGTTTGACCCCCTCAGATATTCAGTCATGAGGCACTAGAGGGAAGTCTGCATTGGGTGATGGTTTTTCCAGGATAAGAAGACTTTTTAGAATAGTCACTAGTAATGTGCCCACGCTCCTGTAAGCAACTCTAATTTGGTTTTGTTCGTGGGGTCCACAGAACAGCTCACTACTCTCGGCAACTCCAATTCCAGAATATTTGACACTCTCATCTCTCCTCGTAGGCATCAGGCACAGAAAAAGTGTATAAATATATGCATATAGGCAAAACACCATACATATGAAATAAAAAAAATAAATAAATCTTTTTTTTTTTTAAATAATCACTGGATCGAAATTTTTAAAAGTCTTAAAATACCAGGCAGCTGTGGCACACGCCTTAAATCACAATACTCAAGAGGCAGGGGCAGGCAGAACTCTGTGAGTTTGAGGCCAGTCTGGTCTACAGAGTGAGTTCTGGGACAGCCAAGGCTACACAGAGAAACCCTGTCTCAAAAATAAAAGAGCAAATAAACAAAAAGACATAAAACTAGAAGGAGAGCTAGCCAGGAGGAGGGGGAGGGGTCAAAGGGAGTGGAAGGAGGACAAAGAGAGTAAGGGGAGGCACAACCAAAACGCATTACATACGTGGAGAACATTAACACAGTAAAATGACGCTGTCTTCCTTCAGAGCTATGAGGATCTCCTACCACAAAAGAATGGCACAGAGCTTAGCCAGCAGAGGGAAGAAAAAGGGACATTCATGAAGAACAAGGGACAACTGTATGCAATATGAGGTGTCCGGAAGGTAAGGGCCAAGCTTCTGCCAGCCTCCTGGGAGATGACAGGCCCTTACCCAGCTGAACCCTCGTGAGGTCATCCCAAGGTAGCTATCCCCAGCCAATCCAGTCTAGACCACAAGAGCCATTTAGCTAACTGGGACCATGAAAAACTAGCTAATGTGCTTTTACACCACTAAGTGGGTGGTTTATTATGCAGCAGAAACTAACTACTACATTCTCTTTGCCATTAATTGTTAAGGCAAATAACTAGTTGGATCTTCCAAGCTTGGGTAGACCACGTAAGTCTCTAAGGTGTCTCCAGGGATACTGAGGAACGATTTGTCTAAGTATTATAAGAAGGCTGGGTTCAAACTGCTCTTCTGCTACCTGTGAGACCTTAGACAAAATACCTATCATCTTTCAGACATACTGCATCATTGGGCAAGTTCACCATGTCCACATCAATGTGAGGGTACCAGTACGGAACAGGAAGATCCAATGACATCAAGTGCACAGGAAATGCTCCTGTCTTTCTTAACCAGCTAGACTAGATGGTCCAGGTGTTAAGGTGTTTCCTACCCTGCCTCTGATAAAGTGGAAGTACAGTAAGGTTCCAGTGGGCATTCCCTCCTTCTCTCTCCAGACTGCTCAAACTGCTAGGCCAGTACAGGTAAGAAAGTGTCGCTGAGACAGCGACTCAGTTAGGTCACTGAGGCACTTAGCTTTTAATCTCTCAGAGGAAAGAGACATTTCTTCCCTGCATTCACCACATCAGCAACTCTGTAAGTAAAACATAGGGGAAAAAAAAACAGTCTTTATTCATTCCATCAAGCGATAATTAGGACTCGAACAGGAGTCTCTGTTGGCAGGCCTTCCAGTGCTCAAAGCTGAGCAGCGAGCGTTCTAATTGGGCTGCAGCCTGGCTAAGGGGCTCATCCAGGCACTGGTTCCCTTTCCCTCTCACACCTTCCGAGAAAGAAAAAGAAAAAAAAAACCCGAAGACTTCACTGTATTGGGAAATTAGACAAAGTGAGAAGTGCAACAAATAAGCAGAAAACACATGCAGCCCCAACCTGGGGGACCCCCGCAGATGCCTTAATGTAAACACGCTGGCATCAGCCGCCAAGGAAGGCCGGGAAGCAATTTGATTTTTGTTGTTTAAAAAGAAGCAGTAAGTAATAAGTGGCTTATATTATACCGAGACTCAGCTGCCTCCTGCTTCTGTGGAAGGAGAAGGAACCAGGGGCAGAGCAGGGCAGGCAGCACCTGTTAGGGAAAGGAGCCAAGAACGGGAAAGGCAGAGGGTGGGCAAGCATGGAGCCCTGCCTGTGCAGGCCCATGGTAGACACCACTCACTCACTCACAAGTCCTTGGAGCTCCAAACCGGAAGCCTGGCCACCAGAAGTGTCTTTACCAGGCCCTGGTCACTCCGAATGAAGGGGCACAGCTAGATGGAACCCGAGGAATGGAGGGTCAACCTTCAAGGTGAAGGGACATCACTGGCAGCAAAGCTACCTGGGTTGGGCTGGCATGAGGCTGCAATGTCCCCAGCTCTAGGAGCTGCTAAATCAGGCAGGCTTTGGGCATACCCCTCAAGGTGAGAAAAGGATGCAATGTGGGTCAAACTGCTGCGGCCCCTGCTCACTCCTCCCTACCCTTCCCCACATGTCCTCTGCCTCAGCTCCCAAGTCAGCTCCTTTTCCCAAATGGATAGCCATCTTTTCTCTCTGAAAGGCCTCACTGGCTGGAGCCCCGCTCTGCCTTTTCTCTGACTGCCACCCCTCCCAAGTTGCTATAGTATCCCCACCTTCTACGTCCTGGGCAGAATTCACTATGCACCCATAGCCTCCTTATCTCCACCTCTGCCACTACTCTCTTGCATTTTCTGGCTAATAGGCCTGTCTTCCTAGAACAGAGTGCTAGAAACTATGTCTTATCTTTCAGCCCCCAACATTACAGCCCGACATTACAGGGGGTTGCACATTAAATATTTATAATACAATTCATAAGCCCAGCAAAATTACAATATGAAGTAGCAATGAAATAATGCTATGGTTGGGGTCACCACAACACGAGGAGCTGTATTAAAGGGTCACAGAATTAGGAAGGTTGAGAACCACTGGTTAACACAATGTTTGACACACAGTAGACATCTGAAAATATTAGGCAAAGAAATCACTGTAGCAATGAATTGCTGGGTCTATGACAGGACTCCCTTATCCTATGATAAGGGAGGTGCACCAAGGAAGCCCAGAGTCTGGGAAGAGGTGCAGCACAGCCTGCTAAGAGCTTTGGAGAACAAGAACAGGGTTGCAAACACTCATGGACAGGTCGGGGCTTCTGGGGAAAGTAAAGAACTGCTCCAGCAGACTGAACTGTGCATTCAATTAAAGTCAGAGAGACCAAGGAATGTTCTAGAAGCTATAACACCATAGATCAGTATGGCTGGAGTATCAAGTGTGAGCGGTCCCTCTGTGGCAGAGAATACAAAGGGGGAATGAACACGGGTCAAATTACCCCTCTTTCTGTGCAATGCAGTACACAGTGGGTATCGAGCCTCTCGGCGCTGTATACCTATCTCTACATGTGACCAGGGGGAGTGTTGAACAAGATGCAAAAGTTCAACCTTTATGGAACTTTCAATCCAGAGGGGTAAAGAAAAGAAAACACAGAAAGCAATTTCATAATGTACTGAGGCCATGACTGAAACTCATAAGCAACAGAGATAAAGTTATGAAGGGATGAGAAAATCTATATGAGAACAGCCTGAAACTTCAAGGATGGATGGGCACAGGCAGAGTGGAAAGCAGGGTAGAAAATCTGAACAGGCAGTGGTGTATTCCAAGACAGGAAAATCCTGGCATGTCACAGGTTGGCAAGCCAGAGAGAGTGACACCATGAGCAAGAAGCAGGATGTCAGTTATTTGCTATGGAATAATTCTCCTATACACTGTAAAGATTTGTCACTCAAATTGGTATAATAAAATGCTGACTGGTCAATGGCCAGTCTGAAAGTATAGGTGGGGTGACCAAACTCAAGATGATGGGAAGGAGAAGGGTGGAGTCAGGAGATGCTGGCCAGAGCAGAGAGAGCAAGATGGGCATGCCATACTGAGAAAAGGTACCACCACCATGTGGCAGAGTGTAAATAAGAATTATGGGTTAACTTAAAGTGTGAGAGCTAGTTAACAATAATACAGAGCTATTATCGGTCGAGCATTTATAAGTAATATTAAACCTCTATGTGAATCCTGTGGTTGAGTATGGAACTGGGGCAAGTCTTTAGGGACCTGTTCCTTTCATTGCCCATCATCAGAAGGTAAACAGTGTCTCCCTTGTGGTACACGCAGTGTCCTTAACCACTGTTCTGGTCTACTTCCTGCTGCTGTAACAGGATGCTAGAGGGTAGGTAAGTTATAAACAACAGATGCCTGTTGGGCTTGTTGTTCTGGGGAGTCCATGACCAAAGGGCCACATCTGATGAATGACACATCTTGCTATATGGTAATGCAGCAGACGGTGACAAACTGTGAGGGCACAGATGTGAGATATGAAAAGAAAGGTCAATTACCACTAATGGCTCCATGATGATAGCCTTAATCTATTCTTGAGGACAATATCCCTGTGGCAAATATCTCACCTGTTAATGCCATCGTTTCAATATGAATTCTGGGCATGGGAAGCAGACTCAAATCTCCTGAGGGTGGAGATAGAGTTGGATGTCTCAGCCCTCTAAACATGCCCTGGTATTTCAGATGACTATCCCCCATCATGAATCTACCCAAGGGTTGCCTCCATCAGGCAACTCATTACCTATATGAAAGACACATAATTTTGGAAATTGAGGAGATTTTAGGCAATATAAGCCAGGAAATAAAGATGCAGTCCAAGTATACATTTCATAATACCACAAGGGATTCCTTTTGGCGTCTTTCTCTTTTACATTCCAACCCTGCCCCAGAGTGTCACTCATGCCTACATCTGCTTCTTGTCTGTTTGTCCTGGGGTGAGGAGAGTTACCTGTAGGGCTCAGCCTAGGCTTGGTGGTTTCTCATAGCTTCAGGCTCTGTCTTCTGAAGGAACTAGTGTGAAATTTCTCCCAGGTAGCACTACTAAGTTACCTGTCTCCAAAGAGCACTCTGCCTGGTGGTCTTAGTGATGTCTCCTACCCTTGACACGAAGGTGCCATCTACCACCCACATGCCATCTTGCTCATTGCTGAGTTTCCAGGCTGAGTTCAGTCCTTGGAATGTATCTGACGCTCAGGTTAGTTACTGAGCCGAGTACTCAACTGAACCCATCTACTTCACTAATTCTACTGATTTGAGAATCCAAGGCTTACCTATGATGACTCATGCTGGATTTGGTGGCCTATGTCAGTGGCCTCTCCAGCCCTGTGGAAGTTGCTTCTGCTACAGGGTCCCCATCTGATCTTCCCTTTGTATGATACTAAATACCTGGCACCACATGACGCTTTACATGTATGGCTGATCTGCTCAGCAGCCCCTCATATGGGTAGAACAGCCTCTGCATTGTAGATAGGCTAAGATGTTGAGAGTTTAAAGGACTTACTTGGGTAAGCTAACCTGGCTACCTTCCTTCTTTAATTCATTGGCCTTGGGCCTGAGAAACAGATGGTGAAGGTTGTGGCCCAAGTGGTAGTATATTCAGTGGTTAAATTACAGGTAATCTTGCTTCTTCTTGCTCTGGAGGGAGAAACTGAGACAAATCTCTATAGTAAGCAATATTGCCACAGATGGAAGAAAAGTACAGTCATGTCTATATTTATAACCTCTGCTCCCCTTGCTCTTCCCTGGACCACCTGCGTTGACCTCTGACCCTAATTCCCAAGTCTGGCCTCAGTTCAATCCCATACCCACTGTTGCTCTTGTTGGGTTCTCGCTGTGACAACCATGCTGGTCATGCAAGGATCTGAGTTAAATGCATGTTGGATCATGGAACATTCATCCCCTGTGTGCCCCAGCCACCATTCGCTGCTGCCGCCTCTTCTGGAGTCTCACTTTCTCCTTTCCCCATCTTTCTCTTTGCCCATGCAGCTCTGGTGTGTGCTTGCTTGGATGGATGCTCCTAGACATATGGCTGGTGCTTCCATCTCAGTGAACTGACGAATGCAAATGCATGGCCACACGTCCTCCTCTTGCAGTAGTCCCATCAGCTCAGGGGCTCCTGTTCTCTCCAAATGAGTCAGGAGAGAGCTCCAGGAAGAGTAATTAATTTGAGCAGATGTGTATCAGTGTCCTAGGAAATAAAAACTGTCAGGACAAATCACCTGTGCCTGCTCAGGTCACAGAGCACCGGGGATGTAAGTGGATCTCTTTAGAAAAACCCCAACTTGTGGGATGCTGCTTGCACTCAAAGCCTCAAAGCCTTCCCCCACAGAAGGGTTGCTGCCTGCTTCCGCAAAGCTGGGACTCTTGGCTTTGCTAAATATTTTATAGGTCATTAAGTACTTGTCTGAGAGACTTTAGGGACTGGAATACTTTTATGTTAATGCGTCAAGACTCTGTGTCAATTACGGACCCTTCGGAAATGAAGATGTCACATCCTAGAAACTGCATGCAAGTCCACAGGGAGCTCACAGCGGGGATGCCCAAACATGTGTGCACATGCTTCTTAGAGTAGATTGCCCTCATAGGGGAGCGGGATCCCTACATAAGTGGATCGTATTCCTTTCCCAATGCACTCTGCCAGTGTCCTAATTGATCTCTGCTCCACGCAGTACTGTGCTCTGAAGTGAAAAAAAACCATAGTGCACTTTAGTGGCCTTCTAAGACTTCCCACTGAATAGTGCTTCTCTGTAGACTTCCTTTCCATTTCCCAAGGATCCCATTTCTTACCTTCTGGGAGCTGAGCTGGGGCCAAGCAGCCTGACTTGGATTCCAAGCTGCACCTCTCACTGTGTTCCCTGAGAATCAACAGTATGCTTATTGAAAAAAAAATCTCCACACTTTTTGCGGGGTTACACAAGTCTTTCAAAGATGGTTACACAACCACTGTGGCTGGAATAAGGACACATTTATGTCCCTCTCTTTGGCTACCGGATTATTGAAATAAGTGGACCCCCCAAGAAATTTGCATTTCCCCTGGAATCTTATGCTGGGAAAAGGAAAAGGCTGAAGGAAGCTGGTACCAGCCACAGGGGAAGCTTGTCTCCTGTGAAGAGATTTCACACACTTCTGACAACTTGTCAGACACCTTACAGGAAAGATTGGAACCTAAATAACAATGATTGACAGGTCCACATCTGGACTGGGACGGCTTTGTTATACTTATTTCTTGCCCACTATTTAAGCCTAAACCTAAACCTCAAGTCAGGACCCTGAAGATGGACTCTGGGGGAAGAAGGGGGGAAGCAATCACTGAACCTCTTTGTACCTCTTCCCCATGTAGTCACACTGGCTAAACACATCTTTCCTTTTTCACTAGGGTGTCCTACTGAGGATAGGTGGCCAATCCTGGCTTGATAGGACAGATAGGGCCCAGGCCCTGACTCTAGCTCCTGCAGCAGCATGGGATGAGAACAGAGGTGAAATGCTGTCATCCTTCACAGATGACACAGGTACTGGTAAGTCCCCTCCTCCAGCTCAGACCTAGGTCTTGGTCACGAAGCATTGGCGCAGTCACTAAAGCACTAGAGGGTGCTAACCCTGCCCTTCTTTGATTACATCACCCTGAAACTCTAACCTTCGATCTCAGAGGAGTGGGCCACCAAATCTTTGCTCTAGACTTCTAAAGGTGAAACCATAAAGAAGCTTTGCATGTGAAAATGTCACCTGCCGAAGCAGGACCCTCTGTGTCCCTCTGGCCTTTCAGGCCATCAATACCTTTTAAATATATATTAAAAGGTGGCAGATGTGCCTGCCCTCTGCCCAGGACAGAGCTATTGAGCTATTGTTAGTAGTTACACAGGCAAGAGGGCCCAGGAGAGGGTTATAGTTTCAATTGTGCACCCCTCCCTGGGGGGCTGAACATGCAAACAAGGAAGGTTTCCCAAACCACTGGATCAATACCTCTGCTCCTCTGTCAGGCTTCCTGAGCCCTGGCCTTCTCTGGGGCTTGGTTCTAATACAGGAGGTTCCAGTGCTGGTGTGAGACACAGGTAGCAAACACCACAAAGCTCCCAGAGGCTGAGGTACCAAGAGTCCCTGACCGTGATTTTGAGCCAAGAGCTGGTATCTCCTCCCATCACTGTGCTCTTCCTGAAGCAGTCTTTGCCATTTAGGTGAAGACCAAGGCAGGACTGACTTCTGCTATGCAAAGGCTGCTGATTGGCAGCTCAGTTTCATTTGGCCTTGGAAGTGAGTCAGAACCAAGCAGCTCAAAGATTCTCAAAGTGTGGTCTCCGGGCTAGCCATGTCAGCATCGATATCAGCTGAGAACCTGTGAAGATGCAAGGCTGGGGACCATGTGTTTAGAATGCTTGTTTCCCAGCTTCAAGCACCATTTTGAAGGAGATCTTAGTTAGGGTTTCTATTGTTGTGGTGAGACACCATGACCAAAAAGCAAGTTGAGGAGGAAAGGATTTATTTGTCTTACACTTCCACATTGCTGATCATCATTGAAAGAAGCCAGGACAGGAACTCAAACAGGGCAGGATCCTGGAGGCCAGAGCTGATGCAGAGACCGTGGAGGATGCTGCTTACTGGCTTCCTTCCCCATGGCTTGCTCAGCCTGTTTTTTATAGAACCCAGGACTCCAGCCCAGGGATGACACCACCCACCACAGGCTGGGCCCTCCCCCTTCAATCCCTAATTAAGAAAATGCCTTACAGGCTTTGCCTGCAGCCTGATCTTATGAAGGTATTTTCACATTCGAGACTCCCTCCTCTCAGATGACCTTAGCTTGTGTCAAGTTGGCATAAAACTAGCCAGGACAAAGGATATGTGGTCTTTAAGAGGTGGAGACTAGTGGACAGAAGTAGGTCACTAGGGAAAGGCCTTTGAGGGTAGTACCTGGCCTTGGGTTCTTCTTCTCTTCTCCTACTACTGTCATATGTATGAGCAAGCCAGTGCCTCATGCTCCTGCCCTGTGGATGCAACCATCCCCACCATCACGCCTTCCCCAGCAAGACAGACCAAAACCTCCCTGAAATTGTAGGTTGTAGGCCCGCTATGACTCCCTTACTTCCTTCCCACAAGTAGCTCTGTTCATTATAAGACAGAGCCCTACAAACTCAAGGTAGAGGCCAGCATGCTGTGTTTCCACAAGCCCTCCAGTGGGTCCCTGTACATGAGGACATCTGACCCACCAGGAAGAATAACCAAGTAGAAGTCATCCTTGGGCCCATTACAAGCTGGTTAGCAACTGCCTCCAGTTAGACCAGATGGGCTGCAAAGGACATCTGACCTGTGTGACCCTTTCCTTCTGAAGGTTTCCAGATGCTGCCACTCTGTCCCATCTGCTTGCTCATAAAAGGTTCCCCATTATTTCCAGAATGACATTCCAGGTCTCTTAACTGAAGCTTAAGGCTCCCCAAGATTTGACTCAGCCAATATTTCACACTTATCCCTGTCACCTATGCCAGCTCTCAACTGGTGGTAACTCTTCCACCTATGATGCAACTGGTAAGCCTAAAGACATCTATCTTTTTATTCCAACTAGGGATAAGAGATCCAACTAGTGCCAAGCATCCTTCATGAACAAGTACCCCAAGAAGAATCATCTGGTCCAGACATCAATAGCCCTGCCCTGCACTCTCCTCTACTGCCTGGCTCTCCCACTCAGCATCTAAACTCCTTGCTCCATGGCCAATGCTCTTGACCTCCTGGCAGGACTGGTTGCTGATGGAATCCTCCCCCTCCCATAAGGTCAGGTAATCCCAGTCAAGGCAACTGCCAGTCCTCTGATATGTGCCTCAAGATAACCAGGTTTTATGAAATTTTGTCATCATGGCTATTGTCCTCTTGAAATCAAGGTAATCTGAGTACCCAAACAGGTCCTTCACAACATCCCCTCATAGAAGAGGGCCTCATCAGACCCTCGTGAGGCTCTAGTCATTCCCTCCCTCCTGCTCCACCCTGAAGTGCATATAATCTTGTCCCAGTTGCACAAGGACTTAGAAGATGGCAGCTGAATATCTGAGAGATGGAAGGAGTAGGGGCTCTAATGACACAGCTTTTGTGAGTTGTTCAGCTATATTGGGGTAGGACAGATGCCAGTCACCCACATTTCTATAAGTAACTCTTCACCCATGCCCATAAATTCACTGGTTCACCTAACTAGATGTGGTAAAGTCATTTCTTTGGTCTAGCATTGCCCTCTCTACCTGGGGTGGAGAGAAATAGATTCCCCTGATCAATCATACACTAGCAGGCAAAGACACTGTGCTAGGCTTGCACTCACTTTGATATACAAGTCCCTCCAGGTCTCCCTGGGTGACCCTTCTTTATACTTGTCCACAAGTACAAGATCTATACTGGCTGGTGGGCTGCCAGGAGTTCGCTGTCAGGCTAACCTCCTCCCTAGCACTTCAACCCCAAGAACATCACACTCCTAGAAGAATCCCCCCCACACACAGACCCTTGCCCCAAACCTCCTGGATTCCAGATGTCCAAAAGAGCTGACCAAGCCTGTCCATGGACAGCAGATAAAGGCATTCTGTGGTTCTGCCTCACGTACCTCATGCCACTGCGGCCCACCCTCCTGAGTGTGCACACCCACACCTCCCACCCCTGTCTGTGCTGTAACAGCCTGCTGTCTGGAGTAAGAAATGGAATTCATGAATATAGTTTGGCAAATCCCAGCACCCAAGTGACTGACAGCGGTTTTCATACTGAACCCAGTGGGGTGGGAACAATTACCCTGATCAGGACAGAATTAGAAACATCTCTTTATAATGCAGTTGCTATCTCTAGCAGCAGCACCCTTGTCCAACAAGGCCCTGCTCTGCCCATACAATTGAAAAGGCAGCTGGGCCAGGCTCCTGGTGTCCGGGCTACCCCACAGACTGCCCACCTCCACATCTGGGCAGTGCTTACAATGATTGTCCAGCAGGCCTGATGTCACTCTACTAAACATACCTACCACCTGGGGCCTAGCCAGGCTAGACACACAGGGTTTAGGGTGGATGCCATGGGCCTGAAAATCAAGTCCCAAGAGCTCCTGGCTTGCGCACTGAACATTACTGGTCCAAGCACCTCAATGCACTTATAGCTCCTCGAAACTTCATCTATATAGAGAGATCACAATGTAATAACCTCACCCGCATGACACTGGATAGGCCTCTGCACACCTGCTGTCTTACTAGTTATCATTATCCCTATGTGGGATGTCAAAGTCTTAAGTAACTTCTCCGCAAGGAGGAGCAGCGCTGGATTCGAACCCTGAGACTTCCGATCCAAAGCTCAGAAGCTCTGCCTCTCCACAAGAAACCTTTTCCATATCAGCATGTCTCCAGGACTCCCAGTAAGCACTCCTCACCCGCAGCCACAGCCCAGGGGGCCTCTTGGCCCTGATTGTCAGAGTCATTACATCAGCTTCTTTTCACTCTGATCCCCATTACACCATAACAGCCTGGCATTATAAAACAGCCCATCACAAACATCAGTTTGATTACAAGCAGAGACTATTCCTTCTAATGTATGAGCATGTGTAATGTGTATGGAGAGAGAAAGAGACACCTCTATATTTTTGGTTTTTGTAAAGACAAATAGTCTCGATTGTTTAATCAATAAAAATGCCTCTCTAACTCCTACTGTTATTACAAAGCAATTTTGGACAGAGTGAGAAAGAAGCATGGAATCTGTATTCCTGTCAGGGCAGACAGGGTCTGATTAAGCTGATGAATGAGAGATCAGACCCACACCAGGCCACTGACGACTTGGTCTGAACCCCTGGCAGCTCCTGGGGCAGAGGATGGAGAAGGAAGTGTCTCCCCAACTATGCCTTTGGCCCCTAGAGAAGGTGTAGATGGAGGAAGATAGATACACCCTCTCCATCAGAAAAAGGAATCATTCCTTGATGATACGTGCCTGCAATCCCAAAACCAGGAGGCTGAAATGGGTGTGTGTGTGGGGGGGAGGTGAGACTGTAATTTCCATACCAGCCTGGGTTACACAAAAAGGCCCCATCTCCAACACTAAGGGGTGGGGACAGGGTGATTAGAGCAGTAGCACTCATCCTGAACTGTGACCTCTTCCTCTCATGTCTACAAACTAGGCACGTGGCCTTGGCTAAGAGCCTCCTCCCCTCTCTGTCTCCTCTACCTCACTCTGAGCTTTCGTGGGTGGTTGGGAGCAGTTAGTGTAGAGAGGAAGGAAGCCACGGGCACTCTCTTGAAGGTTTATCTTTGGACCCTCTAAGATGCCTTCCTCAAATAAAGGCCACATGCAATCCAGTCCTGCTTCCCTCCCAGCCTCCGCTCCTTCAGCTCCTGTCTTCACACCCCCACACTGCCTCACTGGCTGTTTCTCAGCATTCTACACTTCACACCTCAAAACCCGTTCCTTGGATGGCCTTGCCCTGGAAACACTACTCCCAGATTCTCTTATGGAAAACTTCCGTTCATCCTTGAAGACCTGCACAGCTGACCTGCCCTAAGGCTTTCCCCTGCCCTGCCCCATATTCCAGAGTCCTCACAGACCTTGCACACAGCCGTTGCCACTTGCAATGCACGCTGGTCTTTTTGTGGGCTCCCATGCCCATATATCTCCTTGTGAATGTCAGCAGCTTGAAAAATGTGTATTGCAAGTCCATGTCTGTGTCTCAAACTCCAGACTCTCATGCCAGCTGTGTCCCAGACAGGTACTTCCATGCCACATGCAAACATGGCTCTGAACTTCTGATCCCAAACTTCCCCAATGAGTATGGCGTTCTGAAGTATTTGCTCAAACCGAATGAACCCCTCCTCATGTTCACGTCCCAAACCAAGTTCATCTGTCCTATCTCAAACCCAGGGGAGGGAGGACAGACTTTTCAGTAAGCAGGGCTAAAATTTTTGGATATGGGTTTTCAAAAGGAGAAAATACATCGAGCTTTGGTCTCTACTTCTCACTGTATATGAAGAAGAAGAAAGTATGAACCGTGTAGGAATGGTATGTATGACGTTGGATTAGGCCTTCACTTCTTAGATACAATAGCAAAAGCACAATTCAGAAAGAAAAACCGGTGACTTAGACTTTACAGAAATTAAGAACTCTGCTCCCCAAAAGGTTCTGTTAAGAGAATGGAAAGAGCCCAAATTTGGCTAACCAAGGGACCCATGGGGTCCACACGGAGCACTCCATACCATGCTCAGTACTATAACCACACCATCCACACAGTGAGGCAAGCCTGAGTTCACTGACAGGATCACATAATTGCAATAGAGTTCCCTATCCAAGGGAGTTAATAGTCACCCTTAAAATGAAGGGACCCTGATGAAAGTGTCAATCCGAACAAGCCTTGAGGACATTAGTACCAGTGAAATAAGCCACGCAAAAAGGACTGACATCATATGATCATATGATTCCACTCATGGTGCATGCCTTTAATCCCAGCACTTGGGAAGCAGAGGCAGGCAGATCTCTGTGAGTTCGAGACCAGCCTGGTCTACAAGAGCTAGTTCCAGGACAGCCTCCAAAGCCACAGAGAAACCCTGTCTCGAAAAACCAAAAAAAAAAAAGTAAAGAAAGAAAGAAGGAGAGAAGGAAAGAAAGAAAGACAGAGAGAAAGGAAAGTAGGTACCTAAAATAGTCAAATCCACTGAAACAGAAAGCAGAGTGAAGTATTGGGGAATGAGGTGTTGCCACCTAGGCAGGGGTGGATTTTGTTCTGCAAGATATAAAGAGTTCTGGACACTAACTATGCAACTTTGTACATGTATTCAGTGCCGGGGCACTAAAGTTAAAAACCAGTTTCTACAGTAAGTTTTATAATAAATGTGTCCTATTACTATTAAAAGACAAAAGCGGAAGAAACTGCCAACCCTGGACCATCCAGGTAAGGGGATCAGAGAGCATCTCTTCCTACTGCCATTTTCTAGATGACAATAAAGGGAGGTCTAGGGGGGAAAGTAATTACATATTTTAATCCCTTTTCCATTTTTATAATTATACTTGCACTTTTACTTTAAAGGAAAGAAAGGGAGAGAGGACGGCAAGGAGGAAGGGAGGAAAGGAAAGAGGGTGGGGGGGGGGAGGGAAGAGAAGCTACAGCCCGGCAGAAAGTATTTGCAAATCACTTATTGTATACAAAGTTCATGTCACAGATATATTTTTTTGAAGTCTCAAAATTCAACAATAAGGCAAGTAACAATGGGTAGAAAAAAAAACATTCAAAAGACTCAGGCAGATCATTCACCAAAGAATCCAGGGTTTATAAATAAACACATAGGAAAATGCAAATTAAGCCTGCAGTGATATATCACTCTATACCTATCAAAATGGGGAAGGAATTGGCCGGGTTTTTATGTAAAGGGTAACAGTATACGGCAGTGAGGACAGACAGCATCATCCTTGGATTATGTTCGCATGTAAAGCTGCGCTCCAGTGTATACAGCAGCTCTATTTAAAACTGCTGAAGAACTGAAAACAGCCCAGCCCCACCACTGCTGAAGGAAGAAACTGTGATTTCTACACAATGCAGTACTGCCCAGCAGAAAAGGGGAGTAGAAAATTCATCTATGCTCCCGTAGATGAATCCCAGATGCATTATGTTGTGTGAAAGAAGCCAGACCCAAAAAGCCACCTCCTGCTTGATTCCATTTATATGGCACTCTGGAAAAGGCATGCCTCTGGGGACAGGAAGGGGGGGGATCAGGAGCTGTGAGGGTAGAGGCAGGAAGCAGCTGACTACAGGAGTGGGGGTGTTATCTGGATTGTAGTGCTGGCTGTACAACTTTGGGGCTGTCAGAAGTCAGGGAAGCCTCCCTCTGCAGAGCGGGACTCGAAGTGCACACACTAAACACCTTCCCGACAACACCAAAGTCCAAGGCCCATGCTGCTTACTTAGATTTGGTGCCTGCCGGGCCACCCCATCCCAAACACCACCAATCCTCGCCCACCCTGCCTACAGCGATGCAGCGCTTCTTAACTTCTCTTCCCCTATAGTTTATTCTTAAAAAGCTGTCAAAATTACTTTTTTCAAATATAAATCATACAGTGTCACTCCCCTGCCTAACTCCTCCAATGTCTTATTGAATTTTAGAATAAAACCCTAAATCCTTCCGGGGGGGGGCGCAAGGTGAAACCTGCCTCTGAGACCTCAAACCTCAGACCTCTCATCCTCACTCACCCTCTGATTATGACACCACCCTGGCATCTGACAATTCTCTTGAATACACTAAGCGTGTCCCCAAATAAAGCACTTCCTTCCTTCCTTTTTTTTTTTTTTTTTTTTGTCAAGACAGGGTTTCTTTGTGTAGCTCTGGAGCCGGCTCTGGAACTAGCTCTGTAGACCAGGCTGGCCTCGAACTCACAGAGATCCACCTGCCTTTGCCTCCTGAGTGCTGGGATTAAAGGTGTGCGCCACCACCACCCAGCTAGAACTTCATTCCTTTTGCCCTGATCTCCACGTAGATCTGATATGTTGTCTCCCTATAACTGACTCCACAATTCTTTACACACTTCCACAGCTCATCAACCCCTAGGTTTCCAACATATCCAGGCACGTGTCACTTCCTGATTTACCCCTGACCGCACCTGTTTCATGACAGCATCATCATTAGCTTTGCTCCTGGCTAAACCTGGCAGGGCCTGTACACAGTAGGTGCTCAACAGATGCTTGAACTCAGCTGTGACCTTCAGGTGAGAGTATGTCACCTAGCCTTCCCAAGAACTCTCTGAGGACACGAGGTACTGCTCCTGGGACCTCCTTCCTGGCCCCTGTGGATGGGCAGTGAACTTCAAATTGGCTTCCCCTGGTGCCTGAACAAGTGTTTCTTCTTCTGCTCAGAGCCTATGTGTGGATAGGTCAGGTGAGGAAAGCAGGCCTGGAAATGGGATTCGTTGTCTCACTTAGTCAAGACCTCAGCCCTTACCCAGTCTGCCCCCAGCCTTGCCCAACTCTCAAGGGCCCAAGGACATTGCTGAATGTCGGTTAGGATTTGAGATCCAGTTCTGTCGAGTGGTACTGAATGCCAAGCATGTGTCTCCCATTGTGCTAAGCAACTGTACGTCCCGTTACTGAAGGAAGTGGAGGCAGGGTTCCAACTTGTTGGACACTACTATGTTCCCGAAGGTCTAGCTGTATTTCTCTATTTAACCCCATAGAGTCCGCAATAATGCCCCCATTTTACGTGATCTCAAAGATACATTTTTAAAGTGGCAAAACTTTCTGGAACACACATCCAGGGCTATTTCTATGGCATATCTAGAGTCACACCTTCCCTTCATCTAACAGTCCAAATCAAGAGGCAGAGCTCGACATGCAGCCTCTACTTTATATCCCTCAGCTGTGCCCACTTCTATCCCTCCGTCATCCCACTCACTGCACCAGCGAGTGGTGCAGACATGCAACTAAGATCAGCTCCCCCCAAACAGCCCAACCCCACAGGTGGGGACCACAATGTCCTTCTACTCTTCTCTCCAGACCTGTCTCTCTCCTCCCTGCCTCCTTGCCTCCACACCTCCTTCTCAGTCTCTCTGCCTTGCTGGCTCTGTCTAACCCCACATCTCTTTCATGCATGTGCACAATTACAAACACACACGTGTGCACATACGACCACCACACCTTTGCCAATTTATTTCTTCCAACTGTTAAACCCACTGTACCAAAGGGACAGGCCCCTGCTGGATTACAGCTCTGCAAATGATCCAAATAAGCCAAGGTGGTCTGGGCTGTGGCTGCAGTCATGGCCAAGCTGGAGGGATTGGGGTAGGCTGTGGATCTCACAGTGGCTTGTACTCTTTAGCAGCCCAGACCTGGGGCTGAGAAGGCGGGAGACAGGAGGGCATGGACTGGCATAATTTCATGTCTGGCCTTTCCTAGTCGACAAGCAAAATGCCTCTGTGATCCCCTAGCTCACTAAATTAGCTGTGTTTTACAATTCCCCTGTCTGGCAGGAAATGTCCCATTAAATCTTAATGATCTGCCTTCCAAGGAGCGCCCCTGCCCCTTCATCCCTTACAGGACGCTTACCCCTGAAATAGCAAAGTGAGGGACTAAGGGGAATGGGGGAACACGAACAGTCCTGAGATGGGGTTCCACTAATCTTTCATTGGACAAATGCCTCCAGAACCAGAAGTCAGACCAAGAGGTCCCCATCATCCTGGTCTATTCTCCCCAAAGAACCCCATTCTTGACACTCCCCTTCACCACAGTCTATTCCCCCTTCTACCACCCCTTCTAGCTATCTGTAGGTATCTCTAGACTGCAGCAGCCCACAGGAACAGTTTGAGAGGGCAGTGCACCAGGTCCCTTTTCTCCTGTGCTTAGAGAGACCAGAGGAGAAATTTTCCTGGGGAAGAAAGCTGTCACGTGACCTTCGGGATTATTCAAATATTAACCACCTGGATAAACAGTGTCTCCTCAGTTCTCATTATCACCTCCCTGGCTACAGCTGCTGTGCAGTATTTCTCCTTTATATCCAGACGAGGCAATGTTTCTGGTGACTTCTGGGGAGAGGAGAAAGAAGAAAGGAAAGAGAGGCAAACCCAAGGAAGCCAGAATCCCTGCCGCTACCCACCCAACTCTAGCCCTCAGGTGAGCAGGGCAACCAGAAGGCTCACCCCTGACCCAGCCTAGCCTGGTGGTCCCAGATGGACGCTGAGGGCAGATTCACAAGAACCCGAATGGCTCCCAGGGGGTTTTGCATGCCTCATCACTCCTTGGGACCTCCCTAGAGGCAAGCCAGGCCATGATGACCATCCATCATCGCCAGAGCTTAAGCAGGGCTCCCCTTCTCTGACCTCTAATTAAACTTTACATAGCCTCAGCTGGGCTATTCATTCCTGTCTTTATTCTCGTCTCAATCACCTTTGGTTTCCACCTCACTTTCTTTGGTTCAGAGAAAGCACAGGTGTTTGGATCCCAGCCAGATTCCTTGCCAGCCAAAGACCTCACCAGTCAAGGGCAACTGCCTCTGCATACACACCACCTCTCCCTAAGTAAGGAAGCCCTAGCTGTCCGGAAGTCCAGCCTTACCCATCAATCTATTACCAACTTCCATCATTGCAAACAATTTGAAAGTTATCACTGTGGATTCTTAAGACGTCAACAATGAGGACGCCTATTGTCCCACTAATTAATTCAGCAACCTCCATGAAATAATAGGAGCTGTAATTGTAATTCCAAACTCACCCCTCGACCACTGGAATCAACTAATTAAACAACAATTAGCCAGCACAGAGCTTTCATGGGAAGATGGACTATTCCTTTTTATAGCTGCAATTAGGCGACACATTCAATAATCAGAATGAAATACAAATTCACCCAGGAGCCCAGTAAATTATGGCCATTCATACTTTGTTTTCCTCTGGTCGCCTCCCAGAAAATGAAAGGGGTGGCATCGCCCAGCTGTAGCAGGGTGCTGTCTGGATTGTCTATAAGCCACTCCTCTGAGTCCTTTCTGAGTCAAGGGGTCTGTTTGCTATGTGGTTCTGGAACAAGATGAAGGAACAGGCTGCTGATACAGCTTCAGTCCTGCCCAAGTCTACACCCAGCAGGAAATTTGGGTTCTCTGTGGTCTTAGAGAAAACCATAGAGGAAGAGACAAGAATAAGAGCCCTGTCTCCACTTGTACCACGATAGGAGTGTAAGACACCTATCCACGCCCTCATTGGCACACTCACATGCTTAAGTGTAACACATCTAGCCAGGAGTAAAACAGAAGAAACCCCATTGCATGTCCTATAAAAATGCTTCAAGTGGGGAGGAGGCTTTGACTACAGTGGGAGAACTCACGCCTGAGGAAAGAGAAGCAAAGCGAAGCAGACAAGGTTCATGAGAAGCCACTGAATCACTGTGAAAATTAAATCAGGGACAAGGCAGTGGCTGGGCAGAGAGAGGGAGGAGAGGCGTGGGGCAGATGATAAATGGAAAGATAGTTACTCTGAGACGCTGTCACCCACCACAGGCTGAACGGAAAACATGCACTCTGCAGAAGGTGCCAAAATGTTCATGTCCTCCAAAGGGAGTGTCAGGGTCTGGCTGCGGATGGTCCTCCTGAGCAACGAGGACCATGTGGGGTGCCTCAGGCTCAAAGGCCCTGGAGAATGGTGCCCACTTGACCCTTCTCAAACCTGAGTTAATAGGGAGCTGTTTTTCAGAAATAAAGCATGTCATAGCTTTGAGACGGTGAATTAAAGGGTTTTTTTTTTTTCAGACAGTGTGGTCTGTAGACCCTACACTTTCAATGTTAGCAGTTCACTAAGGTCAGATGTCTCATGCTTTGACACTCCATGTAGATGTGAGCATACAGCAGGTTAAACAGATGCTTAGTTTCCGGTCACGTCTCTGCCCAGCATTCCCTGCTGGGAATCTCAGAGCTAAGAGCCTTCTCCCTGTGGAAGAACCATAGGAATACTTCCAGGGAGGCTAACTGATGTCAGAAAGTGTTTTAGTTAATTTTCTCATTGCTTGTGAAACAACCTGGTGAAAATAACCTAGCTTGCAGTTAGAAGGGATACAGTCAAGGGTGCAGCTACAAGAACATGGCTCAGCAGCTAAATGCACCTGTTGCTCTTCCGAGGATCAGGCTTTGTTTTCCAGTACCCATGTCAGCAGCTCACAACCTCCTGTAATCCCAGAGCTGACTCTTGCTTCTGGCCTCCTTGGTAATATGTCTACATGGGGTGCACATTCGGATGTTCAAATAAGTATAAAGGTCCACCTCACAGTAACCCACTACCAACTTCCTCAAGCAAGAGTACCTTCTAACATCTCCATAACCTTCTAAAACAGTGTCACTAGCTAGGGATTGAGTATTCAAACACATGCCCCTCAGAGGGACAATCCTCATTCAAACTACAACAGGATGCATCCACTTACTTACTCAAAAGTACTTGAGTGAACACCAGTTCCATGGCATCGTTGTATAAATGCCTCAGCTCAGCAGAGGGTTAGCCAACAATGATCTCGAAGAAAGAGAAAGGCTATAGTGGGAGGTGGGGTCAAAGAGTGGTGACAGCCTTTCAACGAAAGAGACCTTCCACCAGGACCTGAATAATGACCTAGAGTTAGCCAAGACATCTACATCCTCATCTGTAAAAATAGGAGCAATATGGTATCTTTGTAAACATTAATGAGACATTATACAGCAGTTTGATGCTCAGTGGTAAGTAATGTTGAAATGTTTGTTGGGATTCCTGCTGTCATTACCACCTCTCCGTCATGGCCTCTTTATAATAAGGACTTAAAAGGGGTAGGGATGGGGTGGGGAGTCTGGCCCAGTCATTACCAGTACTATTCCCTGCCCATTCTGCCATGACCACTGATCAACTTGCCCAATGTTAGCTACCACTCCCACCTGCCTGCAGAGCTTCACTATGTCGACCAGGACAGAGGAGCCTTACTTGTTCTTTAGGAGCTTATGTCAATCAAGGCTTGAGAGAAGACATGAAATAGAGAACAAATGGGATTGTGATGACAAAAAATAAAGACAGACAGGAAGGAACCAGGCAAGATGTGAAAGGTTTAATTTAAAGTCAATGAAGGAAACCCACTCTGCTTAAAGCTCTAGTGACCATGGACAGCCACCCTGACCAGTGCCTCAAGGCAGCGCCCAAAATGTGACAAGGTTAAAGACGTGCTCAAAGACTCCTCTATTTTAAGATTTATTTAATTATGTATACAATGTTCTGTCTGCATGGTTTGCCTGCACACCAGAAGAGGGTGTCAGATCTCATTATAGATGGTTGTGAGCCACCATGTGGTTGCTAGGAATTGAACTCAGGACCTCTGGAAGAGCATTCAACGCTCTTAACCTCTGAGCCATCTATCCAGTCCCCCACCCCCATGCAAAGACTCTTAAAAGGCTGTGTGGATTCTCATGAGGGCTGTGTGATTCTTGTAAGTCTGTGTTCCCAGGCCTCTGTGACCACTAGTCTGGGCTGGGTCAAAGACTACCCTTCTTGTTGAAGTCTCTCCTTGTAGCACTGGAGCTGGGAGGTGAGCAATCAGAGATTCAGAATCCACTTCCCTCGGCTTGCCTGTTCTTCCCTTTTGGTCATCAGTTACCATACTATCTGAGGGACCATTGCTGGCCCACCAAGGTGACAACAGTTTTCAGGGATGCTCTCAGGGTTCTAGGCTCTATCAGGCTTCTATCAGGCTCTGGCAAGGCTTCAAGGCATGGAGGACTCAGAAGATGACTGGCTTAGAGTCAGTCTGGACTATATCCATATGCTAGAGAGGAGAGCTGCCTGGGCCCCAATTCTGAAACTCTATGACCTCCTGGGTTTTTTTTTTTTTCCTGAAACAGGGTTTCTCTGTGTAACAGCCCTGACTGCTCTGTAGACCAGGCTGGCCTCAAACTCAGAGATCTGCCTCCCTTTGCCTCCTGAATGCTGGGATTAAAGGTATTTACCACCACCACCATCCATACACACACCGTCTACAGCAGACATGACCCCAGCCTGGACTGTAATCCCTAGCCTCACCTCCTCCTCTGTCCACAGCAACTTAATCAGGGACCTTTCCAAGTTCCAAGTCCCCTGATTTTGACTTTCCACTGTGTGTCCATATCCTCCTCCACGCAGGGAGACAAGATTTGAGCTGGACCTCACAGGACCCACAAGCCAATAGTAAGCTAAGACCGAGGTGCTAGCAGCTGTGGGTGGTCGTGGGTATAGTGGGCAGGCATAGAAAACAGAGAAACTCCTTGCTATCTATTCAGCTTCTTGTCAGCATTAAACCACCAAGGACTTTTTCATCACACCCGGGCTCTTAGCAATAGTCTGATTTAGAGTGCTTAGCATCACACTCAAGGGGAAATTCTCACACAAGACTGAAGATTCATATCCTGACAACAATGGAAGGATTAGCTTTATTGATCAAGCATCAGTGGCATCAACAACAAACACTCACAAGGCTCTTATTCACATGTAACAGTGGGCTCTTCCTTTGACCCGGGAAGGAGAACACACAGGACACCTTACAGAGCCCACAGAATCAACCTGGTTTCATAGCCTTAATTATGGGCCACTAGAGGTCATTAGCTTTAAATGCAGAGTAAATGCTTCAAACGGAAAGACACTGATTTTATAATGCCAATGCCTGGAACTTTATTAGATCAGTAGGACTGGGTGAATGAAGGAAGGAAAAAGGGAATGGGACATGGACGTCTCTGTGGATTCAGGCCTGATTATAGAATTTATGGATGACTGAGGCCTCTTGCTTTTCCATCTTCTTGCAGAACATTTAATGGCCTTACTGGGGTCATTTCATTACTAATTTGTACCTCAATCAGAAGAGGGAGGGAGCAGAGGAAATGAAAAGGGGAATGTCGCAAATCAATCAGTGTTGTTCCCTTTAACAGCTCTGGGAGAGCCTTTAGTGGATAAGAACGATTGAGACTAATGGCTAAAGCTGGGCTTGGGGATTATCTATGGGTTTATTTATGCATGACTTCTGGCACCCACTCTGCCTGGAAAACTTCCCAAGAAAGATGAAGCTTTGGGAAGTGGCTGAAGCAGAGGAGGGAGGAACAAAGCTGGCCAGGCAGGTCTCCCACCCCACCCCACCCAAGCAGCCTGCCTCGCACCTCAGCATGCAGGCACACATCACAATTACAATGGCTGTCTGGGGATGCCACCTGCCCTCCTCCCTCAGGTGCCTGTTCCACATCTACAGCTCCCCAGTAAGGGCTACAAAGCACCATGCTGAGGGAATGCAGAAGGGACTGAAAATGTATGTTCCCTCTAAATTCATGTTTTGAAATCTGAACCCCCAAGGTGAGTGTGGACACTTTGGGAGGTGATAGTCAGGGGTGTGGGGGCCTTCCAAATCGGACCAGTGCCCTTAGAAAGAAACAGCAGAGCTTGCTCTTGCTTCCTCTGTTCTGCACCAAGACAGAAGGATATCTGTCTGCAGGCCAGAAAGTGCAATTGGATCTGATAGTACCTTGTGTTTGAAATTCTCAGGCTCTGCAATGGTGAGAAATGACTATTTGATGCTAAAGCTACCTGGATGCTGGTAGTTTGTTACAAAAGCCCCTATAGACTAAAGTGTGATGCCTTCAAACTAGCACAAACAGGCTTGTGTGACAACAAAAGAAGAAAACAGTGATGGCCATGGCTCCTACAAACCACATTTCCCATCGTCAAGTGGTGGGCTCACCCAGAAAAGTGTAAAACATCCAGGTCACCACTGGATTCTGGAGTTTCTTCCTAGCAGCTCATATCCTAAACAGGGTCAAAGGATGTCATCAAAGGATGTCAGAGAGACAAACTTCAACAGAGTGGCCTGTCACAGAGGAAAAGGGCAGCAGATGAGAACAGGTGTGTTACGGGCAGGTTTTTACCCGCCGGTCTGGTTGTGTCCCACTCTTTGTTCCTCTCTGCCGGCCGCCCGCCATGCGAGCCCCAAATGATATTCAGAGACTCTGTATTTGATACAATCCTGTTGACCAGTTACTATTATTGTTTATGGACTAGCTCTGTCTTAATAATTAACCCATTTCTACTTATCTAAGTATTTCCACATGGTCATCTTATCCGAGCACGGTGGCTGGCTTCTTGCTTCCTCTAGGCTCTACCTGCTGACCCCTCCTTACTATTTCCTCTTTCCTCCTTGTCTCCTAGCCCCACCTATCTTGCTTTCCCATTGGCCCAACAGTACTTTATTAATTAACCAGTATGAGAAACATATTTACAGAATAACATCTCCCATCACAGGTGTACGAGGTCAGGTGTGTGGTCTGTGGTGAGGGTGGGGCAGGGGCTGTCCCTCTCCAGCCAGTAGAGGCAAGAGTGAAGATAACTGTTCTGAGGAAAGCTGCCAGGTCTGGGCCAGGACAATTATGCCACTTTATTGTGGCACATGTGAAGGCCTCTCCAACCAGCCTTCCTAAAGAGCAAGATCCTCCAGTAAAATGAGGAGACCCAATTGGGGGGGAGGGAACCAGTGTATACCAAGCACAGGAAACAACCAGCCAGAATGGAAGTCAAACAAAACACAGGCACAAGAAGGATGCTCTTTACCAAGTCCTTTTAACCTGCAGGAACTCCTGGAGAACAGGCTCCAGCAGAACAATTTTTTAAAACAGGGTTCTTTGTAGCAACCCACAAAGAAGAGGGTATAAGATCCCAGGCACAGGGGCTGTAAACAGTAGAAAGGTTAACAGAGTTCCAAGGCAGAGAAAAACAGAAGCCCACCCCAAGAAAGCAACAATGTGGCAGGCCTGGATTGAAAGTGGCACAGAGTTCCCAAGTGAAGTCTCCAAGAGATGTGTTGGAAGAGAATGATCACTCAGGTTTAGAAACCTACCTAGAGGAAAATCACTCCAAAAGGTAAGCACAAAGAAAATAAATATGAATAAACAAAGCAGTTGCCAACTTCAGGACACCACAGATGAGAAGAGAAACAAGGCTGAGGAGATGGGCTCACAAGTGAAACGCTTGCTGTGAAAGCATGCAAACCAGAGTAGGAATACTCCACGCCCACGGAAAAGCTGGGAACAGGGGCATATATCTGAACACCAGCTCTGGGATGGAGACAGGAGGATCCTGGAAGATTACTGTTCAGCCAGTGTCATGGTTTGAATGACAATAGGCTCATATATCTGAATGTTTGGTTCCCAGTTGGTGGGAGGATTAGGAGGTGTGGTCTTTCCAGAGGAGGTGTGGTCTTGTCGGAGGAGGTGTGTCACTGAGGGCAGGCCTGAAGAGTTTCCAAAGCCCATGCCATTCCCATTTACCTCTTTCTCTGCTTCCTGATTTTATATCGAATGTGAGCTCTCAGCTACTGTTCCAGTGTTGTGCCTGCCTGCCTGCCTGCCTGCCTGCCTGCCTGCCTGCCTGCCTGCCTGCCTGCCTGCCTGCTTCCACATTCCCTGTCACAATGGTCATGAACACACACACACACACACACACACACACACACACACACACACACCGACAACTATAATGCATTAATCAGTTGTGAATAATATTCAAACTGACATAATAATGTAAATCCTGAATATCAACTTAATGAATGTTTAAAGGCAAGAATCATAGGGGACAGCAGTTTAAGACATTCATTCCTCATCACCCTAAATAGGAAGTTCAATAATTCATGTAATCAATGCATTAAAATATAGCAGCATGTACATACTAGAAAGAGATGATTGCAGTCCATTGTTTCTAAGAAGAAAGGCTGGGACTCAGGGACACAGAAATTCCACAACACTGTTAGGAGCCTTTCAAATATTTCCCTCACAATCTAATAGCAATGGTCATTATTTTTCTTAAATTCCCAAATCCTGACACTTTGTTGGTGACAGTGAAATGATGAGGCTAGGCAGCAGCAATTCTGCCTTGACCCTGGTCACCTGTGTTTCATCTTGCCCTAAGGTCTCTCATTCATTACTGCTGCCACCAAGAGCCACACCCCCCACACACAAGCAGCCAACTCTCCTTTCATATAAGGCTTTGCTATGGAAATGGGCCCTTGGCCTTAATCTCAAGAAGTGTGTCTAATGAGAGCAGAAAATGGTGAGAGTGATATTTCTGTCCTCCTCAAAACACCAGTGGGCAAGGACCAAGAGAACACTCCCTCAGCTAGCTCCTCATTCTACCCCCTTCCCAGTCCATCCTGTTCAGCTCCTGCCCACCATTTAGGGTTTTCCACTTTTCTTTATGTTCAAGTCTGAACGTATAATAGTAGGGTCTATAGCTTCTCCCTTTGCCACCTTGGGATCCCCCTTGCCACTCCTGCTTCCTGGTTAATGTCTTTCTTTTTTTCTTCATGATCGTCACCATGCCTTTGGAGGAAGCTACCTTTCACTATCCCCAACTCAATGAAAATTCCTTATCATTTACATAGGAGACATCCATAGACAGAAACAGGAGGATGAAACTAGACATGGTAACTACTATAATCCAACTTAGAGAGGCTGAGGCAAGGGGATCAGTGAGTTTGGGGCCAGCCTGGGCTATAGAATGAAAAAATTGGAAGGCAGCAGGGGAGGGACAGGGAGACAAAGGCTGTGGTATGGTGGTTTAAATAAGAAATGGTCCCCAAAGGTTCATGTGTCTGAATGCCTGGCCAACAGTACGTAGAACTGTTCGGGGAGGATCAAGAGGCGTTGTTGGAAGAGGTGTGTCACTGGGAGGGTGAGCTCTGAAGTTAACAAGCTCACACTATACCAAGTTAAGCCTGCTCCCTGCCTCTTGGTGGCGTCTCACCGTGTAAGCTCTCAGCTACTGCTCCAGTACCATGCCTGCTTGCCTGTTGTCATGCTCTCCACCATGATGGTCATAAACTCCCTCTGACATTGTAAGCCTCAATAAACTTTCTTCTGTCTTCTGTAGATTGCTGTGGTTATGGTGTCTTTTCACAGCAATATAAAAGTAAGTAAGACCCTAGCATGGTTGGGGCCTGAGTTCTATGTCCAACACCATCCAAACAAAACCAGAACACTTGGGAGAATGAGAGAAGGGGAACCTTGGCCCTTGGATAAAGTATTAAACATACCAGTCTTAGTTTTCTCACCTGTAAAATGGGGGTGATCATATCTGTTCCAATCCCAGAGGGCTCTCGAAACAAACTAGCTATGTAACTTGGAGAGCCATTCAAACATGAACTAGTATTATTATCATTACTATTACCATTACCATTACTATCAGCCGTGTTGTGTGTGTGTGTGTGTGTGTGTGTGTGTGTGTGTGTGTGTGTAGGGGCACTTGCTCATGCATGTGAATGTGGAGGCCAGAAGATGACATCAGGGGTCTTCCTCAGCCACCCTCTATGTTTTGAGGTAGAGTCTATCACTCAACCTGGACTTTGGTATTTAGACTAGGCTGCTCCCAGCATCTTCCTGCCTCTATATCTCTGTACCTCAATACTGACACCACAGTATTGGATGCTTGGGATCTGAACTGGGGTCCACGTGCTTGCACGGCAAGCACTTTACCCACTGAGCTATCTGTCTCCCTATTGTCAGCTATGATCACTTTGGAAGATAACAGGCTACAGTCTCCTGACTAGTTGGGGACCAATGTGGTGAAATGAAAAGTTGGCCCCTTGGTCAACCTTGTGTCCCCTGTGAACTACTGTGTTGCAGCAGGCTGGTGCTCTATTATCCAACCTGCAGCCATGCCAGCTGCCCCACCCAGAGCAGCAGACACCCAGGGCACAGACCTCACTCAGTACCTCAGGCAAATGGCTCTAAGCACCTGTGCCACTTCCCTTCATAAACCCAAATCGCTCACTAATGCTCCTCAGCTCCTTTCATCCGAATGGAAACAGCCGTTGTTCTTATTGGATTGTAGATGAATCACTTGGAAAATATTTTGGGGCACATTATAGAGGCAATAACATAAAAGTAACCTGGAAAATGGTTCTGTTTTGTTTTCTACTTTGCAAACCCAAACTGGAGCCCGGGGTAGTGTTCCAGATTTTTGTCTCTTTTTTTAACAGAAGTATTTTTTGCTTACTTCCTCTTCATGCTGACAAAGGAGACAGGTGACTCTCTCCCTAGTTAGGAGGGGCCCCTTTAGGCATCCAGCCTGGTTCCTGGCAGGAAGGGCTGGGTGAGAACAGACAGACCCACTCCCTAGGCTTCAGGTTCATAAAAGGTGACTGGAAGGAGACAAACACTGGTCTCAGCCTTCCCTGGAGACAGACATGAGGAGACAGACCTGAGGCAGGCAAGCAGGCAGAACTGGCTTTCCACAAGACACCAGGACTGCCTCTTTAAAGAGCGTATACATCTTAGCTGGAAATGTTCAGTGGCCAGGTACCTGGCCTCCCATCTATCCCTGTTCTTGAAGCAGAAGACTAGGGTAGTTGCCCTTTGAAAAGCCCAACAATATGCATGCTAGACACTCAAGACAACGAGTCACAACCCTCCAGAAACCCACTTGCAATACAGGGCCATGATCAAATATCTTGGTAGGACATATGGGCTCGCTAGTGTGGCCAGGGCCATCTTTCTCTGCCCTGGAGGCCAGCATCTCTCCATTTTCTCCCCTGTTCAGGAAGTACTAGCCATTTCTTCCTGCAGTCTCCCTCTCACTCCTGGCACTCAGAACCTCCAACCTGTCAGTTCTGACTCTAACAGAGAATCCCCATCCTCTGCAGGTCCAACATTGGAGCCTTTTGAGTCTCAGTTCCAAACAATAGTGGGCACTTCAGAACCCTCAAGGTAAGAGTTGTGATGATGAATTTTAGAAACGGGGGCTGGGAGGAGAGGAGGGAGGGAAAACTGCAGCTGGGATATAAAATAAATTTAAAAAAATAAAGAACAGAGATGAGGCCCTAGAAAATCCCTCTCAATTGATATCAGCAATTAGGAATTAACTACCCTACCTCTCATTCAAAAACAGAACCTTCACTATGAGGGGGCTTATAGCCTGTTGGAATAGTTAAGGGTGCATGTGCTGTGTCACCCTCCTCCTACCCCACAGAGTCCAAATAGCACACATTGACACACTTAGCCATAAAGTGAGCTTGAAACCTTATTGAGCCCCCACCCCCACTTTAATACCATTGTGGACTTAGGTAAGGTTTCAGGCCTTCCTAGGTGGGAAGGAATTTGAGGTTAAATCTTGCTCAGCCACAGACTCTTCCTATCTGGACTCCCCTGAGCCATCGCCCAATCCAACAAAAGCTCACCTACATCAGGGTATCTCTTGAAATCCCTGAAGCTTAAGAGCTAGAATCGCACACTAAATAGCCTCTCAAATGAAGGGGCTTTTGGCCTTTTCATTTGTGAAGTAAAATCTGAGGCCTAGGGTAATAAGGAAAGAATAGCCCTGTCTGAAGGAGTGAACTCCAAATCCAGGCTGACATTGGCCAGACCTTGATGGAAAATTTAACCTCGGTGACCTGGCTCTGATTTTTATCACCAAAATGACACGTCCTTGCAACAACACAGCTGCAAACACAACATGCAAAGTAAACACAAGCCATTTCCCCAGCCAACTTAAGCAAGGAGGCAAGACCAGCCTTGGTGTCTCAACTTTCTCCTTTTATTTCCTGACTTGCTTTCTTATCCCCTTTAGGAAAAGATGGCTGTGTCCATTCCCTAACAACTAATGTGCTGTTAGTTAAGTTTTCTCATGTGGCCAGATATTACTTCTGAATTGTAAGTGGAAAGAGTGAGATGTTGAAAGGAGCCGGGGTGGCAGGTGTAATTAATGAGATGAGCCTTAAACCAGCCCCTGCGTTTCTGCTGGGTCTCATTAACGGCTCCTGCACTACCCTGCCTGGGAGGCCTCATCCAACCCTCCCTCCCCACTGGCTGATCTCTATTGTACTTCTTACTACCCTGGATCTGTTAAATGCTTTATATTCCGTTTGCCAACGCAGGAATGATTCAGAACAAGATTGGGTTATTACAAATTCAGGAGGCACTACACACACGGCTGTCATGTTTCAGTTACCCTTTCTCTTGGTTTAATAAAATTTGCCATACTAATGCAAAGCCATCTTTTATCGTTTCCCTGCTGTTGTAACAACTTGTCCAGCTTCCCTCCTGCTAATTAAAGGAGGAGACCACGCAGCCGCTCATTGGAAAGTGAGTTTCCAGGGAACCTGTCAATATCTTCCTAGGCACTTAGCTCTGGGTCCTATGGTCCTTTATCCACCCGCTCCTCCATGATTGGAGCCCTAATGAGGTCCGCAGCTGGTGGCGACATGGAAGACATGCCCCGCGTGGCGCGCTGGTGGGATGGCAGACGCAAGCAGTCCCCAGGGGCAGGATGACGCGGGCTCGGCAGCCTGTCCTCCCACGCTGCCCCAGCTGGCCCTGACTTGCTTGCGACAGACTCACCAGTAAAGTGTCCCCCAATGCAAGAGTGAGCAGCGGGAGCTGGGAGGTGGGCAGGAAGGCGGGACCCCCGCCCCCGGGCAGAAAGGATAACCGGAAAGAGGAGGCAGTGGGTACCAAGGAAGCAGGGAGGGGAGACCAGCGAAGCTGTGCACAGAGCCGCCCTTGTGCGAAGTCCTGAGTCGGGTCCAATCAGCCTGCTCCCGGAAAGCCCACGCGTCACTCTCCAACCCACTCGGGGGCCGCGCGTCTGCGTCTGGTACATCTGCCCCGGTTAATTGACTCACTATAGCCCAGGCCACAGTCCTTTAGAGGGACCAGGGACCAGGGAGAGTTCTTCAGCATTCCCCGCAACCCCTGCCTGGGCGATCTGGGTCGGTCAGGAGCTCATCACCCGCATTGCCAGCTGGGACTGCCAGAACTATAGGAAGCTCCAACGTTGGGGCAAGGCAGGAGTTATGTCCATCCGTGGCACCTTTGTCTTCTGTGTGCCCAACTGTGTGTTCGGAGCCTCATTCCTGGGGGACCTTGAACTATGGGGAGCAGGCAGGGTTCAAGGTCACGCTCAACCCCGGTGTGCTGGGGAAGGGGAAGCCTAGCAATCTCCTGATTAGTTTACAGTAGTCATGGCCCCCTCTAGGACCAGCTTGGCTGCAGGGATTCCTAGGCCAAATCCGTAAGAGAACACTAATAAGTTTACAAATGGAAGCCGCTGGTGTCTCTTGCAATAAAAGGCAGACGCTCCGCTCTGGCGCTTCAATGAAAGCATTTTCCCCCCTAACAAGGGGTTGGATTCAGCTGCCTAGTGCTGTCTGGGCAGGGCGAGTTGCCAGAGTAACCAAGGCCTACCGCACACCAAAGGCTGGGAGACAGAGCGGCTGCAGGCTCCAGGACTCGCCTAGGTGTCAGTATACCCAGATCCTACAATGCCCTTCTAGGCATTCCTCTTAGACATCGCCTTCCCAACCCAGTCTCCCTAAACCACAGGCTGTCCCAGAATCCCCGACCCAACCTCAAGCTTTTAAAAGGCTTGTATGAAATGCGTGAGACATATCCCAGGTCCCTGCAGGCCAACTAGGAAGCACACTGCGTGCTCAGAGCATCCTGGGGGAATGAGTGACCGCAGGACTAGTGAGAGGGAAAGGAAAGCCCATAGGACTCAACTCTGTGCTTCAACAAGATGTGCTCTTTCTTCCAGAAGCACAGCGGGAAATTCAGGTCCAGAGGACCAACCAGAAAGCGCACTATGTCAACGCCCCAGCCACTGCTTTGTCCCAAGCCTTAACCTAGCCTGGTCGGAGAATCAGTGTTCAGACCGCACCTTTTAGAGCTGGAGAGATAAGGGCATTTGCCACCAGGCCTGATAGCCTGAGTTCAATTACCAGGACCCACGTGGTGGCAGGAGAGAACAAACTCCCATAAGCTGTCTTCCGACCTCTACACATCACTATGGAAATTTTCATCCTCCTCCCCCACAAAATAAACTAAGTAATTAATTAATGTTTTTTTTAAATACTTCCAGTTCATATTCACATCCCCCTCAGAAAAATTAAAATTGCATTTCTCTTTGATTTCCTCTCAAGGACACCAAAATACAGATATCTCTTTTACAAGTTCATTGCTGGGCATCGGAGTATATCTAAATCCCAGGAGTTGTGTTTTAGAACCCAGAGAACTTGGGCTACGGGGGAGTCTGGAAACACACACACACACACACACACACACACACACACACACACACACACACCAGAATCCCAGAGTGCCTGTCTTGAAGCCAGCCTGAAGCTAGACTGAAGGCTTCCCAGTGGCTGCTTCCTAAAGGGCCTTATCTATTAACCTAGGAGAAGATATGCTCAGAAGTAGTACTCACTAGCCAGCAGATGCAAGACCGCACCAGCATCGTTCATGTCTAAAACAGAAAGACTTTATTTTCTTCACAGCTGACAAAAGGAGCCCCTTTCCCAGGTTGGACCTTTGGGGAGGAAGCAGGGGAGAGGTACACCTCACCTACCCAGCTCCTGGGAGCCAGACCAGTCAGGTGCCTGCCTGATATCTCCACGGTCCAGAGGTGACAGTGCATGCACACAGAGTGCCTACTGACACTGAGCAGCTGGATCCTGGCTACCCACCCTGTCCTACCTCAAGCCCTGGGTCTTCCCTTCTCCCCCTATGATACCCTCCTCCCTCGCTCCTGTCGATTGACTTTCTAACTCTCTCAGATCCGTTCCACGTCTGCAGCCACACACATTTCCCATTAACATCTGCAGCAGACCTGTAGCTTCTCTACTTCCTGTCAACTAAAGCCACCCCACCACCTCCACCAGATACGTAGCCAGTCCCCTTTTGTAGAAACCTAAAGTACAGGCTACCGGGTGACTGATTGCTGTTTTCTGCCCAGCCCTGACTGCATCTTGGCTTCATTTAGCCTCCTTGTCTGACCTAAACACAAGTCCTCCCTCACTTCTCAGTGTTTGGACAGGATGTTTCTCCAGTTCCACAATACTCCAGCTTTCTCCTTTCCCCTTGTTCTAGCATATCCTTCCAGTTCGTGCACTGCCTCCTCCAGGAAGCCCTTCCTGCTTCCTTGCCGCTCATCCTTGACTGAGTCAGCCCTTGTCTTGGACCACTTCACATTGTTCCCCTGGTGCAGGATAATGAATACATTAAGGAAAAGCCTCTTTGGGGCTTGTGATTATTGGAGGTCATGATTTACAAGACTACAGGGTTCACTTGGTCTCTGATGAGAGCCTTCTGGCTACTTCTGAATGAAGCAATGGCATCACATGTAAGGAGCACCCGAGACCACACAGAGCAGAGTAAAGGAGCCAGAGGTTGAAGAATCAGGCTCCCTCTTCTTACAACAGTCTGCTCTGCCAAGAAGTATTATACCCCTGCCACATCTAACTTACTCCATGAGACCAACAATGGGCCAGTTAGGACCAAGTTACCTCCCCCATGCACACACCTGAGGACCACAGGCAGGGGGCTGCCAGGCTGGCTTTCTCTCTCTCAGATATTTTGCAGCTTTAGCTTTAATTCCTCTAAGCAGACAAGATTTATGGCCCACTTGACAGAACTATTTAATTTTCCAAATGTCTATTATTCAAAGGCTGTGGAAATCTCCAGCTCCGCCATTCCTGCATTAATACCCACCTCAGGCTCAGGCTCCATAAAGCTCTTCCCAGTTGCATGGAAGGGGAAGGAAGAGATCGGAGGCTTTGGCAGAGAGAGGAAGGGCCCATAGAAAAAGAGCTCAGGCCATCCCCACCACTCTTAATTCAAATAAGAATGCTTTTATTAACAGTCCTATCGGCTTGCTACGTGTGATAACTCATCATCACTCACACCGTGACTCAATTAAGAATCACTCAGGAGTTACACTCCTGAATGTGTTTGTGAGGGTGTTTCCAGAAAGCTTTGACTGAGGAGACAAGACCTGCCCTGAACGTGGGTGGCACTGTGTTCCCTGGACTGAGCTGAACTATAGAAAACAGAGAAAGTGAGCTGAGCCCCAGGGTTCATCTCTCTGCTTCCTGATGGAGAACATGGTGTTCAGTCACCTAAGTTGTTGCCACCGCCATGAACCATGTCCCTTCTTAAGCCATGAGCCAAAACAGGCTCTGCCCTCCTTAAGTTGCTTTTGTCAAGTATTTTGGCACAGCGTGAGAAAAGGTCCTAATATATACTGTGCTAAGGAATTTGTGTTTGTGTGGTGTGTATATGCATGTGTGCACAGGTTCTCGTGTGTGTGTGTGTGTGTGTGTGTGTGTGTGTGTGTGTGTGTGTGTGTGTGTGTGTGTGTGGTATCATTCCTCAAGCCACCATCACCTTGGTTTTTGAAACAATGTTTCTTACTAGCTTGAAGCTAATCAAGTTGGCTAGGCCAGCTGTCCAGAAAATCCCAGGAACCCTCCAGTCTCTGCCTCCCCAGCAAGGGGATTACAACATTCAGATACTGCCACACTCAGATGTGACTGACTGAGCCATCTCTCCAGGCCTGTGGTAAGTAATTTTAATAGGCATGGTTTAATTTAATCCTTAGAGCCCCGTGAAATAACCATTATAACTATCCCATTGTGTAGGTGGATGAGGGAGTGAAGACACAGAGAAAGCTTAGATGACTGGGCTGCTGGAGCTGACATTAGACCCCCAACATGACTAATTCAAGTCTTCAGCTGTCATGGAGTCTCTCCTGCACCATGTTAACACTCTGCTCAATGCTAACAACTGTGCCAAACTCTGTTTAATTCCACATCTCACTGTTAAGCAGATTCGCCGATACATTCACGTGCGATGTGTCCCTGCCACACACGTAGCCTGGCTGTGTGCCTGGCATAGCAAATGCAAGGCCCCTTGCCTACCAAGATCTTCAAACCTGTTTGAAAATGGAGGTTTGTATGCAAAACAATGTAGTGGCCCATGGAGGAGGCAAAGAGGCTACACCAGCCTCAGCTATCTCCAGACAAACAGGAAACAAAGAGTTCTGAACAAACAAGGGGGACCTTCTGGGGCCTCTACCTCAGCCAGTCTCTCTTGTACTGGTGTAAAGCTGATTCTGTTTACACACAATCAGCTCTGAGCACAGGAGAGGGCAGAGCAAGCTTTCTGGCAGAGATAAGAGGCAACTGGTAAGGAGAAGGGAAGAGGAAACGAGGAAAATGGGTGAAGAACTCAAAAAGCTCACCGGTTTCAGGCATCTGGTGCAGGGAAAACAGAATACCCTCCTAGCCCTGAGGGAAGCTCCCCACGAGAGCACAGGACAGCAGCCCATGCTGGTGTTAGTGGCCCTGAATGATGAAAAAGTGTCCAAGGGCCCCCTGCCTGCTGCTTAAAGAGTGCCTGGTGTCTGCTTGCTTTCTTCCCCTGTCCGCTTAAACAAACACATTTCATTAAGGTAGGCAAAACCCTTGTTTTAATTTCTGTTGTCTCATATGCTTTTGAAATGCAGGAAAAAGATGAGTTAAGATGTAATTAAGCACCCTAGCCAGTCAGCAGCTACTGGTGTCCTTGGAGTACAGTATGGTCTGTTCAGTGTCAGTCAGTACAGGTACCCAGGATGAGGACCCATCACTGGGTCAACATGGAGTGTTAGCATCCTCATGTCTCATTCATCCAGTCAAGAAGGCAGGGAAGCTAGGAAATCTAGCTCCCTTCAAGGCTAGTTCTAGAGCGAAGGACTTCATCCCTCCAGCTCCAAAGAGGGCAAATGTAGGGATGATTGCCATCACCAAGCCAAGAAACTTTTGCTGTGCCATTAGGGGTCAGCTCCCATCCCTACTTGTCCAGAAGGCATTCTCACCAGAGTCACAGCAGCCAACCCCAGCTAATAAGATTCAAAGTTTCTCACGTCCTCTTGCCTGGTCCTGAATAGCTCTGGTTGGCCGCTATCTAGGACAGTGACAGGGATAGACATAGCAGAAAAATGAGGGTCCACCAGCATCCTAGAGGGAAAGCCTCACTTTAGTCTCCAAAGGCAAACACCTGAAGGGAATGGGTCAAAGCAAATGGGGAGCATTGAGCAGCACAGCCTGGGAAAGTCACACAGTGTCCAGAAGATGACTCCAGCCCAGTTTCCAGGCCTGTCCCAAAGGTCCCCTGAACCACGTCAACTAAATACATTACGATGCCACCTGTGTGCAGTATCATGCTGCCCTTCGATTTTATTAGCAGGCATTAATTGTATAATACAACTAGTTTCATTTTGACATTTTCACACACAGATACAGTGTACTTTGATCAGATCCTCTCCCCCCAAATCATCCCCTCTCACCCTTCTCTCGTCTCCTCTTGCCTTCCTCCTCTTTGCAAATAGCCCCCTCTTCTTTTAAAGTTATTTTTTACACTCTGTGTGTGTGTGTGTGTGTGTGTGTTTGTGTGTGCGTGCATGTTCTTGTGTCTGCACACCTGCACTTGTCACAGCACACAGGTGAAGGTCAAAAGGCAACTTGGAAGAGTTGTGTTCTCTAGATTTGAACTCGGATCCTCAGGTTTGGCTACAGATACCCTTGACTTCTATTTTCTTGTTTTGGTTGCTTACCTTGGTTCTTTATATATAGGGAAATGTGATCTTTGTCTTTCTAAGTCTGGCTTATTATATACAATGCTCTCCAGATCCATCCATTTTCCTGCAAACGACTTCTTCTGTGTGGTTGAATAGCACAGCGCTGTCTACTTGTTTACCTTCTAGCACTTCCGTTCGGTGCAAATGGCACTGTATCAGCATGGCTGTCTGAGCAGAACATATCTATGGAGTTCTTAGTGTCCTTCACATTGGAGGGGGAGGGGGAATGAGCCAGAGTACTCACACAGGCTTACCTTGCTTAACCTCCTAGCAGCCCTCAGAGGAAGTCATCTCCTTCAGACACATAGGTACACTGAGGCTCAGAGAGGCCTAAGTAACTGGTTCAAAGTCGCCCAGCTGGTAAGTGTCAGAACAGATTCTGTTTGAGGCCTGTTGGCTCTGATGCTAAGGACTACAGCCAAGCCTTCTTGATGTCACCATCAGCAAAAGGGCAAAGAAAAGGAGGCAGGCCTCTCAGAAGGCAGATCTGGGGAGGAGGGGGAAGACCCTTCTGCCTCTAGAAGAGAAGGTTCCTCGCCGAGGCCTTGTGTGGGCTGCTATTTCAAGGGCTGACTCTCATGATGAATGTGCTCGGGGCACATGTGAAATGTAATACGTCTTGATTTAGTGACGCGCTTGATAGGTCGCCTGATGAAATTTTACTTGCAAAATTAATTCAGATTGTCTTGGTTGGGTACTGCTGTCGCCTAGACAGCAGACAAGCTGGAAAGTATACACAAGTAGTCAGGAAAAGACACTCTGAGGGACAGGGCTGGGGCCCTAGAAGCAAGAATAGCCCCATGGGATGATCAGACATCAGCAAAGCATTGTTTTTCTTGCTTCTGATGTGCCAGAAGCATAGCTTGTAGCAAGAAGATGTCAGTCTGGATGTAAGACTACCCAACAGGAAAAGGATAATAAAGGGGAGGACAGGGCAGAATAAGCTCACAGGGCCTCTGCAGTCTCCAGAATCTATGGGATGCAATGAGAGGAAATAAAGCAGCTGAGGCCCCAGACTGCTCATCGAGGAAGCCCAGAGAGCAGCCTCCCATCCCAGTCAGGGACATGTGAGCCTCAGCCAGGCCTGTTCTCCATAAGATTACCAGTTGGGGTTTTTCTGTAGGCATGAGGAGCTGGGTAGTCCGCTCATGAGAAATGCCCAGTAATCACAGAGAGAACAGTGAACACCTGCCCAATGCCAGGAGGCTGAGGCCTGGGTGAGAGATCAGACAGAACATGGGAAGAGTAGTTGAGGAGGAAAAATCAGCCCGAAATGCAGAGTTGACTAAACTGACACAGGAGGTGGGAACATGACTGCCATTCATGATTAACGAAGAAGGAAGAGGAAATGAATTACTGTAATTACAAACCCATGGAGCACGGTTTAAAACAAAAGTGTTCCTCTCGTGTATCCACAGCAGAGAACATAATACTTCTTTAAAAAGTTTAAAAAAAAATGCTTTAAAATGTTATACATGCAAACAAGGCATTTTGATCAAACCCACCCCCTTTCCCTCCCCTCCAACCTCTACCCTGTGTCCCTACCACTTTGCCTTTTCTTTCTCCACTTTCCTTTATGCTTCCTATATGTATATGGATGTAGGACCATCTACTGGAGCATGGGTAGCCTCTCATAACCTGCATCCCTAAAGAAAACTCATTTTCCCTCCCCCAGCAGCCATCAATTGCCAACAACTCCACAGTTAGGGGTCAGAATTCATGAGCCCCTCTCACACCCAGGCCAGGATCCTAGCTGGCTTGATCTTGTGTAGCTCTTGTGCCTGCAACCACAAACAGCGTGCCTTAGGCATAAAGATAAGAACTTAGGAAGCTGTTTATTGCTATGTTTATTTAGCAGAATAATAGTATTAGGTTTTACCCTAGGCCAGTGACCCAGCAGCCTCATGTCTTTTGAACCAGTGAATGGTACCAGATGTGAGTTCCATCTTATAGATCAGACCTTGAATCAAATCAGAAAGTGGTTGGTGACTCCTGTAATGTCCATGTCACTATTACACCAGCCAACAAATCTTGCCAAGCCAGTCCTGAAGCAAATGGTAAAACAATGCCCATTCCAAAACAGGTGTCACCTATTGGATGTCAAGGAGTGTAGAGACTTAAGAGAGAGACTTAGGATGAGCCAAAGAATAAGCAAGCTGATCAAAAAGCAAGTCAGTGTGCCCAATAAATCTGCCCAGGCTCTTTATGGAACTGGTAGAGGATCAGTTATTCACATGCATGTGGTGAATACCCTCATAAAAGGACTTGGTATGGCTTGCATTTGAGTTCAATCTGGCTGTCATGTAACAAGTGGAGGGAAGCAGAGAGAATGAGATGGGTTGAACTAAAAAGGATGCCAAACAGATGGGGAACAGTGATTAGAATACAGGTATATTTTGAAAGTAGAAAAAACAGGGTTGTTGGGGGAACTTAACATGAGTGGGAGTTACAGAGGGCATTGTGCACTGGGACATAAATACGGGTGTCTGAATGAATCGTTACTCTGAAGACCTGGTGGTAAGGAAGTTTCCAGGCATACCCATCTTCTCCTTAGTTCCAAATGTGTCCAAACATTTTGACACTGTGCCAGGAGGTGGTCATCTACAAAATGCACATTCAAGGCACTAGAGAAATGACTCAGTGGTTAAATGTGGGTACTGCTTTGCCAGTGGACCTGAGTTTGGTTCCCAGCACCCATTTCTAGAAGTGCTCAGCTGCCTGTAACTCTAGCTCTCTCTTCAGACCTCTACCGGTACTGCATGCACATGCACAAACCATAAACATAGTTGAAAATTAAAAAAAATATATCAATATGCTTTTTAAGTTTATGCTCAAAAACCACACAGCCAAGTTACAAAAAGAAATCAGGGCAACTGTAGTGGCATAACCTTTAATTCCAGCACTCAGGAGGCAGAGGCAGGCAGATTTCTGAGTGTTTCTGGCCACCCTGGTCTACAGAGGGAGTTTCAGCCCAGCCAGGGCTATATAGTAAGACCCTGTTTTGATAAATAAATAAACTTCATAGTGTTTTCAGTGTGTTTACCATTTGTGTTAGCAGTCATAGTCATTGTGGGCCATAGGTTAGATATGACTGGACCTTGACCATGACCCTTCACCTTCTAACTATGTAATCACTAGCTTTAAGTGAAACAGCTTTCTGTGCTAGTGTAAAAACCCAACAAGACCTGAAAATGTTTGGCTCTGAGAACTGGTCTCAAACAGACAAGACTGTACAAAAAAACAAACAGAAATATGGCTTGTACCTGGTAGGAAACTGCTAAGTCAATGTCACTGTTGCCTATGTCAAGCAAAGCAATTTTTTCTTGTCTCCAAGACAAAGAGCCTAGCATGGCTTGACTCCCAGTGAGCAGTGGCATGGATAAATAAGGCAATGGGAAGCATCCCAAAGCCTTGCCCAGTGACAGGTAAAAGCCACTTGCACGCTATGTGTCATGCACAGTTTCCCCGAGAGCAGGGAAAGGCGGGCAGGGAGCCACTTGCTGGAATTTTGTCTCTGAGCCCCAACAGCAGAAAGCCAGGCCTTCTGGTGTTCGTTCCTCTTTGCAGGAGATAGCATGAGGTTGTGGAACAATAGGCAGACAGTGCAGCCTGCATTCCTGCAGGACATGAAAACAGCAACCAGGCTCTGAGAGCCTCCTCATATCTCACTCACTGGCTACAGCTATAGGTTCATGCTGGGATGTTCATGTGGCAGTGTGGTGGTTTGTACACCTCCTTATTTCCTCCAACACTGTCACGGAGTGAGCATGCTTACCCCCACCCCACCCCCAGCTGAACAGATACTCCTTGTCTAAAAGGGGGATCATAAGGGCTCACCAATGGGGCCTGAGACTGGATAGAAGGGGAGGCCAACTTGCACACACTGTACCAGTGCTGAGAGTGTGGCTAGAAACCCAGAGAAGGAGGTTGGAGCCCATGCAGAGCCTGTAAGTTTGGGAGATGCTGCTGCTCACTACAGAGAATGGCCCCTGAGGATGCTCAGATGGCAGAAGTCTAATGCTGGGGAAGTTGTAAAGAATAATTCACCAACAACCATTCAGAGGTGTTTCAGAATGTAAACAGACTCTGCCAATGGTATCCTGGGCATCCCAACGTGTCAGGTGATATTTCTGAGGGCCCATTTGGTCCTGACCTGAGTTCTTCGAAACTCGTATAGTTATACTCATCTCCTTTTTACATTCTTAGAGCTTAGCTGGGTGTTGGTGGCACATGTCTTTAATCCCAGCACCTGGGAGGCAGAGGCAGGCAGATCTCTGTGAGTTCGAGGCCAGCCTGGTCTACAGAGCTAGTTCCAGAACAGGCTCCAAAGCAATACAGAGAAACCCTGTCTCAAAAAACAAAAACATTCTTAGAGCTTTATGGCTGCCTACAGAAAGGGCATTCTAGATAGTCTCTCTCTCTCTCTCTCTCTCTCTCTCTCTCTCTCTCTCTCTCTCTCTCTCTCTCTCTCTCTCTGTCTGTCTCTGTGTGTGTGTGTGTGTGTGTGTGTGTGTGTGTGTGTGTGTGTAACCTTTACCATTATGGAAAATGGAAGCATCCTTCCTAGCTGTGGCTGCCCCTCCTCCAAACCCCTGTTTGGAAGCTTGACTTTGCGCCTTGGACCTTTAGATCCTGCCCCCACCCTTCCTGCACTCTGTCCACATGCAGAGCACACAGTCCACTTTCCTGGGCAGTGGGAAGTCTCAGGAGGCAGGCAATTACAGTTACTCAGCCTGAGCAGGCTCAGCAGCATCTCAGCCCTCACTCCCAGCCTGTTCCCTGACTGACCTCTTTTAACGTCCTCCCTCTCCAGACTCACACACTCGCTCACTCGTGCTCCAGACTCTGGGGAAGCCATGTGTTGTTTACTGGTTCAGGACGTAACCCCGAGCGGGAGGAGGGTCAGGCCTTCTCTCCCCTACAGACTCTTAGAAAATTAGCCACTTTCTCATTCTCTGGGCAAGTCAGGTTCATCCAGGGCCCAACACTTCTCCCTCCTGACTCCCTCACTGTTGCCATCTACTTTTCCAGTCTTCAGCCTCTTCCCACCAGCTCTCTAACTGTCTTCTCCCCTAGCTCTCCAGTGGCTTCTAATAATCCAATGTAACCTCACAGGATTTCTTGGAAGTGATCAACAGGACAGCCACCCCTCTCCTGCTTTTACCCAGGCTTCCTGGAAGACTCGTGTCCTGGAAACACGGAGTCTCAGTTTGGCCACTGGCCCTGGTCTTTTTATTGCATATACTTTTCTCTGGGTAAGACAAGATCTTCACCCATGACTATCTGTTGGAGATGCCAAGACCCTATTTCCAGCCCCATTTCTTCCTGGGAGGGACTTGGGTATGCGCCAGGATGCACCACTCTTGTTTTATAGATAAATCCCAGGCCCCTGCCCCTTCCTCCTGCCTGCTTTGCATCCCTGCTTACACCCTAAGTCAACCTTGACTCCACCTGCCATGCCTTCACCAACAAGGGAAGGTTTCTAGAGAAATTGCAAAGCCAATCTGGCTTCTTGCTCATCTAACACAGGCACAGGTCCCCACAGGTACCTCAATAATGCTATGACACCTCACACACGGATCCCAGCAAAGCGATCACTCAGTTTCCTCCCACAACTACATTAGTCATGTCTCCTTCCTCCAGTCTCCTTAGCACTCAACTCAGTGTCTCAGCCCTTAATCTGTTAGGGAGACAAGCAGACAAGAACTTCTGCCACCTCCACAGACTTCCTGCCTCCTGGCCTCAGAGCCTTCCTCCACCCAGGGTGGGGCTGCTGCCATGTAAGGCTAGCACTCCTGTTCTCTGAAACCCAGCACTCTTTTCCTGACACTCCCATGCCCCCTCCCTCCTGAGCTAGAAATTTCTCCCCATTCTGCTGGGTTCTGCCATCCCATATACACTCTTGATCTGCCACCTCTGCAGGAGGCCCTTGTCTGGCCTGGTGGTACAGGACTGTAATCTCAGCTACTTAGAAAGTTGAAGCATGATGATCCTGGCTAACCCAGTTCAAGGCTAACCCAAGCAATTTAACAAGGCTCTGGCTCAAAGGAATAATAAAGAGCTGTGGGCGTAGCTCCGCGATGGAACACTTGCATAGGATATGAAAGGCGTGAGTTCAACCCTAGCACCACAAAAAGAACTAAGTAAGTAATAAGTATATATGCAAGTAAAAGGTGACTGGCCCCAGATGCCCCAGCCAACTTTTCATTTACTCATTCTTGACTGCAGCATCTGAGTTCCTGCTCTCTCCCCAGTCACTCCTCAGTCACTCCAGTCCCACCAGTGACCATGAATGACTGCCGCATTGCCAAATCCCACAGACAGAGCCGTTTCTCTTTTACGTGCTCCCCTCTGTGCCCAGAACCCACAGGCTTATCCTTTCTCCCACAGAGCACATACCTCTGGGCTAATTTACCCTTCCTATGTGTCCTTCGCTGGCCTCTCCGCCTCCTTTGGACTGACCCTGGCAAAGTTCAAGACCCTGTTCCCAGCCCTCTCCTTTTCAATACTTGCCTCCTCTTAGTCACTGATGACACCCAGGTTCCATCTCCTGCCTTGAACTTCTGTCTGAGCGAGAGACTGACAGCCAAGTGCTGCCTTGGTCTTTCTACTTAGTTCTCTAATCACCACCTGTTCAGCAGAGAATTCTCAGCCTTCGATTAATTTATTCTTTAAGCCCTGTTCTTCAACTGTCTTGCCTTAATGGTCCATCCCCCTCCAAGCACCTAGAGCCAAGGCTCTGTCTCTTCTCCTGGAAGTCTTGATGCTACTGCATCCCAAATATCCCAGGACAGTGGCATCTGTCCCACGATGATGACAACTCATGTCGAAACCCGTCTTCCCCTACCTGAGTGATTATGACAGCTCCCTGAGTGGTCTCCCACTTCCCCGTCACACTGATAGTCCATTTTTCCTCGAGGCAGCTACCATGATCACTTAGAAATATAAATGGGACCTTGGCATTCCCCTGTTCAGAATCCTACTGTGGCACTTAGCACCAAGCCCATTGCAACCGACAGAGAAGCCAACTCAAACCAGTTTGGATGATAAGAGTGAAATGGCTGGATGGTGGACCGACCTCACATCTTCACACCTCAGTATCCAGCAGGCCTTTTTTCTGAGTGGTCATCAAGCTAGCATCAGTCCTGGTACTCACTCACGGACTCACTCCAGTCATATCTGTCTGCTTAGCAGGGTCCCTCAACCCTCTCTTCACTACAGCAGCTGCTGCCCCTCCCAGCACCTCTTCCAACCCTGTGTCTGCCAGCTGCTGGCAAGCCAGTCTCCTTAGCCTTCCAAGTCTTGTCCTGGCTCCTTGTGGGATCTAAGCAGTTGTGCTTCAGGTGAGTATGCTAAGCCTCCTACCCATCAACACAGTCCTCTTAAAGGACAGTGGCCTCTAGCAGGCATTGCTGTATACCCCCTGGAGGTATCACAGTTTAGGTGGGTCCATGTTGACTTTTAAAAGTCCCACTGTGGTTTGAGTGGAGAAGGGGCATGCTCTTTTTGATAAGAAACATGCAGGAAATAGAGTGCATCTCTGGGTCCCATAGTTGACTGGGATGACGGAGTGACAGAGAGAGAAACCCTGGGCCAGGTGCCATGAACCAAGCCTGAGAACTATCCACTACCCTGCCCCACCCCTGTATGCCCAAAAGGGACTATGAGATCTCCCATTTTCTGGGATAGATGTGTCCCTACCAAAGGTTCTTCAACTGCAAGGGCCCTCTCTTCCCTATTCACCTGGCCACCTCTTCCAGGGCCTTCTGATGTAAATCTCTTAGTCTAGGAGATCCAGGCTCTCACTGTACTGGTGGTCCCAAGGTCCAGCCTCAGCTCTGGGTTCTTTCGCTCTGGAGTTCTTGTATCCAAGGTGAGATTTCTCTCTGCACCCCCCATTGACATCACAGTTTAAAAAAAAAAACAAAAGGTCATCATTTTTTTCTCCTAAGACCCTAAGCTTAGGGTCCCCAGCAAGATTGGCATCTCCAAGAACACCATGCCTCCTGTCTTCCTATGCCACCGTTCCTTCCCTGAAACTGGTTCCAGTCTTGGGAATCTTCACCTTCTGCCTGTGTCTCCACCTACAAAAATCTACTTACCAATCAAAGCTCTGCTCAGATGGCCCCTGAACCACCTACCCCTCCCTCAACTCAGAATGAAAGATGCTGAGGAGGCGTTCATGGTGTCCTGTTCTTCCTCTACTCCTGCCCTAGCCAGCCCTGATAGCATGGCCTGGTGAGTGCCTTCAGACAGTGGGAGCTCAGAGAGACAGTGTGGGCCTCAGCATCCAGAAGGCCTGCTCTGTGGTTCAGGCTGAGTTACCTCCTCAAACCAGTCCTGTGTGACCCTGAACCTGGGCCCCCATGCTTGAGCTTCCCTAGAATCTTTCCCCTGTGAACAACAGCCCCTATGTGTGCATCCTCACCCAGCCAGAACCCCACCCACCCTGGCAGCCACCCAACAGCCCTGGATGCATTTATCCCACTAATGAGAAGTTTCTTAAAGCCCTAACAAGGCCCTTTCCACCAAGCAGGTTCAGCAAAAGATCCCTATAAAACATAAATCCAGTCCATTAAAGCCAGATTTCAGCGCATTAGTAGACCCCTGGGGAGGGGCCTGGGTTTACCAAACACCAGGCACTTGCTGTCATTTAATTAAAAAATAATGATGAGGAGCTCCTGTAATTTCTGGTCTCTCATTAAGAACTTTTCCCCCCTTCATTTCCCATGTCAGATGTTGCTTCAGAAAAAGACAAGTTTTTGTCAGGACAAAAGTTACTGAATGACTGCAAATGAGAAGAAACCTCCCTTGCCTGGCCCACCCTCCAGCCTCCCAGCAAGGACTGTTTTCTTGTCTGATCATTTCCCTAACCATATTTGAGAATCCCGGCCCTCACAGACATCCAATCCCTCAAACCAGATTCTGATCAAGCTCTGCTGCATATCTCCATATTGTTTGTCCTCCACCCTAGCATCCCTTCACCCAAACTGCCACTTGTTACAGTGCCCATGTGCCAGGATCTAGACACACAAAGGCTGGGAATGAGGGCTAAGTACTTGGGGATTGGACAGGCTGGCCAGGAAGATGCCAAGGACCACAGAGAGGCAAGCCCAGGATATCCTGGAGACAGATAGGGGCATGCTGGGGTCTCTCAGAAAAAACTTCTTCTAAACAAGGCTTCATTAAGAAGATGGGCATAGAGCCAGGTGTGGTGGCACATGCCTTTAATCCCAGCACTTAGGAGACTGAAACAGGCACATCTCTGTGAGTTCAATGCCAGCCTGGTCTACAGAGTGAGTTCCAGGACAACCAGAGCTGTTACACAGAAAAACCCTGTCTTTAAAAAGAAGGAAGAGGAAGAGAAAGAAGAAGATGAAGAGGACATAGAATTGGGTCCCTAGATTGGTAGAGAAGAGAGGGAAAGTGACTCAGGTAAATGGGACGACCTGTTCAAAGGGACTGAAGCATGTACAGACAAGCAAATAGAGGGAATTCTGCTGCAGTTCTAAGGCTAAGTGTAGGGCAGGGTACCAGGGCCCTGTGTGTGAGAGGTGGAGCTAGACAATCAGTGACACCTAACCCAACCCACCCTCAAAGTGCTCTAAATCTCAAGGCCCAATGGTGGGTAGAATAAGAGGGAACAAAACACAGTTGTCTAACAAAATTAGCACCTCTCTTCTCAAGTGTCCATTTCCAACATAGTCCCTGGAAGCCTGAGGTCCCATCACCACCACTAATTCTGTCCTTAATCTTAGTAGCTACGTAGTGGAGAGTTGACATTACAATGCAGTGTACAAGGACATCTGTGACTCAGAAAGTTCTAAGAAAGATGCTGGATCACTCTCCAGGAGACAGGAATGCAGGCTCAGAATCTGTGTCCCCAGCCTGTCAGGTCCCCTCAGCATGTGCCATTCCAGAAAGAACCATCCAAACTGAGCAATATTCCCCTGGCTTCTGTGGCCACATCTAGTTTTAGCCCACCTTTCCTGCATGCTGAGAGCTACAAATAGGACTGGGATGGAGACAACCCAAGCCAGACCAAGGCTGACCGAACTATAAGATCTGATTAGGGTTCTGACCCCCCTACACACTGGTCCCCCTATTGGACACAGCCCCAAAGGTCCCCTGCTAAGAAGTAGAGCCACTAAACCTGAGAGACAACCACAAAGACCAAAACCTCTTGGTTACTGGCAACAGGGACACCCAAGGAGACACAGCCTTGCAGTAACACTGAGGAAGACCCTCTGCTCCTACCTTGAGTCTCAGTAGCTTTCTCAGCCTTCACAAATCCCGAGTTCAAGGCCTTCAGGAGGGCAGTTGTGATCCAGGAGTTCTTGAAAGTCTAGGCCCTAACTCAAAATTACAACCAAGATTCCCTGAGCCCACAGCAGGTAAGACTCGGGAAACAGGCTCCACCCCTTCCTAACAGAATTCACACTTGAATGAGGCAAAGAGCCTGGGCCCTGGAGTCCAAGTGTTCTTTAAACTCCCATCCTATCCCTTACTGTATATCAGCAATTCACTGCTTTCTTAGATGTGAAAAGAGATTATTACATCTCTAGTCCAAACACCTGAAATGCTCCAAAATCCAAAACCTTTGAGTATCAATATGATGACACCAGTAAAGAGATTATTATGTTTAGCATCTCTAACCCAAACACCTGAAATACCCCCAAATCCAAAACTTTTGAGTATCAATATAATGTCACCAGAGAAAAATGTCACACTTGATCACCGTGACAGGTTAACAAGTAAAACACGGGGGTATTAAAATATGGTATGAGGTTATTTTCAGGCTATAGGTTGTATATGTAACATGTGTTTCATATTCATGCGTGGGTTTCATGCCCAAGATACTTCATTATACCTATGTGAAAATTTGCAAATCAAAAAATCCTGTCAGGCTAGAGGGGTAGCTCAGCCATTAAAGGCTAGGCTCACAACCATAAAAAAAAAATCCTGTCTAGAGAGATGGTTGTGTGGTTAAGAGCCCTTGATACTCTTGCAAACAACCTGGGTTCAACTCCCAGGACCTCCAAGGCAGCTCACGGATGTCTGCAATTCCAGTACCAGGAAGCCGACATCCTCTACTAGCATATGAGGGCATCTTGCATACACTCTGGAACACACACATGCATGTTGAATTAATTAATTAATTAAGATTAATTAATTAACCTTTTTTAAAAACCCTCTGGATAAGGAAGGCATAGCCAACCCACAGTGTTTCAGCGAACTTAGAACCCTTAGGGTCCTGCTTGCTGCATGATGACTTCTCAGTACAGTATTTACTGCTGTTACTGACAATCTCCTATGTGCTGGGTTGTAAGCACTTTCCATCACCTTACATTTGCCCTGCTGTGTTTTAGGGCAGAAGACATTATTGTATAATAATGAAAATTTTTATCTTAAGAAAATAACCTACAATAAGTTAATTTAATGTAGCTTTAGGCCAAAGAAAGTTCAGAGGCCCGGGGGTGGGCGCTACAGAGCGGGCAGACCTTCGTTTCTGGTTCTGCTGCAGAGTCTTCTTGAAAGACACACAGAGAACTGGAGCCAGTGACTCAGAACATGGGGCCTGCAGCTCAACTGGTCCAGTGCTTGCCTAGCATGCTGGATCATCCCCAGGTGGTTGTGACCACGCCACCGTAATCCCAGAACTCAGGAGGTAGATGTAAGAGGACTCAAAATTCAGGATTATTCTCCGCTACACAGAGTTCAAGACCCACTTGTGCTACATGAAATCCTATTTTAGAAGAAAAAGAAGGAGGAAAACAAGGAAAAGGAGAAGGGGGAGAAGAAGAAAGGCAGATAGGACACTGAAATTAGAGCTCCACCCAGAACCAAAAAGCAGCTAGCTGGCCTAGTGGCTGGCCACACCAGGTCTGGACCATCTCAGGCTTCCTCACACCTCTCAGGCTCTGTGAAACTCCCCAGGGCCACAGGGAGGGTAAGCTGAGACACTGACATCTCGGTGTCACGTGTAGACCATGCCAAAGGGTCCTGGCCTTGCTCTGAATAATTGAGGAACCTGGAGTCATCTGCACATCTTGTCTGCCTCAGTTTTGCCATTCTCCAACCAGAGGGAACAAAAATCTACCAGCACAGGGCTGTTGTGACAGTGCCCCAAACAACACCATTCTAGGCACTGTGTTTGTGTTCACAAATCTTCATCCCTCTCTGTCCCAGCTCGCCAGTCTTCTCTGAGAAGTTCCTTGGCTTAAAGGGACTGCCTCGGTGGCTACATGTCCATTGACTCCTCCAAGCCTTCTGTTTCTCACTGATCACTCACTCCCAGAACAGGAGGACCAAAGCTTTTATGGCACACAGGGCATTCATCTCTCTTGTTTGTAAGCTGAATTTAGCCTGCTCCAACCCCGTAGGTTGGGAGGTGGGAGAGGAAATAGAAGGACAAATCTCCTAGTTACTGCTGTGCTGAAATTCCCAAGTTTAAAATGAGTATTTCTAACCATGTTATCAAGGTTCAATTGTTATATAGAAAGCTGAACATATTTGGTTCATACCTACAGTCCTAGAACTCAAAAGCTGAGATAGGAGAATTGTAAAATCAAAACTAGTGTGGGTTACATGTGGTAAGTCCCCATCTCAAAACAAAGGGTTTATTTAGTTCATACACATGAATGAAATTATAAGTTTTGAGATTCACACACATTGGTTAAGCCATCACCAGCCTATAGACATATCTAACACCTCCCCTCATCACTGTTCAGGGAGTAAACACACACAACCTAAGATCGACTTCTTTACTTTTCTAGGCGTCGTTGGTCTTGATCAAGGAATGAGTGTGATTTAGAATCAGGTAAGAGACACACACGCCTCTGGCCATGTCTGTGAGGGCATTTCAAAGGGTTTAACTTGGGTGGGGGAAACCTGCCCTCAGGGTGTGTGGCCCCTTCCAAAATGTCTCAGGAAAAGAGCGGATCGTGCCTGTCTGTCTTCCCTTCTTCCCCAGCAAGCACATCTACCACAGTTACTGTCACCTCAGATGCCCTCTAGCCTCAGTTTCATGAGCCTTCCTGTTAGACTCTGTGCAAGCGACGCCTGTGAGCTCCACGTCTTCCACACCAGTCTGGGGCTGCTGAGCACTCGGCTTGGTGGACTGAGTGACCCTGTGTCCTCTGCCTCATCAGCGTGCTAACGTCACATCCTTTGCTGTTTTGTTCCTCCAGAGAACCCTGCCTAATACCAGGAGTGGGAGCTCAATAGAATGTATATAGCTCGGACTTTGTACCCTTTGGCCAACACCCTACCACTTCCTCCCCCCACCCACCCACCATTCTACTCTCTGCTCTGGGGAGCTGGCTATTTTAGATTCCACAAGGAAGTGACACCATGAGAAAATTGTTTTTCTTAGCACATTTCACTTAGCACAGTGTCCTCCAGATTCACTCATGTCACCACAAATTCAGAATGTTCTTTAAGGCTGAGTAAAATTCCATTGCATGTATATGTGACATTCTTTTGACTCCATTCATTCACTAATAAGCAATATCTCAGCCACTATAAACAACGCTGTTGTGAACACAGGAGAGTAAATACCTCAGTAAATATCTGGAATGCATTTCTTTCAGCGAATACTGGGTCACGTGGTATCCTGTTTTAATTGTCTGATGAAACAGTTTACAACTCCACCTTCAGTGTGCCAGGGTCCCATCCTTGCAAACACTTGCCATCTTTTGTCCTTTTTATTCTGGCATGCCAACTGGTAGGACATGGTCTCTCACTGTGGGTTTCACTTGCATTTCCTGAGGATTAATTAATTAGCGTCTCTGAACATCTTTCACACACTAGTCAGCCATTTGCATGTCTTCTCTGGAGAACTGCCCCCTCAACCCTACTGCCTACTCTCCATCTGATTATTTGGTTTTTGCTATGGCACTGTGGGAGTCCCTTATGTATTGTGGATTAAGGCTCTCATATCGTCTCCCATTTCGCCCACTCCCACAGACACATTCTCGCCCACCCAGTCGGACAGAATTCCCCTCGTTCACTTCTGCCTTACTGTCAAAACTCTTGACACCATAACCCCCAAACCACTGCCAGGCCCACTGTCAAGGAGCGTTTCTTTTGCATTTCTAATAGGAATGTTATGGTCTCTGGTCTTTCTACTTTAAGTCTTTTTGGTTTGCTTTCTGGTGCTGGGGATCATCTGCGGCCTTGTATGACATAGGCAAGCACTCTACCACCAAGTAACATCCACAGCACTCGGGGTTCTTGTGGGAGAGTCTCCCACTCTGTAGCCCAGGTTACCCTAGAACTCTCTGTGTAGCCCAGGCTGACCTCATGCTTCCAGCCCTGCCCAGTGTAGAACCTGCAGGGCCCTTGGAATGACAGGTGTCAGCTGCTACACCTGGCTCTTTATATGCTAATTCACAATTTCCCTATACCATCTACTGAAGAGATCTTCCTTCCCCCACGGTATATCCTCAGCATCTTTGTTATCACTAATTGAGCACATGTGTGGTTTTATTTCTGGACTCTGTTCTGTTCCATTCATTTGTGTATGTGCTCTTGTGTCAATGATATTCTGCTTTCATCACTATAGCTCTGTGCTGTAATTCAAAATGAGGAAGTGTGACACCCCAGCTTTGTTCTTACTGCTCAAGATTACATTGCCATCTGAAGTCTTTTATGGCTGTCTGAGAAATTTAGAACAATATTAATTCTTCTACTCTATGAACACAAGATATCCTTCCCATATATTTCTCAACTAAACACCATTTCCCTAGAACCTACATGCTGTGCTCTCCTGGGGGAAACGATTTATTCAGGTCAGTTTAGCAAATGCCCCCAAGGCTTTCCTCAGAGAGCTCGCTCAGAAATGAGCAGGACTGCCTGCCTTCAAGAAGCGCCAGCTCCTGTGGGTGAAACAGACACACAGAGAAAGCCTCAGCATGCCACGGTAAGTGCGTGCTAAGGCCTGGCAAGGCTTGACGCCGGCATGAAGGAGGGCAGCTTGGGGGAACTCCATCATGGAGGACTGGGAGTAAGTCAACAAGGCGGGGAGGTGATGGCGGAACAGCAGCCACCAAAATGGGTTCCACAGCATCTCCTTCACGCAGGGTAATCAGTCCTATGGCTGGCAGAGGAGAGGGAGGTGTAAAATACACCACAGAGAGGGGTTAGACAGCAGGTACACAACACATCCTGTGTACTCTATGCAACCACAGGCCTCTTGGAGAATCTGAGGAAAGCTGCTGACATTGTACTCATAGTAAAAATACTCATGATTCGGTGAAGAGCCCAGGCTTCCCACCACGCTCTTCACTGGCCCCAGGTGCAAATTCTCTTGAGCCTCCTCAGGGAAAAACCTGGAATGCCACCCTTTCCCTCTGCCAGACAGTTCAGATGGTTCAGACCCTGCACTCAGTGGCCTGGATTCTGAAGTCCTTACATACTATATATTAGGGCATGTTTTCTCAAATCCAAGCTGCCTGACCCTTCCTCAGCCACTTGCCAGTGCTGCGAATCCTCACTGTATGGAATCCCTCCTCTAGACTCCTGGGGCTCTCCGGAAGGCCTGGGAGTGAGTGCCCTTATGGGCATCGTCCTTGTCAGTCTTGTCCCATCCATCCATGCTCCACTAGGCCCCCTGTTGCCAGATAGCTCCTTTACCTGTGACAAAGCCTATGCCCTGGCACCACAATAATTCAACTATTCCAAAGTACCTCTGGTGCGCACTCTGAGAAGGGCTCCGAGGGCCAAGCTGATAGAGTGGCAGGCTCCCCATTAGCTGGTCGCCTTGTCTTCTCCGGGAGCTCCATCAGAACATGAGCCTTACTTACCCTATACATCTAGTCCCTGCAGGGGCATTTTCTTATGTGTTTGACAACCCTGCGCAGCCTGGAGATGCTGACATGGCTTTAACTATTTAATTACTTTAAATACTTGGTAAAGATAACTTTGCTGGTAGCTGTTCAAATTAAGGTCCAGATCAAATAAGACTCATTGAACCTAAAATACTTCTAATTAACCCCCTGGCCAGTTTCCTTAGCAACAGATGGCCACATGGGGCAGCTGGGATTCCTGGGAAGAGCGCAGGATGGGAAGTCCATCTGTAAAGAGGGATGAGTAAATAGCACTGCCATGTTGCTAGCAGCATGGAACGAGACCACACTGCAGCGGCGCATCTTTCTGTGACCTGTTACTGAGTAGCCGCAAATGCGTGGGACCATAACCTCTGAAGGCCTGCCGCTGGCCTTCAGGACGGCCTAGATTTTGACACACTTCATACCCAGAGGTGATCAGGACAAAGGGGACTAAAACGGGGTGTCAGGCCCACAAGAGCTCCACGAGCCCCAGAGGTCCACCCAGCTTCCACATGTGACGGAGCTGGTCTTCCAGGGGCTCCCATCCCCAGCAGTAGTCCACTCGCTGCCTCTAAACCCTCCATGGCTGCCTTCTGGAGTCTCGCCTGCTCTGGAAAGGCAATGGTCTATGGTTCACTCGAGGAGCTTCTGAGGCAGGTTTCATGACCCCCTTTCTTCACTGTTACCAACCTGCCCCATGTAGAGATGGAGGATAGACATCCTAGCCCAGGGAGGGCATGGCCTTCACTCTTAAGCCTCCCTAGGGAGACGTCATCCCAACCCTGCCATCCACGCAGGAACCTGTCCCCTCCAGATGGCAATGACAGAACCATCCTGTAGCCTTTCTTGTTAATGTATGGGCCCAAAAGAACCTGTCTCTAAAATGCTTGACTGATTTCTCATTTCTCAGGATTTTATAATATTTGCCTTGTCATAATGAGATATTTGAAGGAGATGACCCAAGTCTACACATGAAATTTAGTTATGGTTTTTATGCAGCGGATATACACAGCCCACAGGCAGGGAATTTTATACAATATTTTTTTTTTAACAATCTTGTGTGTTTGGCTGCAACTCACCAACAATCCAGTGCAGACTTTTCAATCTGCGCTGTTATGTCAGCATCCAAATAGTCCTGGATTGTGAAGCACTGGGGATTTGGAGTTTTCAGGTTAAAAGATGTTTAACATTGACTTGGCCAGTAGAGAAACATAACTTCCTTTCTCCTGACCTCCCCTCTCTCTAGAAACAGACAGAGTTAATCAGAAGGACCACTTGTTTGAAAGTCTCACACAAGTAACCAATTTGAGTGCCTGGCCCATCTCTGTACTTGAGGCAGAGACAGGGCCAGAGGCAGTCTGCCCAGGCAGCCTGAAGCCACAAGGAAGCCAATGATAATGGCTAATGCAATACACACAATTTCATTACTAATGTGAAAACTGATTCTAACTCAAAGAAAAAGAAAAAGGAGATTTGATTGGAATGCAAAGTCCTGAGGAGATGGGATGGTTGGATGCCATGCTGGGCTTTTACCAGGAAGTTACGGTCAGGGTACAAACACCTGGAAAAAAAGAGTGAGCATGCACCCGCCTTACCAAATAGCCCAGAAGCTGGCCCTTCCTCACTACCCTGGTGTAAAAGGATGGGCCTCCACATCTGGAAGAGGCAGCTTCTTGTTTCTTATGAGCAGGTGCAGCATGGGTCCAGTGTCTTTCTGACTCTATGGAAGGACTTTTGTGTTCTATATGGAGGTCTGTTTGACACCAAACTAATTAGTGTAATGGCTTTATTTAAACATCGGCCTTGGCTGTCTATTGTGGACTTGCTGTTTCTTCCAGCTGTGCAGTTCGTAGATACACACCTGCCCTGCACCGGAGTCTGCCACCCAAACAGGAAACACTCCCTTGAAGTTTTCTTGCTTTGTGGATTTTTTTTTTTAATAACAAGTGAGTATGTGTTCCAGCAAACGTGGAAGAGCATGTATTTATCCTGCACCAGATGCACTCATTCATTATTGAGCATCTACTTTGTATATGGTATGGAGCCAAGGCTGAGGCTATGAACTGCTCCCTGGATCTCCCTGGTACAGCAGGGAAGGAGGTGCACACTTTGAAAATGCCCATCTATAATGCACATGGGTGAGCAAGCTAATAGAGACAGGGACTAAGTACCTAGAGAGAGAAAAAACACAATGATTACTTCTGTCTCTTGCCTGGGTAGAGCTTCCAGGGAGTGTGGGTGGTGAATGACTGTTGTGTAGGGCTCCCCTAGGCAATGCATCCTGGAGAGACCCCAGGCAAGACCACCTGCCTTCCCCTCACATCCATGAAAGAGCAGCCAGACAGCCGCCACATCCCTCTAACTGTCCAGGATGGCTGCAGCCCTTCCTGGAACTGAAACACCTCTATCCCAGCTGCCCCAGCCCACCACCCACATGCTCCCCTGCTTTCCCTGCTGTCACCCACTATTCACTTGGGAACCAAGCCAGACGAGCCTAACAAGAAGAAAAAAGGGGTTCTGCGTTGCACTGATGGGGTAGAAGTAGAAGACGGTCATTCAGGAAAGACATATGATCAGACTGCAGCTGCCACATGGCCCTCAGACACATGGATCTGTTCTCTAAAGCCCCTTTCCTGCAGGGAAAGCCCCCGCGGCTCCCCTGCCAATGCCCTCCTCTCAAGAACTGTGGGTTTTGTCACAGGTCTCACGGTGGAGCCTTGAGCAGCTTCAAGCATGAGCTACTCAAAGTTCAGTGCCATGAACCCTTGGGTTTCCTTCAGCTAGCGCCTACCTCCAAGTCACCTGCCTTAGTAAAGTTAGGTGGGGGTCTCCTGTCCTGAGAGTATGCAATTTGTGTGTGTGTGCGCGTGCGTGCGTGCATGCATGCGTGTGTGTGTGCGTGCGTGCGTGTGTGTGTGTGTGTGTGTGTGTGTGTGTGTGTGTGTGTGTGTGTGTACTAGTGGTTAGCATCATGTGTCTTTCTTCTTCAATCACTTTCCACCTTAACTGGAGCCTGCCAGTTCAACTATACTGGCTGGCCAGTGAACAGTGAGTCCCAGGAATCCCTTCCCCACCTTTTCAGCACTGGGATACAAGTGCACAGTGCTACACTGGTCCTCATGATTGCATTGCAAACAATCTCCACCGGCCCCTGCAGCTGACTTTTGAAACCAAGAGGCAAGGTTTTCTCCATGCTAATCCCACCTTGCATGTGGGGGCTCTTTGTTCTGCCCACCTACTCTACATATTGCTGTCATCCTGCAGTCTTGCCAGTCTGGCATCATGTGAAGTGGACAGTCAGCTTACCCAAGATGTCAATAAACGTGTCGAACACGACATGCCCAATGATGACTCACTGTGGCACCCAAGACCTCCAGAAGAATCTGGCTAGTGTCTGCCATACAGAGATGCACATGACTGAGTGGATGCACAGGAAAATTCTGCCTCTCTGCGTCCACCTAGATGAGATGCCTGACCACCTCAGGGCAAGCATTGCTCTTCTTCTCTTCCTCACAGATGGCATGGCTCGTGGCTCTCTAAAATTGAGGTGCCAGATTTGAAGATGCTTAGACATAGTACGCTTTTAAAAGACAGGGGAGTCAGTGAGTTGGCCAACCTGACCTCTGTGAACTGCTATCTGCCCTGTTTGTTTTGTCAGTGCTCCAACCCTATCTGCTTCCAATTCTCTTGTGAGGCGTTGGGAGAAAATGGCCTCACACTCGTTGCTTTAGAGTATTTTTTAATCTACCTTTCTCTTCGTTGCAAAAACATCTGCCTGCCTTCGGCTTTCTGGTGTGTCACGCCCTCTTCACAGCTTCTCAATAATACACACAATGCGTGCAGAATTGCATTTATACCCTGCCGATGCTGCCTGGGGGGATGCCTGCGTAGTTACCTTTGTTTGTCCTGGCCTTGGTTTGAGAGCCTGGCTTTGGCCCACTGTGGTCTGAACGCAGCTCTGCAGCCAGGAGGCGCCAGCCAAGCATACCACGGTATCTGAATATACTCAGTCCAAACCATGCTCACCCACCGATGGAAGGCAGGATTCCACCTCTCCTCCCTCCTTCCCTAGATAAAGACTGCTCTGCTATGGAAGCCAGGCAGGAATGTTGTGGCTATGCAAATGTGCAAGTGTGTGTGTGCATAAAGGTATATAAAAAGTTCAACGGGTGGCGAGTGCCGGCTATAATAATAATAGAGTTTATGTCACCTGCTACGCTCGGGTTTAAGTGCTTCATATATTTAACCCATTTAATCCTCACTAGAGTCCTTCGTGGCAGGGACTGCCATCCCCAGTTTGCAGCAAACAGAAGCATGCTCTCAGCCACAGAGAGTCTTCTTCACAGGGATGCCTACCAACAACAGCAGGGTCCCATCCCGTGCGTTCCACCTCCCTCCTTCTAACTCCAGCATATCCTACAGTTTCTTCACATGCAGGCCCTTCTCAGTATTCGCTGGACATTCCAGGTACTTTCACATTACCGTTCATGATATTAGCTCTGCTGGAATATTCTTTTTCCTCCTGCCCATACAGAAAACTCCCTATTCATACTTCAAAATGTAGTCACTGCCACCTTTCTCGTGAAGCACACCCATTCCTGTGTCAAGGAGAATGCTTTGTTCCCTCCCTTCCAGGTCCTATGGCAAGTAGTTTCTACTTTATTATGTTAGACTCCACTTTGTAAACAGCAGAAGTTTCTGGAACAAGGATCAAGAGGCAGGAAAACTGACACAAAGTAACAAGAATCAAGTATGCAGGGACTTTCACTTCATTAAGTATTTGATGCCTGTTGTATACAAGACACCACCCTATATCCTGGGGACAAAGGAGTCTATGAACACAATCTCAATCTCACAGAGCCTATTGGCGGAGATAAAAAGCATCAAGTAAGAAAACATCAGGATGCGTCAGAAAGCAGTGCATGCCCTAGGATGGAAAAAAAGAGGCCAAGACCAGAGCAGAGGGCCAGGCATGCTTTGACAGTAAATCCTGAACTGAGTCCTAGGCTCAGTTCCCACCAATACACCGACCACGGTGGCATGGCGCCTTCCTTCACCCCAGGAACTTGGAAGACTTCAGAGAAAGCACAGGGTCACTGTGGTGCCCAGCGCTTACTGTTACCTGTGGTAGCCGTGAGCTAGACCCATCACACTGCCATGAGGACGGGTGGACACAGCTGGGCTGAGGACACGGCTGCAGGACACTCACATCCATGGTGGTCATGTGCACCTGTCACTAGGTCACGTCTAGGCACACGGCATGGTGCCCACCCCTTCCCACAGGCTGTCCATCTAAAGCTGCTGTAACTCTCCCCTTTGGTGGATGAAAACACTGAGGCTTGAAGAGGGTCTGCATCTTGACCAAGAGCCTGTGGAGCTGTAGTAACGGGCCCAGGACTCAAACCAAGTCTACTTGACACCTGAACCTACAAGTGGATCTAGTTTAAGCCAGTAACTGGTTCATTAGAGTCTTGTCTGGCTCCACCCTAATCCACTGGGAACATAGATAGAACACCGTATGAAAAAGCAAGGCAGCCTCCAGGGAAGCCTCGCTTCACCAGGCAGCCCCAAGGCCTTCAGTGAAACTGGCAAAGACCTCATCTCGGCTTTCTCAGCAAGAACAGCTCAGAATATAGGAGGCTTAGCTGAGAGCTCGGGCTCCAAACTTGATCCAACCTAGCCCTTCCCTCCTAGAGCTGACTCATGCTTCTCCTGCCACTCTCCTGCTTGGTCTTGGTCCTTCCTCTTCTGTCAGTTCCTGTCCCGCCCACTCTACTTTTTCCACTGAGCAGAGTCTCCAATTTCCTCCCCAAAGGTCTCAAGTCTCTTAATTCTACAGCTAGTGACTGCACCATCATGGTCTGAGCCTACAAAAGCTCATAATGTCCTAGAAAGCTAAAACAAAAAGAAAAAAGGAAAGTCCTGCATAGGCCAAGGCCTTCCAGAATGGGGCCACAATCCCTGGAGGTTGGCAGTAGTTCCTGACCTGCTCCCTTCCCCTACTTCTGTCCCTCCACACCCCAAAGTCACTCTGCCTTTTATCATTGGAATCACCAGTGCCATGGGATGGCCATGTCTTAATATCACTTACTACCCAGCATGGTCTGCATTGGTCCATCATGGCCTTGTCCCTCTGCTCACCACACAGGGGACCCTCCTGCCTCTAGATTCCACCCCGAACACCTAACCTGACCCCTCTGCTCTGACTGCAAGGGACAGCCTTCTCTCCCTGGTCACCAGGCTGGTGTCAAACATTAAAATCTGTTTGCAAATTCTGTCGGTGTTTCTTTGTGAGCACTCATCATTTTCCTATAAATAAAGTGTTGTGGCTGAGACAATCTAACTTGTCAGTAGCTGTCAGGCCCACTCTCGCTGCTGAGGCCATCCTTAAGCAGAAATGATTGTCAGTCCAACATTCAACCAGACTATCCTTATGCCAACACCAGCAGTATTGAACACTCCGTTGAAACCTTGAAACAACTCTACAGAAGACCACAGCTGACTGCCCTGGTGAGGCACACAGCTCCAGCCAGTTATTTCAAAAGGTTTGCACCAGGCCCCTGGCTGTCTTAAGCCTTGGTGAACTCTAGACCCTGCAATGACCCTGCAGCCATTGCTATCCTGGCCAAAGGGAACTGCTTCCCCTGGCGGTCAGATTGCTGGGTCTAAAAGGCAAAGCAGTATTGGTCCAAAACACTGGGCTCAGTGTGATTGGTGCTAAGAGGCAAGCCTGTGATTGGTCCAGACAAATGGCTGTGATTGGCCCAAGCATTCCTTCTCCAGCTACAGGAACAAGCTGCTGAACTTGTTCAGGGACATTCTCCTGTGTATCTTCCTTGGGTTTGCAACATCAGGTGCAATAAAGCCAGAGTGCTTTCCCTTCCTACCTTCAGTAGCATGGGCTACACTGACAGCAAAGCGGCAGCAGATGCGGTGGAAAGCTCAGAGTTCAGTAGCTGCAGTGGCCACCATCACAACAACAAAAAATATTGGTGGCAGCTTGACAGTTGGAGAAGTCCCAGTGGCCCAGGAAGAGGTCCCAATGGCTCTCACCTGGCATCTAATACCCAACACCAGGCTTGCATCTGGTATCTACTTTCCAAATCTTAGCCAAGACTTCTGGGCCCAGTCTACTGGGAATTGCAGGCAGCTGAACCGGCGGCAGAAGCTGCCGACAGCAGCCACAGCCCATGCCTTCCCAGCATCCCTGGGGACACTGTAGACTTGAATCCATACAGAGATAGAAGGTGAGGCTGCCCATCCAGGGCTGAGTGCACCTGCCTGTGTGATGCCACCTATGCCTGGTGCTTTTGCTCCTAAATGGCTTATTGGGTCCTGAGTGGCACTGGCCACCCAAGCTCCCAAACTCAGTCCCAGGAGAGGCAGACACCCCCAAGTCATCTTGATAGTAGCCACTGTGCTGGTAGCACAGGCAAGTGTCTCCCAGCCTATTCACTGCATGAGCCTGAGTGCCCTGCTTATATAGCCCAACAAGGAGTGGGATTGGGGCCAATCAAGGTCTTTTGTTTAGGCCAATCAGGGCCAGAAAAAAACAGCTGAGCAATTACAAAGCAGCCAGGGCAGACTAGGAGGGACGACAGGGAAGGGGGAAAGACCTCTCTACAGGGAAAAGAATCTGTAAGTACTGAAGCCAAAGACATGTCAAGTCCGCTGGTCCAAGGGCCTGAGATTTCAGATCGAGGGCCACTGTAAAGGACCCAGGGTGCCAATACCAGAGATCTAAATAGGTCTGTGACACTAGGCAGTGTCACTTGCCTCTGCTTCTGCCTGCCCACTGCCACTGACAGCTTGCTGCTGCCAAACCCTGGGGGAAATGAAGCATAGAGAACAGCTTTCTTGCCTATCTATAATTTCCATCCAGGGAAAGGAAAAGAACGCTTGAGCCAGCTGACTAGTGAGAGTCACGCACCCCTCTACTCAAGAGTGAGTAAGAGATAACCATGGCCTCTTAATAGCCAAATTCACAGACAGTGTGCTGCCGCAATCTATGTACCAGACCTTACTGTAGCATCTCGCCCTCTGGGTTAACTCCCCCACCCTCTGCCATCCTCCTCCTCCCTGGCTCCTCTGGTAACTCCATCCCCTGGCTGCCCTACTCCAGCTATTACTTCTGGTAGCTTTGGATTTCGTTTTGTTATGTGACAGGCTCACCATGTAGCCCAGGCTGGCCTCCAACCTGCCATCCTCCTGCCTCAGCCTTAGCTCCCTGAATACTGGAGTTATAGGCATGCCCCACCACCACACATGGCTTCTCTAGTCTCCAGTGAACTCAGACCCCTTGTGTGAGAGGTCACGGAGCTCTGTCATCAGCCTGAGTCTTACATCCAACTTCTCCCTAAAGCATCCCATCCCCAACTACCCTCATTCTAGAATTTGCCTTCTCACTGGTATGTTTCTTGAGCTGTAGTGTATATTCAGTTCCGGGTGGATGTCCCCCAGTTGTTTCAAACTCAACCAGTCTTAATCAGAACTGAATCTACTACTTTCTGCCGATACCTAGATCCCCAACTGTCTGAGGTACTGAGTGTCAACTGATCACAGGAAGAATTTAGAAGCATTTAAGGCTGGCCTTCCACCCAGCACTCCTGCCAGCACCTAATGAAGCCCCTGCCTTGAAGATTCTTCCTCCTTCCTGACTCCCAGGGCTGCACTCCCCTCTGTGCCCCGATCCTCTCCTCTGCAGGATCACACCAGACCCCCAGCCAGTCCCTGCCTCCAGCCTGCATTAGTTTTGTCCATCTTCCACACAACAGATCCAGTCAAGCTAGCTCTGCTTAAAGCCTCCCAGTGGCTGCCTTCGGGATGAAGCTAAAACATTTGGCACACACATGAGAACTAACCGTTGGCATAACTTTTTTGAGCCACACAACTGAGGTGGAAAGGAAGACTGGGGGAGACAGCACCCCTGAATAAGATAGCCTGAGTTTATACCTCTAGTCCTCCACTGAGGAGGCTTAGGAGCTCTGTCAACAGAGCTTGCATGTGACAGGGGACAAACCAGGCCACATAAGAAAAGGTTCTAGAGTAAAGTCCTGTGCTTGGCAAGTGTGAGCATGCAGTATCCCGTCCTTAGGATAAACACTGCTAGTTGAGTTGCATTCTCCACCACCGCCCATTCTGAATGTCATGACTGCAGCCTCATCTCTGCTAGGGAGTCTTTTCCTCTCAGACTTAACCCAAGCATTCCCTGGGCACCATGCTCCTCCAGAAAGCCCATCCTGCTGCCTGTGCTGAGGTTAATGTCCTCTACAGTGTCCCATGTCCCTTGCATCGGGCCCTTCCATTTACACAGCTTCATCTATCTATAATTCTTGTTTAAATTCAAGAATTTTTCCTTGGTGCTGAACACAGGGCCTGGATTGCACCTTTCCCCACCCCAAAAAATCCCCACAGAATTGAATTAATGAAGCTGGTAGCACAACCTGATACATTCTGAGCCACTGCCCTTCCCATGCCCTTCCAAGAAATACTCAGAACACCAAAATCCCCCAAAGAAAGGCAGCGGCCACTTCTGGTTTTGTCCCTGTGTCCTAAGACTTCAGAAAAACTCTGTTTAAGGAGTGTCTCATGGGAATCTACTCGGGACAGTGGCTACAGGGAGGCCAAAGGCTGGAGGAGGGAAACAAAAGGCGTTAATTACAAAGCCAGTGGAACGAAACAGAGGTTCACAATCCACATTAGAAGAGAAACAGGGCAAAGCCAGCTTCACAGTGTCTGAAGCTCCAGGACAGAGTAAATCAAACCTCTGACAGACGATCAATGGACATCCAATTAACAGTCACAATATTAGTAATTTACACAGAATGTCTAAACAATACTCTTTCTTCCTCGGAGGAGACCTTGATTCAGTGCCCCCCAGCTGTTGGGACAGTCCCTCCTTGCTAATGCTGAAAGGCTACTGGAACTGTGCCCTGATCCAGGGGAGGCCCAGGGACCAAGGCAGCCAGAAGATACAGAGCTGGGTACGGGGCAGACCCAACTGCCTACAGAAAGCTTAGTCAGGACTTGGCAAGGAGCGCCAGAGCAGCCAGACTGAGGCACTGGGGACACCAGGGAGCACCACTGAGGATTCAAAGAGGCCATAGTCAGGATCAGTCACTCTGGCATGAGGAGCCCAGGGTTCCGGTGGCCACTGATGCCCTAGCACTTGTCTTGGCGGTCACTGGTGCATAGACGGTAAAGTGCCAACCAGGTGGGCTGAGGTTATTCATGCTGTAAAACCTCCGGGGAAGGGGGGGGAGGTCTTCACTTGCGAATAAAGGGGAAGGATGGCATGACACTTGATCAGTAGTGACACTCAAAAATTACTGACTAACCGCCTGTGACATCCAGGGATCAAAACCCGGGGAAGCCAAGCCAAATTCAGCTCTAATAGTGACTTTGGACTGACCTGCTTCTTGCTCCTGTAAAATGTGATGGCACTGTTACTCAGCTGAGGATGCTGGAGTATAACACAGAGAGCCTGACGCTCTCGCTGGAGTACTGAGGTCTACACAGGTGCAAGCTAGAGGCGCGAGTGCCTGTCTTCTTCCCTTCCTTCCACAGACAAACCACACGGGAGCCATGGCTTGGAGGTTGAGCCCTGACAACAGAACATGTTGAAGGATGCTGCGGTCCCCTCCACCACAGAGTCCTCCTCCTGGTGCCCTCTGCACACCCAGCTCTAAGTACAGCCAAAACTGGAGGGTAGCATGGGCACTGTCTTCAGGTATCTGAAAGGACATCAAGGCACACAGCTCAATCTCCTCATCTAGAAATGCACCAGGCATTTCTTCTCTCCATCGCCAGTTTACAAGCAAACTAAGTCACCAAGAGCCAAACTGACTCTCTCAGCTTCCCAGCAGGCCTCTTCTCTGTGTGATTGTTTGCTTGCTTGTTTGTTTGTTGAGACAGACACTCATGTATCCTCAGCTGGCCTCACACTTGTTATATATTTAAGGGTGACCTTGAACTCCTAATCCTCTTGCCTCTACCTCTCGAGTACTAGGATTACAGGCAAGGCATTATCATACCTGATGACTGAGTACCAGGCTGCTGGGAACTGACCCCAGGACTCTGCCTACTGAGTGCCACCAGCAACCCTCATCTTATTTACATGGACATTCATGGCAGCCCATGATGCTCCAGCCAGCAGAGTGCTGTCTGCCATAGGCAAGAGGATGTAGCCACCCAGTGCCTCCCGATCTGGTACCCTCCATCTCCCTGAACTCCAAGCAAGAGTTCAGCAATTCCAATCTTCCTGTATCATGGAACCCACAAGCATTCCTGGTTTCTCATGACCCTTGGCTAGGTCTCTGGATGACATTTTCAGCCTTATGTGGCACAGCCCAGTCTGCCCTAGAAGCTAGTTATGGAAAGACAGAAGAGCTTTCTGGTGCACAGGGACAGACTTTGCAGGAAACAGCTTCCCGAATTAAGGATTTTAAGCACAGATGTCTGAAATAGATATTCGGGAGCTATTCACCCAGACAACAGCCACCTCCTCAGCCTGCGGCTACGCAGCCACCATTGGCAAATATGCTTTCCAGCAAATTCTGCCCTGCAAATGAACTACTCCCCATTCTAGACATTTAGGGGAGCCTCCCCCAAAAGAAGCCATGGCGGACTCTGCAAGAGCCAGGTCCCCTGCCAATGTGTTCACGAAACATCCTCCCCCTGGCTTCTCTCCCCACAGGCTATCCACCAATTCATTTACTCGCCATTATTTTTAAAACTCAGATTTTATTCGCAGCGGAGCACCAGTAATAAATACTAATACACTGTTTGCACACGAATTAGCCTGCATGTCCTGGGACCACAGAGCTATTTGTCAAAGGCAGACATCCCACCCCACCTATGCCTACAGGCTCTTTCAAGGTCATACTCTTAGGTACATAGCAAGGATAAGGCATGGAAGGCTCTAGGAACTCACACTTAGGGTCCCCTGATTCCTAAGCAGGCCACTGAGATGCCAGGAAGGATAGGCAATGTTAGGAAACGCTCCATAACCTGGGGCGCACACAGGTCTAGCCCTGGCCTCTAATCATATGCCCAACAGGGAGGCTGAACAGGGAGCAGGCAGCTAGAGTGCAGTGTCCAAGTGGTCCATGGGAGAAAGGGCAGGGGCTCTTTCAGGAAAGGGACTACAATAGGATGTAGGGGGGGAAGGGGAGGGGGGATGGAACAGGAAGGGATATGTCATAGGAATGGCAGAGGAGGAGGGGGGATGGAAGGAGGGATCACAAGCTGGTTGAAGAGCCCTTGAAATGATCCCAAGTCAGAAATCCAAAGCTACACTGGGAACCAGCGTTAGCACTGCTGATGGGATCTTACCCAGTGGATGGGACCTCTTCACAAGAGAGGCCCTTAGAGTTTGTGCCCTCAGTCAGCCTCTAGCCAATCAGAAGTGACCAGAGTAATACACCAAGCTTAAGCCCAAGACATAGACCACCATAAGCAAGCAAGACTCCTAGTCATTCAGTATTGTATGTTCCTGCTGATGGCTAGGGTCTGAGAAGCCAAGAGGGAAGGGGTGGGTAGAGGCAGGCAGGCCTCTCAGACAAGATGAAGTGAGACTGCCTTAACTGGGAAAGAAGGACCTTTCTCCAGCACCAGGCCCCTCTTCCCACCTGCCCAGCAATCTTGAACAACAATGCAGCTTCACTTGCTTGCTTTGCTAGTTGCATATAAACACAGATACAATGCCACCACCTCTCCCCGGACAAGGCCCCACATCAAATGTACCTCTGTGTGAGTGTGAGAAAGGTAGGTAGCATGCTCCTCCAAGGCCCCTGCCCCTACCATCTCCAGGTGAACAGCTAGATGTCCTTAAAGTTGTAAATCCCCAGAAAAGTTCTGGAAGACAGTGAGGGAACCCACAGAGCAAGGCAGCAGCTTCCTCCCTGCCCCTCCCCACATCCCAGGATAAACACTGCAAGTCTTCCTCCCTCACCTGGCCCCGATCTGGCAATCTGGCTAGAGGGTCGCAGTTGAGCAGCCCTTAGATACTTACAGCCTCTTCCAGCCCTTTCCCTTCTCCCAACCCCAGAGACCCCCACACCTGGTTTAGCATGCACACTCCCTCCTGGCTCATGCTTCTCCATATTTCCATTCTGGAAGCATCTCCAGATTGGCAACAGTGCAGGAACTTGGGATATCCCACACTTTCCACGAAAGCTGCAGCTGTGCAGGACCTAGAACCAGGACTACAAGGATGGCACAGGTGTGGGGACAAACACCCAGTTACCCAAGCAAGGGGTCAAGGTGATGCTACATGGCAAGCTGTTATGCAGACTCCCCTGGGCAGGACTCTATGGGGCAGGTCTGGCCTGAGCCACACCTCTGCCATCAGCTGGATGAGTGACTTTCAGCAAAGCCCCTGAGCCAGCTTCCCCACTTGTGAATGTGGGTGGTTGCAGGATAGAATAAAAAATGCATGTGGCCCACTAGTAAAATGTTCAACAAATACCACCTCCTGTTTTTATTAGTGCCATCTCACGTCTCCTCTTGAGTATTCTGTCAAGTGACCATACCTCAGCAATAAGCCCCTGGCTACTATATTAATTATAATTATTTTTAAGTCTCAATTTTTGAAACTGTATAGAAGGCAGGGGCAGGAAAGCCCACCTGAGTGTCAAGCCAGCTAATGAGTGCCCATGTTAGCTATGCTCAGATCACAAAATGGAGTGTGGCTAGCATTCCAGCGGACCCCCGAAGGTCCCTCCAAATAGTACCCTGGCTTCTGTTATTATACTTTGACATTCATATGAATAAAATCATACCAAATTCCACACCATTCGCTTATACTAACACCCCTAGATCTGGCTTCTGCTCTCAGAGCCTACTCCTGACTTCTGGAAGCTGTGTACCCCACTTTGATCTATAACCACAGTTGCCACCTCTGCCCTCACTACAAACCTTTCTTGAGTCCCTGGTGCCTGGACCAGTTGGGTCAAGATCCAGAAAGACCCAAGATTATCCCTGTACTGGTTTATCTCACTTTAGGCTGTATAACCTGAGAATGATTTGCCACGCCAGATGAGAAAGGCATTTGGAGATCTACACAGTCAACTCTCAACCCCACACACCTGTGTGCTGAAGGTCACCTGGGCACCCCCAGGCTCCCTGATGGTCAAAGGTCCTAGGACCTGACTTCTGCAGACAAGCACCTCCCAAGAAAGCCACTCACTGGTTACTGTGCGCTGAGCGCCTGTCCCCTGCTGGTACCGCCTGCTCTGTAGAGGGCAAATTCTGAGTACACCCACATCTACAGGGTCCACAGGAGACCTGAGGACCTCCCTGAAGCATCCAGGTCTCTCCTGGCCTCCCCTTGCCTCCTTCCTCCTGGCTAAGTCCAGATATTCAGTCCCTACACTCCTGGGAAGCTGTCATCTCCAGCATACACAGCCCTCGCTCTCCAGAGAGACCCTGGCCAGGGGGGTGGCTCAGCGGTGGAGTAAACAGGGTGGCACTGGAGTTCAGCTGTGTGACCTTGTACAAAACACTGGAGGAGGGGCTAACAGTGACAGTGTGGGGCAGCGGTGGGAGGAGAGCTCACAGTACAATTCAGGACAGAAGTAGGGAACAAGAGAAACAGCAAAAACCCTGGCCCAGGATACAGGACAAAGGTCAGCTCCTCCATCCGCACCCCCTCATGACCGAGGTCATGCTCTGGATAGCTGAGGAGAGACGAGAGCCCACCACCACTCTGGCTGATCTGACCCGCTGATGGGCCAATTTGCTTTGTTCATGTCCATTCACCCCACCTGGCTGGAGTGTCCCAGCCAATATACTTGGACACTAGCAGCCTCTTCTTTTCCTAAAGAAAGATGAGATGGTAGTGCTGTTTTAGCACTAGACTTTCTCCCCTAGTTGCTCCACTCTGTGATCTTAAATTTGGGCCATCTGAATTTGGGGCCCTTGGATGGCGTGTGTGCAGCATCTCCTAACTACCAAGAGGCTCCCAGGCCAGTGGTCCTTCTGCCCCCCAGGACTTCAAGCCCAACAAAGAACCTAGAAGATTTGGCAGATTCCTGGACACCCTCTGTAGGACCCAGCCTTATGTTCCCACTGTGTGTCCATAAACTTAGCCATAAATGAATGCATGGCATCCTTGACATAGCCCTGAAAGACCAGAGATCAAATGACTATTGCCTCCATCAGGTAAGTATAAGCCTCCAGTATGTTTCAATCCTCCTGCTTCCCACAACAGTTGCCTCCTGCCTGGCCAAGGGGTTTCAGTACAAAGGGAAAAGCCTTGGAGCACCCAAGGAGAATGAAATAGAATCTTGGCTTCATTTCTTGCATATTTGGAATCTTCCCACCCCAGTGGGTTCCCAAGGAGGGAGGTAGAATGAGGACCCAAAGCACAAAGATTTGGTTGAGCATAAGGAAAAACTTAGTAAATTTGGAAGTCATTTGCACTGCCTGAGCACTCACCTTATGTTAGGCCGTTGGAGTGGGGACCTGTCACATTCACAACCATCCACAAACTATTCCGGCCTTATGAAGACCAGGAGCATGGGCCAAGCTCTATGGGATCTGTATTCTGGCTCTAGTCACTGCTAGGTGTCATCTGGGACAAGCGATGTGCCTATGGGTCTGCCCATAGTGAGGAGCACAGCAGCACCTAGGTCCCAGGAGCTGGAGGCCAGCTCAGGACACACTGCACACACAGCAGCACCCAGGACGGGTGGATGCTTGGTAATGGCGGTTCTCAGAAAATGAAGAGGGGGCAGAGGCTGAATAATCACCCACAGAAGCACAACCTCAAGACATTCCAGGAACCAGATCCTGTCATTCTGGTTTCCCGGGCAGTCAAACAAGCGTTGCTGCCCAACAAATGCTGTTGTGTTCTGCGTAAGATCCTTGGCCTTGTGAGGAGCAGGTGTTCCTAAGGACCACCGTGTCACCCTTGGGGCAGATGTTAGGTGGCCTTCCATCTGCGTCCTCAGACAGAGATCAGACCCAGGTTGAGCGTCCTGACCTGACCCAGCTCACCCTCAAATGATGGTGTGCTCTCCAGGTAGTTGCTGCAGTCTGAGCCAATGATCCCTACCAGTCCTTCTGCATCAGCTCTATCCTGAGCCCTGCTGTGCTCCTCACACAGGTGGCTCCTTTCTCAGTCTCTGACTCCATTGGTTTAAAAAAACAACTGAAGAGGTGGGGGGGGGGTGGCACACGCCTTTAATCCCAGCACCTGAGAGGCAGAGGCAGGTGGATCTCTGTGGGTTTGAGGCCAGCCTGGTTTACAGAGCGAGTTCCAGGATGGGCTCCAAAGCTACACAGAGAAACCCTGCCTCAAACAAACAAACAAACAAACAAACAAACAAGCACACATACATACATACATACAAACATACATACATACATACATACGTGAAGGGAGGAAGGAAGGATGGATGGTCAGGCTCCATCACCTCCCCAAAGAGCATCGCAGGCCACCCCCCTGCCACCTTTCTAGAGACACTACACCTACAGTCTAGAGAGACAGTCTCTGAAATGAAAATGCAATCACCCTGCTAATGCGAACAAGTACAGCCACCCTTGGGCACTTCCAACACCTGCTGAGGCTCCAGGAGCCACTTGATTCTGCCTCTGCCCCCAAGATCCCATTGCTGAATCTGGAAGACAGGGAAAGGTTTTTCAGCTACAGTGCCAACCAATGTACTGCCCAGCCTTGATGAGGTGAGGGAGGGCATCCAGAGTTCCTAGACCCCAGAGAGCCAGCAGAGGGCCACCCCCCACCCCACCCCCACTTCAGGGCTGGACCCACCACCATTCCAGAGTAGAGCATTCGATCTAGTCCTCTGCCTGGCTGTTCCTCCATCTTCCCATCATCTGAAACTTTTCTTTTTTATTAAGTGTGCCCTGCAGCCGGCCTCTCACTTACACATCTTAACCTCCTCTGGGCTATTGATTTCTCATTCTATTAAATCCTCCTCTTTAACTCTAGTCCTTAAACTCCTATTCTAAACATGTATTTACTGCTAGCCACCTAGTCTCAGGCCAGCACTAGAACTCCCCAGTCCTGAGAGATTGGCTTCTTCTTACTGCCTCTTGCAGGGTGGGGTGCTGCGAGGAAGGCCCTCTACTGGTCCCTAGCAACCACCCCTCCTCTAGATACTCTGGGTGACTCTAGGGATACCCCAGCTTCCATGTCAGCCTCTCCACAGCCAAAACACCACACCGGATCCTAAACACAATCTGAAGGACAGTGCCATAGCTGTCTGGTTTTCTTTCTCCCATTGAGAAAACTGCTTCCCGAGATACAGATGAGGCGGGGGACCAGCTACAGAGGAGGAGGGCTTACAAGACTCACAAAGTGAACTTCTCATAGGCTTTCTAGTCCTAAACAGCCTTTGGATACAGCCTGAAACTCAGGAGTAAGAACCCAAGGGCTGCCAGATTGGGGGTCTGGCAGTCCTTGAGGCTGTTGCCTGCATATAGCAAGACCCTCAGGCTGGTGACAAATAAGAGGAGTGATCACAAAAATCAGGAAGTGTGTTTTGAGCATTGAGGCTGGGACTGCCCCCTGCAGCCTCCGGGCAACACAGTCTATGCATTTTTCTCTGTGGCAAACACTGGATCAGCCTGAGTTGAAGCCCCTTAAGAAGGACAAATATTTACTAGCACCTGCTTTGTCACGCTCAGGGACATCTCAATGAACAAAGATATAGTGGCTCCTGACTGCTCAGACAGAAACTCCACTTGGTCTCCAGGAAGTGACAGACACTGAGAGGAGCTAGCACTGGACACAGGGTCCATGTGTCATGAAGATGGGCAGCAGAGTTGACAGAAGGATACAGGATGAGACCCCAGTATCAAACCCAGCTATGTGACAGTCCCTGGCAGCACCCCGAGGCTGGGCTCTGCCCTTGGCTGCTCAGTTGCTATCTATCTAGGAACTCCATGGGCCACCCAGCCCAGTCCCCAAATGTTCCATACAGTCTGAGCAGAGCCGGTCCCCTTCTGGCTTTCTTATTTCTAAAAGCCGCATCACCCTTCTCTCTGGGCTCCTGGGCTAGAAATCTGAAAGTTATCCCAACACTTCCTGCTCCTTCATCTGCTGTTACCAATCTGTCCACACGTTCTGCTGTGCCTTGGAAATGTCATTCAAGTTCCCCTTTCTGTTGCCATCACCACCCTCTCCCCCCAATTAGCCCACAACCCCCTTGTCAGCATAACACTCTGCTGCCCAAGAATCTTCAACAACTCCCCCAAGCCTGCTGCAGTCACCTGAGTCTTTTTCTCCTTCGGCATTCACAGATTTGGATTCAGTTAAGTCTCCACAGCTCCTCCAACAGAGCCCTTGGAGCAGACACACTTTCACCTACCCTGTCCAGTCTGCTCACTCCCCCTGTTCCCTCTTCCCTCCCACTGCCTGCACAGTTCCTACTCTCTCTCCTTACAGTGAAGCCTTCCTATCCCTGGGCCCCCTGTGGGCTCCAGCCTGCACATGTCTGAACACAGCTTCACACATCCATCAGCACATATGCACAGAACAATCAAGTTGTCATTTTCAGCCAGAACAAGTACCTGGAATGCTTCCCACCCAAAACCTATATGGGTGGAAAGAAGGGTGGACGGAGCCCTGCCCTACATGAAGGGACTATGAGAATACCCTGGACTTCAGGTAAGTCATCAGGGTGTCCAGCCACTCCTGTGTTTGGAAGCAATTTCTGCCCATGAGTAAGGAGGAAGCCGGAGTCTGAAGTTGTCACTGGTTCATGGCACAGGACTGAGTATGGAATATAGCAGAGCCCCCTGGGACCTCAGTTCTCATTTGTAAAGACACAAAAGCTCAGATCTAATTCACAGAGCAAAACAAGGGAGTTCTCAGCTAATATAATAGTAAATTGCTTGCTTCCTTTCTTCCTTTCTTCTTTCCCAGCCAGCCTGGTTCTGCGGTATAGTACTATTTTTTCATATTGGATTTGTTCAACAGAAGGTATCTTCTATTTTTCATAGAAAATGTTGTAATCAAGTAGCATCCAGCTCTCATGTCCCCATTGTGAATAGAGCCAGGTGACAGGGACTGAAGGACAGTGCTGCTCTGTTGGAGGATGGAAAATGTGAACAGGTGTCAGGCAAAGACTTTGCTCCTCAAGGGAGTCACTAAAGGAAGCCAACCTGGCAAGTGGGGACACATACTTTCAGGACCAGATCACTTTCAGGACCAGGCAGAACTAGTAGCTGACTCCACCCACCAAGAGAAAGTGGAGGAGGGGCCATGCAGGAAATACATCCTGGATTCCCACCTGGGATGCCATAAACAAATGGCATCCCTGTATGCTCACACTCCATGGTGTCAGGCCTCTGAAGCAGAGACTCTCCTGGTTTTACAGGTGAGGAAAGGGAGGCTTAGAGAAATTAGGCAGCTCAGCCAAGGTCATGCAGGGAACGATGTGGGAATGGGAACTCAGGTGTCTCTAATTATCAGCTGAAGCATCTGCCTTGCCATGCTATGGAAGGTTCTAGTTGCCCCATGAAGGCTGCTCAGGAGATTATGCAGGGCAGAAAAAAGGATGGGCATATATTATAACATGAGGTACCTGTGCTGAAGGGCAAGCAGTGCATTCCAGAGACCATGGCATGACACAATGCTGGGACCCATATGCAGAGGGTCTTCACTTCTAAGCTAAGTCCTCTAGTCTATATCGTGTAGCCCATGGATGCTAAGGGCTCTTGAGATGGAGCAATCCATGAGAACCCCTCTGTGGGAAGCCAAAGTGGTCAGCTGGGCTGGTGCTGGAGAGAGTGCTAATAAAAGGGTAAACCGAAAGCATAAGCTGGGGAGGGGGGGTTTCAAGGTAGCTGAGAACAAGGCAATAAGGACTTGTCCAAGAGCACAGCGCTGCAAACCAGAGTGTGGGACAAACGCCACAGTGGGTCAATCAACAGGCCTCTAGATAGGGCTGCTGGCAGACCCAGCAAGTGCTGCTGAGGCTGAAGTGCAGCATTCAGAGGCCTGTCACTCTGCGGCAGGACAAGCGTTCCCTCTTCCCACACATAACACACAGTTGCCCTCAGCAAGCCTGCCAGAGCTAGCCTCCTCTGGCCTTTCCTTTTCACCCAGGCTGGGTTTCCTTCCAGTCTCTGGGGGCTGAGGTCCCCAGGGAGCTGCTGAGTTCCTAAGAATCTCTCTATCATGCAAAAGTTCCCTCTGCATTCTAAAGGAAGCCAAACTGGCAAGTGAGGGCTTTAGAACAAACTTTCAGAGCTGGAAAAGCTTCAGTCAATGACTGAGGTGTGTAGAGGAGAGGGTGGGGAAAAACATGGAAATTCAACATTCCCCTTCCATCAATCTGCTCTCCCCCTGCTGCTAGAGCCAGCCCGACCTCCAGGTCTCAAGTGACATGTCCAAGAAGACAGGGGGCTGGAGCTGAAGAGACAGGTACAAGTGTGGTGGGCAAGCCCAGGCCACAAGAAATGAACATAATGTGGGAAATGAAACAAACCCAGACACTAGAACGTGTGCATATTAGATTAACTCTCTAAAGGGTCACGACCTTGAGGAACACATCCAGCCAGTGAGGAAAATAATAAACCTGATTAACGATGAAGCATGAGCCGCTGCTTCTGCAAATAAAGCCAGCCTGAGGATGCCCAGTGGAATTACAGGGGCTTCCTTCCCTGGCAGACCTGGAACAGAGCCTACCTCTCCAGCCCCTTGCCACCACCAGGACGTTCCAGGACTAAGGCAAGGCAGGATTGCTTCCTTCCAAGACACACCCGGCAGTTCCACCCCGGGGGATGCAAGGCTAGCCTTTCCAGGTGCTCCTGGAAGGGACACTACTACCAGAGGACCCATGGGAGCCAAAGGAAGGTAGTTCTCTTTGTCCCTGGCAGGACTCAACCCTCTTGGCCAATCCCTAGCCCTCCTGCTCTGGTCTTCAGAGATGCCTACTTGCCAGGCACAGTGGCCAGGCCCAACCAGAGTTCCCCTCCTCTTTCCAGACAACCCAGGCCCCTGGGAGACATGCCCAGAAGAACCACTGGAGGGAGGCAGGGAGGTGGCACCGCGTGGCATCACCAGACAACAGCACCAGGAGGAAGATGGCAGCATCAAGTACAGATGCCAAGAGCTATACAGCCCAATGTCCAGGGGGGGACCAGCTCAGCCTGCATGGCCCAGTCACTGCCAAGAAGCCTGGCCAGAGGGCCCTGTCTATCCCTTTGGTCGAGCCTCCCCCCATCCCAAAGCCCCAGGCAAACTCTCCCCAGATACCACCTCCTCCCTCACTTTGCTCAGCTCCAGGGAGCCAAGGGAGGGAGGCACAGGTGCTCTTGGCGCCTTGGACGAACCCCCTGTCCCAGTTGTCACCAGGGCGCCTTCCACCCCCAGCCAGGTCAGAGCCACTCAGGCTCAGCCCGGTCCTCACTAAAGAACATCTCCTGAGCTCCCCTCCCCCTCCACCTAGCCCCTTCCCCCTCCAGCGCCCAATGCAGGTCTCCAGAGTTTCTCCCTCACTTCCCACTCGGGTGAACTAGGGTGGGATGGCTAAGAGGCCCATTAGTCGCAGGAAGGAGGGTCATTTCTGATAGGACGCTGGCTTGGCCCAAAGCAAGACGGCGTGCAGGATTGGGGGTGTGGTGGTGGCCGGAGTCCAGGGCCCGGGCAGGGGCGGTCAAGACTGATGGCAAAGAGGGAAGGGGAAAGGGGGCTTGGGAGCCGAGCTGGTCTGACGGGGGACTGTAGCGGGGAAGAGCGGCCCGCAGGAGAAGCCGAGGGTGACGAGGCAGGGGAGAATCGCCAGTGTCGGGAAGGGGCCGTCATCCCTGCAGGGGGCAGAGGCTGGGCTGGGAGTTGGACAGGGAAGAGGGAGGATCACAGCGGGAGGGTCGGAACCGAGAAGAGGATGCGCAGGGGGAAGCAGGCGGGGATGGAGACCAGAGGAAGTACGGGGCAGGGTGGCGGGGTCTCGGTGGAGAATCAAGGGACGCAGGCATCGGAGTGCAGGGGACTGGGCAGCTGGAGGCGGGAGCCGGGCTAGGCAGGGTGCGGGCCGCGGCCCGGAGGGAGCGAGCGGCGGAGACGTCAGAAGTCGGGGTGCGGCGCAGCCCCGGGGGGCGCGGGGACAGCGCAGGGCGCGGGCCGGGGGGCGGCGCGGGGGCCGCTGCCCTTACCTGGGCGGCTCCGCACTCCGGGCACCGAGTCGGGGACCCGACGCTGCTCGGGCCGCGGCCGGGCTGTTGTTTTCCTTTTTTTTTTTTTTTTTTTTTTCTTCCGCAGCGGCGGCGGCGGCGGCTCCAGCTCGATCCGCCAGCAGCCGAAGGCAGAGTCTGTGTCCGGCTGCGAGCGAGCCGGGAGCGGGCAGCGCGGGAGGCGCGCGGAGAGGCACTGGGGCGCCGCCCGGCGGGCAACGGGGGAATTGCGGCGGCCCCGCACGCGGCGGGCCGGGGAGGGGGCGTCCCTTCGGGGCTGCGGTCGCCAGCATCTCTCTCTGCTTGCTGGCGGGGGCTTTCCCTGGCGACCAGGACCTCTGTACCCGTACGTGGGTGCGGCAGGGGCCGGAGCAGCCCGGGCCAAACTTGTAGCTGTCATAGTTGGGCCGAGCAGGAGAAGACCGGCAGGGGAAGAGGGGCTCCGGGTGGGCGCTGCAGAGGACTGACCCTAAGGGGGAAGCTGGGGCACACTCCACAGCCCTGCGCCAAGGGGCAGCCCGCCCCGGCCCGGAGGAGTTATTTAGTCTGGTCCATTTCGGCGGGCAAAGGGCGACTCCTGGTGGCGTTTTAGGGACAAGAGCGAAGGACCAAGTGCAGAGAAGGTGGCCTCCTCGGTGTTGTCGCGGAGCTGGGGAGGCTTTGCTTTAGAAAGGCCACACTGTTTCAGGAGGCCCAAGAGCAACCACTTACATTTGGTAGACCGCCGGTTTATGCACACAGACCTCCTGGGAGGAGTTGTCACTTCATGCTCCACACAAGGAAATCTAGGCTAGGAAAGGTGAAAAGCTCAGCCTTCACCGGGAAAAGGAGGAAGGACCAAGCTTCTTGGCATGTGGTTCAGGAATCATTTGACTATATCATAGCTGCCTGCAAACTGAGGCTTGAAAAGGCGAGGACAGGAGAATAGAAGGCCTAGGGACATGCGACTTCCTCAAATCTATTAGCTTCTCATTTCAAACCCAGGGTCTCAGCTTTGGGCAAACCCAGAAATAATCTACGCCAGCCTTCCCATCGTCTGCGCTCTGCCCTCACACCCAACCACTGGCATACCCTAAAGCCTCTGTGAAGGCGCTGTTCTGGAGCATCGCTTCTCAACCTTCCTAATGCTACGACCCTTTAATACAGTTCCTCATGTAGTGGTGACCCCAACCATAAAATTATTTTCGTTGCTACTTCATAACTGTAATCTAGGCGCTGTTGCGAACCATAAAGTAAAGATCTGTTTTCCAATGTTCTTAGGAAACCCCTGTACTCCCCCAAAGAGCCTCGAGAGCCACCGTTGTAGCCATACTTGGTTCATTCTCAGGCCTAGAAGGATAATACACAACTGCGGGATATTTGTTGACAGTGCTTATGCTGAGATATAAGCAAGACTGAGCCAGTCCTGAGTTACCTGCTGGCAGGGAGAAATATGGTTGTAAGATCCTGTTCTCCCTCCTCCACTGCCAGACTGGGCCTTATGAGTGCGCTTTTGGCACCAGAGCCACCATATTGAACAGGAGTTTTCATGTTAAATAGGGTTCCATTTCTCCAGTCCAGTATTACTCTATGTCAAGACTGCCCCACTCACCCAAGTATCATTTCCAAAAGCTTTCAATCTGCTTTTTAAGGTAAATGTCAAGGTGAAACTAACCCCATCTTTTTTGGGGGGGGTTGTTTGAGACAGATTTTCTCTGTGTATCCTTGACTGTCCTGGAACTTGCTCTGTAGACAGTTAGCCTTGAACTCACCGGTTCCATCTTCCTCTGCCTCCCAAGTCCTGGGATTAAAGGCGTGCTCCACCACTGCCCAGCACAGCCTAACCCCATCTTATGAATAAGTTTAAGATAGCCTATGGGACATTCCCATCCTGAGGTAAATGGACTCCAAAGAACTGAGCTTCTACTGCAGCACTTTTCCCTGCCTTGGGATGTTAGAACTTGTCTGTGCGAGTGACAGGACAGTAGATGCAGTACCTGCCCTGAGATGGCAGCCTTGAGAGGCAACCTGTAACCAGAACAAGCCACTTCATGACTTCCAGTTCCCTCTTTAAAAACAAGGGAAGCTGCCTGGGCAATATCTGCTGACTTCCAAGTGACATGCATGATCTACTGGAAGGACTCAACAGCAGCACAATAATAGACCCTTAATAGCAAGGAAGGGGAAATGCTAGGTATGAGAAAGGTTTCTTCATATTCTTTGGCCTTGGAAGCTCATTTTATGAGCCAACAAAGCTCATCATGGGAGCGTGTGTCTTTGGCACAATTCTGCAGCTGTTGGTGGCTAGAGGTAACCTTAGCTGTTGCCTTGTGAAAACTTCTCTTCACTTCCTGCAAGGGTGGATTGTCTTCTTTAAGTCTTCCCCTAGAAGGAAGGAGCCCCTGCAAACTGGTGCTGGAGAAACCTGCCTTTACTCTTACCTTGGCTGTCCTCTACCCACCATCCTCATCCCCCACCCCCACCCCCACCCCCATGGTTAGCTGAGGAGATGAGCTACTCCATCTATATTCCTCATAGCCAGTTCCACTTTTCCAGATTCAATCTCACACAAGGTAACTTCTAGAAGTAGGGAGAGATCAGAGGACAAGAGCAGGCCTCTTGTCTTAAAGGATAAAGCAAAGGAGATGCCTGCAGCATCCCTCACAGCCAGCTCCCATGCTGGGCTAGGCAGACAGGACTCTATGTACCTGGCCATCATGATTAGCTGATGGATCCAAGTTCTTTGGTTGCTGGAGCCTGCACAAGTTTGTTCTCCTGTGTTTATTTTTAGCATCCTCTCTTTGTATTGGACTCAGGTACAGCCACAAAAAGAAGGACTTGCTTGCCATATCTATTCTAGAAGCACCTGTGAAGATTCAACACAAGTTAGTGATAACCTACTTGCAAAAACTGAGACCCCCAGCAACCAAGTGACCTGTCCATAGGTCACCTGCCACTCTCTCTCTCTTGGGACTGTTCCGGCCATTTCCAACTGGCTCCAGGTCTGAAGGGCTGGCTCCCTTCAGTGTAGGTAACACAGGCTAATTTCTTCCACTGACTCCATCCAAACTGCCTTAGCATGGGTCAAAGGTCCCTGCTACCACTGCTTCTACCTCTTCCCACTGAATGCTTCAATCTCAAAGTGCTTTGAAGCTGAGGATACTGCTAAATTGGTAGGAGCGCTTGCCTCAGTTCCCGGTACCTCAAAAACAGGGTACGGTGGCCTGCGGTAACCCCATTTGGTAAGTAGAGGAAAGAAGAGCAGTTCAAAGTTGTTCTTGGCGATATAGCCAAGTATGAGTTCAAGTTCTGAGCTACATAAATCCCTGTCCCTGAACAGAACAACAGTGTTATGCCACTGAGCCTTAGCACACTGAATTCTGCCTGTAATTACCCATAGACAAGTACTTGGTGGGAGGGGGTGAGTGTGTGTGAGAGTATGTGTACATGTGTGCAGCTGCCAGCTCCCCACCCCAAGTACATTTTTATCACTCAAATCTTTTAGGAATGGCCCCTGCCAGAAGTTCCTCCAACTTCACTATCTGATCCCTTCCCAGCAGAACTAATTTTTCATCGGGTCTTCTGTTGTACTCATTAGGGTTTATGCTCACTTATTTGTTTCATATCTGCTTTAATAGCCTTTGAGCTTGTTCTCCTATATTTATATCTGAGTCTCTCCCCTCTTTGTATTTTGTCTCAGCCATGAAGCAGAATATTTTATCTTCAGTGGCAGATAGTGGCTTCTCCTGTCTCTGACTGGGCTCTGCCTTGCCCTCCTCCCCCCCCCCGCTCCAAAAATGGCATAGACAGACAGCGAAGGGTGAACAAACATGGAAGAATTTATTTACATGGGAGTAACCATTGGTATAGGACAGAGGATTACCACACAGGAGTGACAACTCAAACAGCAATAGGCAAGGTCCAAACTTCTTGATGCTAGCCCAACACTAACCAAGACATTGCCGCAAGAGTTGGAGATCCTAGGTTCCAGCAAGCCTTGGAATGCCAACTGAGAGCTTTCCTCTGAAGACCAAGTCTGTGTCAAATGAGACAGGTCTTGGATGGGAGAAAAGCAGGACTCTTGAAGTATATTGTATCCAGCTGATCCTAAGGGCAAACACAGTTTCTCCTTTCTTCTCCCACCAGAAATTTTACAACAGGCATCTCATGCACCCGAGTTATAAGAGACCAAAGTGGATCCTGATTGGTTAGCTGTGTCTATGCAAATGAGGCATAGAATGAGAACCAATCAGGGGATAGCTGCCAAATCTGATGGATAGGACAGAGGGAAAGCCAAACCTGAAAATCTTCCAATTGACTCAGGGGCTCCAACCCCCTTTTCTCACCACAAAGACTCTAGCAAAGCTGTGTCTAGGCTGGCGGATGCTTACAACATGACAGTTTGCACCTGGGTTCTTGATTGTGCTTCTTGCTACTGAGGATCTTCATGTCTGTTTCCAGCAGCTGCCACCTTTGCCTAGGGTCATCCAATGATGGATGGCCACTGTTCCTTGCTCCTTAGGCTTGAGCTGCCAGCTGCACCAGTAAAACTCCCAATCTTGCTGGGGGCTGCTCCTACACCTATCAAATGTGCTTCTTTCCCCAAGGTTCCTGTGAATGTTTGTCACAAGTTCACAAAAGAAATACAAGCTATACAGAATAAGATTTAGTGGGGGCAGATTACTTCCTGGCATATTAGGCTAGCCCTGGGTCAGATGAAAATTACCTACCCAGCAACCATGACACAATGGGTGCTTGCTACATTTGATGTCTTTGCAGATCTAGACTTGAAGTTGTTCATGTTAAAGAACCTTGAGGTCGAAGGAAGCAAGATCCTGACTTGTGGTATACTCCATTGACCCTTTTAGAGCCTCTGCCTCAAATTCCAGATGGAAAGACGGGAGACATGGTTCATTGGTAAAAGATAATGTCTAACAAAACTAGTTTGTAAACAGAATAGATATTAGGAGAAGAAATATTCTTTGGCTTTTACTCAAGCTTTAAAGACTAGAATATACAGTAGCTTTGGCCAATGACATGATGGACATGTACTGGCAAAGAAGGAATACATGTAGCATGTAAGGCGGACACTAGTTCCCATGCTTCATGCCACCACTTTGCTCAGCCGAGCTGGCTGCAAAGGCTCCGTGAAATGATAAGGAGCAACTCCTCACACCTGATAGCTGTATTAGAATACAGCTCCCATTCCCCAGCACCTCTTTTCTCCATTCCATTCATTTGGACATAAAAATGGCTGCTCACACCAAAATGAAAATGAAAATCCTAATTGTCCTAGAGAGATGTCCAAGTTTCTCAGCTCTGCAGCCTACTCTGGTCCCGTGTGAAGCCCTGACTTACCCCCACTGTTCATGTCTCACTTCCTACTGAGAAAAAGAGAGAAACTGTCTTGGACATTAGCTCTTCAAGAAAGCCTTTGGGCTGCTTGGCAGTTCAGAGTGCATACTGTTCTTCCAGAGGACCCCAGTTCAATTCCCAGCTCTCACTGGGCAGCTCACAACTGTAACTTCAGTACCAGCGAGGATCGGACTCCTCTTGTCTCCTCAGGCACCTGCACTTGTACACATATACACATAATTAAAACTTTTTAAAACAGTATTTTTTTAAAGGTTTTAAAAATTACCCAGGCATTGGTGGTGCATGCCTTTAATCACAGCACTCGGGAGGTAGAGGCAGAGCAGATCTCTGAGTTTGAGGCCAACCTGGTCGACAGATTGAATTCCAGGACAGCCAGAGCTACACAGAGAAACCCAGTCTCATAAAACAAAACAAAAATATTAATGTTTTGCCGTATCAGAAGTAAAGCAGAACCAAGGTAGATCCATAAATCGCCCTCTAGAGTTGGTCATGGGATATTGCAGGTGGAGCCTCACTCCATTCTGACTTCAGATATTTGCTAGGTTGTATTCTGTGTGCAGCTAACCTGGGTGCATGGTGTTAGGTGGCTACTTCCTTGAAAAGACTCACAAAACAAGCAAAATGTAAAAGGCTCAGGAAATACACAACACTTAAAAGGAAGCTCCCAAAATGAAAATGTTTCATACACTCTGCCCGGGATTATGTAGCAAATGCTGAGGAGAGGAGATTCAGATAGGCCACTCTGGCTTATGTTTTCACTAAGCTCCAGGGATGCTGTTTTATGAGCCAGCACTCATGAGGTGATATCTCGTAAGTAACCCTAACAAACTCACTACATTGGAGAGAATCATTTCTTCTGTCTATCTGTAGTGGACAGATATTTGGTCACATGTACCGAAGAAAAGTCACAGGACACATGGTCATTGTCCAGGCTGGGAGGCTGGGAAGAGCGGGAAAGTGGCATGTTATTCATGGAGTTCAACAACTGTGGCTGAGGGGCTTTAGCATATGGTGCTGTGGGCTAAAAACCAAGAATTCCCATCTGCACTGTGGCTGCAGATTTACAGCTCTGCAGGTCTGGAAGGGGCACTAGTCTGTCTAGTCCCACCAGCAACCTCTTCTGATGCAGTGTCCCTCCTCACCTGGTTCCATTAGGTGAGCAACTCTATCACATTTAAAGAAGTAAGCCACCCAGGAAGGAAGTGACAAAGCTGGCCTCAGACTCATACTATCTGGCTTTTGGCTGGACAATAATCACAGTGAGGAAAGGGGTGGTCTTAGCTCAGATGGGGTAAAACATGAGCAAAGATAAAGATACTCCTGGGGTGATACCTCATAAGTAAGGATTAAAGAAGCTCCATCTCCCTGACCTGCTGTTGTCTTCTTTCTCCATCCCCCAGAGTAAGAGGAGAGACTACACACTTGACCAGAACAAGGAGGTAAGAGGATGAAGAGCTAGGCAATGTGTACTACCCAGGAGCAAAGCTTGTCACTCAAGCAGAGGCCAGGGTCTGTCATCTCCACACAGTGACCTGTCCTAGGATATCAAAAATAAGATGACAGTTCTTTTATTGCCCCAGAGAGTTGGCTCCTTGAATTTATGCAGGGTACAGTTCAGTCTGAATGGTAGCATTAAGTCTTCCTGCGAACCATCTGGAAGTGACAAGGAGACTGTTAAGAAGTTATTTGAAGGTTTGTTGTTTTTAAATGTGCACACAGGGCTAGGGAATATAACTCACTTGGTGGAGTGCCTATCTAACATGCACCAAGCCTTAGACTTGATCCCCAGCACTGCATAAATCAGGAATGCTGGTACTTGCTATAACCCAACACTTCAGTGGTAGATGAGAGATCAGAAGCCCAAGGCCATGAGGCTTTATCTTTTTAAAAAAAATAAGTGTTTGTACATGTATTTTATATGCACATATATATGTATGTATATATATGTATATATATATATATTCACCTGTACATTTTTCTACATGTTTGTATATTTCAACAGAATGCTGGCCAGTTCTTTTGGTCAGTTCCACTGAACAGCTTTTATCTGCCGGGTAAGGTGCTAGGCACTATAGCAGACAGAAAGAAAAAGTGGGCATGTACACATCCCAAAGAACTGAGAACAACAGAAGGAAAAGGATAGTAGGACTTCTCTTCACCCCGACCAGACTCCTATTCATTCCAAATCCAGTGCCCAGATTTGGAATACTAAGAAACACTTCACCAGCTAGCTGGTCCTGCAGCAAAAACTTCATTGTGAGTGTCATAGGTCTAACATGTAATCATTCCCACTCTTGTTCTTTTATATTCCAGGTCCCCTGAAAGGAAAAAAACCCTCAATTTTCAAAGGATTTAATTACCTAAATTTGGAAAAGACCGAAGCTGCATTCAAATATTTAAGATCTTCCCTACCATGCTCCAAACCAGGACCAATAAATCAAAGCCATAAAGGGGCTGATTTGAGCTCAAATAAGGAAGAATTTACGAGTTGCCTAGGATGATAATGAGCTCCCCAGCACTGGGAGTATGCAAGCAGATGGATGGCCATCTGCCAGGACTGTCTAAGGAGCAGGGCATCCCAGTAAACTGGGAGGTTGCATGAAGCATCTTCAAGCTCTGAACTCTTGAATTCCCAGTCTCTCCTTAGCCCAAGACTAAAAGGAATATGAATCTTTGGGGAATGGCACTTCTTGCTAGAAGTAAAAAAACAAACAAACAAACAAACAAAAATCTTCTCTGTGGTCTTGGCTTAGATTCCCAGCATCCCTTTCTCCCAAACACCAGCAGCAGCAAGTTGCTTGTGTATTTGGATCTTGTTTTTAGACACATGGGTACTTTTCCTTAAGTAGAGTGAAGATGCTCAATACTAAAGAACGCAATAATTACCTAAGTGCTCTATTGACCAAAGCAATGGTATTGACAAACTCAAGTGTTACCAGGAAAATAGCATTAATGGCCTTGTTGAGAAAGATCACATATCCACAAAAGAGGATGACAGTTCTAAAATAAGACCAGCATTCATTTTTAAAATGACACTTTACAGGACTGGGGAGACAGCTCAATCAGTGAAGTGTTTGCCCTGTAAGGACGGGAGCCTAAGTTAAATCCCTGGAACCTATGCCAAAAATAAAATTGGGCTGTATTTGGCACTGGAAAAGTGGAGATGGTCAGATCCAAGGGCTTGTCGGCCAACTGGTCTAGCCATATCAGCAAGCTCCATGTTCAGTGAGAGAACCCATTTAAGAAAAAAAAGGTCGACAGAGATGGAGGTAGATACCCAGAGCTGACCTCCAACCTTTGCAGGCATGCATATACACATATGGGTACACACACACACACACACACACACACACACACACACACACACACCACGTGCAATAAATAAATAATAAAAGGACACCTTACAATACACTTACAAATACACAGTGAGGAATGAACACAGCAGATGGGATAAAAATTAGCATTTCTCAACATGTCTTATCTTCTGCTTTTGTCCTGAGTCAGATTAAGTCTCCCACTAGAAGGACAATGGTCTCCAATCCCTGAGTATTAAGCTGGTGAGTGAAGCTCAGTGCACTCAATACCTTGTTTCTCTAAGAGAGATGAATCCCAGCTGCCCTCCAACTTCTGATAGCACACACTGCTTTTCAAATGCTGACTAAGCTCACTTGTGTGGTTGTCTTAAATATTTGGCTTGGGGGCTGGAAAGATGATTCAGCTGTTAAGAGCTTAAGAGCACTTCTTGTTCTTGCAGACGACCAAGTTCAATTCCCAGAATCTCATCAAGTAGTTCACAAACACAGTGACACCAGTTCCTATTTTCCAGGAGTGAGGTGAGACTTGTTTTACAGTGTGGTTGGAGGAAATGACTGGAGGGAGGGGAATTTATTGCATAAGGAGGTCAACCTGCAATTGAATTCAGTGAACAACTGGGACCTCTAGATGTCTACCTAGCTCTATAGTTGATCCTGGAGATACCTCGGAGAGGGGCAGGCATCCCTGTAATCTGAGTTGGCTTTTCTGGGGGACCCCGAAATGACCTAAAAAGCAGGAGCAGAGCCTTGGAACCCACCGATTCCCATCCTCAGCCACTGCCCTGTAACTCACCCACTAAGAACAGAGCTAAGATTCCAAAAAATGAATAGTGCCTGTTTTCTCTCAGATGCACAATCCAGCTCTCTCTCTCTCTCTCTCTCTCTCTCTCTCTCTCTCTCTCTCTCTCTCTCTCTCTCTCTCTCTCTCTTGTGTGTGTGTGTGTGTGTGTGTGTGTGTGAAAAGACTGAGGAGACACAACCAATGATGAAGGACCTGCTGTACAAGTGTTAGGACTGGAGTTGGGATGCTGAGCACCCATATAAATGCTACTTTACACAGTGGTGGTGGGCTGCCAGACTCTGTGTGAGAGAGATGGGGGATCCCTGGAGCTGTTAGGATGAAAAAATTTAGCCTAACTCCACTGACCCCAGGAAGCTGGGAGTCTTAAATCCCAGGCTGAAGGTCACCTTCTTGACTGTGAGTGAATGAACACAGGAAATGAGCCTTGTTGTCCCACCCAGAAGCCTGTTTGAAAGCAGATTTCCTGGGCTAAGCTCTGGCTTGGATAGTTTAAGTTAATTGGTCCGCACTGGATGCTACGAGGTGATTGGTTCACAATGCGTGGGCTTTGTTGTAACCCTATAAAAGCTCTCTCAAGCCTGTACTGGGGGTCCTCAGCCCTCTACCCTGCGTGGCGTATGGCAGTTGGGCCCCAGTGCACTGAAATATAAAGGACCTCATGCGTTTGCATCAAGACCGCTTCTCGTGAGTGATTGGGGGGGGGGGAACGCCTTTCCTGAGTGGGAGCGCAAGGTACCACACTCTCTCGGGTCTTACAGAGCAAGCTGGCTAGACTGGCCAAATTGCTGATCTCCAGGTTCAGAGAGAGACCCTACCAATAAGAAAAAAGAAAAATGAAGGAAGACACCCTACATCAACCATTGGCCTTCAAACCCATGTGCACACAGACTCACACATATGCAAATATACACACACATACATGTACACATTCCATACACACATGAAATAGAAGAACCTCTGAGGAGAGAAGAGACAGTCTAAATGGATCAGGGAGAAGGAAACAAGTGAGGGTAACAAGGGGGTAAATATAAAAACATTAATAAAAGCAGACTAACAGCGTCCTGTTAGTAGACGTGGTTAGAACATGTGCTTACCACGTGTCATGCCCTGATCCAATGCCCAACACAGACTCTGTTTGTTTCACACAGGAAACTGTTCAGAGGGAACAGCAAGAGTTCCCAGATAAGGGCTTTTCTGTTGTCCTTGTGTATCATAAAATCCATCTCTCCGCTCCATCTCTGTACTGGGTAGTTTTATGTCAACTTGACACATACATATTAAAGCCATCTGAGAGGAGGGAAGCTCAATTAAGAAAATGCCTCCATAAAACTGGGCTATAGGCAGGCCTGTGGGGCATTTTCTTAGTGATTGATGGGGGAGGGACCAGCCCATTGTGTGGGTGGTGTCATCCCTGGGCTGGTGGTCCTGGCTTCTATAAGTGTGGAAATCAGTATGGTGATTTCTTAGAAAATTAGGAATCAATCTACCTCAAGACCCTGCAATACCACTGTTAGGCATACACCCAAAAGGAGTCACATTCACACCACAAGGACATTTGCTCGACTATGTTCATAGCAACATTATTCATAGACAGATCTTGGAAACAACCTAGATGCCCCTCAACTGAAGAATGGATAAAGAAAACGTGGTGCATTTATTTACACAGTGGAATACTACTCAGCAGTAAGAAACAATGACATCCTAAAATCTGCAGACAAATAGACAGAACTAGAAAACAAACAAAAACAAATCCTAAGTGAGGTAACCCAAACCCCCCCAAAAAAACAAATACAGTATGCACTCACTCATAAGTGGATACCATACACAAAGCAAAAGATACTCAGCCTACACTCCATAACCCCAGAGAAGCTAGAACCCTCTTCCAGAAACAGATGGAAGCAGATGCAGAAATACACAACTAACCATTGGGCCAAGCTCCTGGAGTACAATCAAAGTGAGGGAGGAGCAAAAATATGAACAAAGGTGTCAAGACCATGGTGGAGAAGTCCAAAGAATCAGCTGACCTGAGCTAGTGAGAGATCTCTGACTCAGGTCTGACAAATGGGGAATCTGCATAAGACCTTAATATAGGTATATAGGTGACAATGGTGGGATTGGGACAACATATGAGGCCACTGGCAGTGGGTCCAAGATCTAACTCTAATGCACAAATGGGGTTAGTGGAGCCCATTCTATATGGAGAGATATCTTGCTTAGCCTAGGCATTGGGGGGGGGAGGTGTTGATCCTGACTCAACAAGATGATGGGACAGACTTAGTAGACTTCCTAGGGGAGGCCTTACCCTCCCCGAAAAGCAAATGTAAGGTTCAGGGGGAGGAGAAAGGGAGGGGGAATTGGAATTGGAATATAAAAAATAAAATAAATTTTAAAAAAAATACCAAAAAGAAAGGAAGGAAGAAAAAAGAAAGAAAAAGAAATGAAGAAAGGAAGAAAGCAGGCTGAGTAATTGATACTAAGCCATGATGAGCAAGCCAGTAAGCAGCACCCCTCCATGGCCTCTGTATCAGCTCCTGCTTTCGGGGTTCCTGCCCTGTTTGGGTTCCTGCTCTGGCATCCTTCAGTGATGGACTACAATGTGAAGTGTAAGCCAAATAAACCCTTTTCTCCCCAACTTACTTTTGGCCATGGTGTTTCATCACGGCAATAGTAACCCTGGCTAGGACAACCTAACTAGGACATCCACAGCACTGCACACTTTACAAACACCACCATATTTGTTCCCCATCTATTGCTACAGTAGGGAAGTACCCCACTCAGTACATTTTGAGCCTTGAAGTGGTATTTCCTGTCTTTGGATGAGAATGGTCTGCTGGCAATACAGTTCCACTCCATCAACCAGCTGCCAACCTCGGTGTACACACAGAACCTGCAATGCAGAGTATCGCGTGGAAACGAGCTGTACCACTGAGGTGACCTAAAACCCCAGCTCTGGCTTTTTAAGGTTTCTGGCCCTTTTTTTTTTTTTTTTTTTGAGACTGGGCCATGTCTCCAGCTTCCCCTGGTACCAAATGAAAAGATCAAGGCCATCTTAGAGGTACAAAAATCATAGTGAAAGCCAAACAGCTGCCAAATCTAACCCCATACTGGAGGTAAAATTACTGGTCAAATCAACACCATGTAAAAAATTCAGGGGCATTCTGTCATATCTTTCTTCATTGATGCTTTATTTTTATTCTTGTGCCTGGTTGCAGAGCCATCCACCCAATGGGTAGGATCTCATCTTAATAATTTAAGAGAAAATATTTGGAAAATAGTCTCCAGGATGTTGTATACCACCCATGTTGTTTGGCGACTCAAACTTTGTCCAGACGGAACCACACTGTGTTTAATAGAGCACACGGTTGGCATTTAATAAATGTTAGATAATAAAAGTAGATGAAGTTCTTCAAAGTCACAATATCTGTAGAGTCTCATTAAGCACGAAGTAGAGTAAATAAGCCACCATCACTCATCTGCACTATACCTGAAGGTTCTTTCCTCTGGGCCATCATGAAAGACATGGTCCCCATGTCTAACCAGCTAAGGAGATGCTGAATGGTGTGTCTCACCAACACTCTGGTGACAGAAATGGGAAAGAGGACTCTTTTGTTCAACCTCTTCCTTAATTATAGCTTGAATCTAAATAATGAAAATATAGCACACGGGATCTGAAATCATTTAGTGTAAATGAAAAGCCACAGAGTAGAAGTGCTCATCACATTATCAGAGACAGGATCAGAGGGACTGGGCAGATGGAAACACCAAATTACAGGCAGAGGAGCAGGAGACTCAAAGACGGGAGAGATGGATCCAGAAATTAAGTCCGATTTCCATGCTAATTCAGAACTGTTTGTCTGGGGCCAGAGGAGGAAGGAAGCAATGTAGTTTCCAGTAGAGAAACCACTCATTAATACCTTAGCAAAGCAATAACCTCAGCTAATAGGAAATAGAGTGAAGTCTCCGGAGAACAGAGGGAAAATTCAGATTTACTCTCCCATCCATGCAGCTCAGTGTAATACAATATATTCAACAGAGTTGAATAAATACCAACGAGAAGGTTAAAACATTGATTAGGAGAAATATTTCACCCAGCTGACATCTGGAAGCAAACAGACTGGCAAGACAGAGCAGGCTGGGAGATGGAGGTTGTTTGATGTCTATGGAAGTTACGCTGGTGATTTGTGGCTGCCCCGCAAGGAGTGAGCCCCACTGGGGACTGGGATACAAGGAATTTAAGTTGGGAGGGGGCAGCCCTTGTGCACAGCTTCTGAGGGCTGTTTCCTCTGGGTTTATTACAGTGCTTTATGAAGCAATACTAGAGACATCTTCAGCCAACACTAGGATAGCAATAGACACATAATATAACAAATGGCTTATAAAAGGTTATGGAATCTTCTAGATGACTGAACCTAAATAAATTGTCTCCTGTCTGGGCTTCTGGTACCATATCATTTCATAGCACTTGTCTGATCATAGTCCAAACGAGGGAAAGGTGTTGGAGGTTTGGATGACAGTTGGAGGAAACAGCTCCTTGCTTTTTTCACACTTTACAAACTGGATTCTAGTTGTACCTGCCAGTTTCTAATGACCATGAAGATGGGTTGGAAGGCTCACATCAGCTACCATATGTTGAGATGATGAGCAAAACTGCCCTGGACTCCATAAGTAGCATTGGATCTTGGTTGGGAAGGGAGCAGGGTGGGGGGTAGGCCCGGAGCTAAGAGAAAGCTCCCAGGGTTTCTGGCTGTCTAGCACAAGTCTGTCCAGATCCAAGAGCACCTTGGATCTTTGGCTCTTTTGCCACATGGTGTACCTGCCTTTTGAAAGGAAAAAAAAAGTTGCTGGTAAACTGACCCAATAAAACTGGGTCCATAGGTCTTAATAAGATCCTTAAAAAGCATAACAAGTCACACATTTTCATAGCTTACTCCAATTCTGTTGTTACCTGTGCTCCTTGCCTTGGTACAATAGACTTTTGAGTCTCTCAGGCAGTTAAGAAAATGGGCATAATCAAGTTCTCAAAAGGTATTTTGTGCTGGGAGGAGTAGTTAAGAAATAATAGCGCACTAACCAGCACCACTCATGCTCTGTGCATGGCTCCACGTACTTCCAGTGTATTGCTAAACCTTCAGAACACAGCCTGCAAGGTGGGTGCCATCAGCACCTTCCATGCAGACGATGCAACCAACATCTTAGTGAAGCTACCATCTGTCCCATGTCACACAAGTTAGGAAGTGGTTAAGTCAAGACTTTCTGGTGTCCAAAACCTAGAATCTTTATATAACTGGAAGCCTTGAGACAATAGAATTGCCTGGCAAGTGTTCTTGGCAGTTCAGCAGCCCCAGTGTCACAGATAAAGAATGGAACAATGAGTTGTCACTTGGGTTTGGGTCAAAGAAATACTTTCTTTTCTTCCAGATTTTTTCCCTTCATACTGGAGTTAAAGATGGGGTCCCTAGACAAGTGTTCTTTCACTGAGAGGTGTTCCTCAGAACTAGTGTTGTTTGATAATCTGCTTGTTTCCTTAGACTGAGTCTCATTATTCTGCTCAGGCTGATCTCAAACTTCTAGACTTGAGTAATTCTGTCTCAGCCTCCTGAGCAGCTGAGCCTGTAGACTGAACCTAACTCCAACTTAACACTTGCAAGCACACACTCACGTTCACATACCCACATTCAATCATGCATACACACACACCCTCACACACAAATACATATACTCACATACATACACTCACACATGCACACACACAGACACACACTCACATGTACACACACTCACACAAGCACACCTTCACACATACACAGATACATACATATACTCACACATGCATATCCCCCCCACACACATACTTACACAGGCATGTGTGCACGCATGCACCCCCACACACACACACCAACACACAGAGTCTTACAATACAAGCACCTGCATCACTTTCCAGCCACCCTCCCTTCCTCCCTTGCAGCTATCTAAACAGGAACTGATTAGAAATCCTGGTTTCCACTTCATCCCAGGCACCCAATCTTGGGAATGGCATAGCTAGATTTTAGAAGACTGAGCAGCTGGATCCTGCTGAGTAGGACAGAACAGAAGAGAGTGAAGAGGAGACCATGGAAGGTTACTGTAGCATCTGACCTAGAGCTCTACATTCATCAGAGTGGTGAAATGGGAAGAGCGATGGGACAGATAACTCACAGGCATAGGCACAGAGGATAACAGAGCAGAGTGGACAGGAAGGGCTAAAATGAACTCAAAAACCCAAGAGGTTGAACTTGCCATTAGGAAGAGGGAAGATTGGTGGGGTGAAGGTAAATACAGTTCATTTATGGCCAACTTGAGGTCCCATTAGCAGTGCTGAACCAATTTAGGCACGTCCATCTAGAAGTTGAAAATGTAGCAGCAGTTGTAGAACTTGATCTACACATTCCAGACAGCTCCACACCAGTAGTCTTGTACTCACAGAATTTCATAGCTGCAAGTGCTTTATAGTTTCTCAGCAGATAAAGGTAAACAAAATGTGGTATGTCCATACAATGGAATATTAGTAAGCTGAAAAGAGGGTGATGTACTATTATTTTAAATCTCATAGTTTTTTTTTTCAGAATGAATTAGGTCTTTTGAAAAAATTGAAAGTGTCATAGAATCATGTGAGCAAAAAGTAAAGTTAATAATTTCCTATATAATTTACAATTCCAAAAGAATCATATAATTCTTGATCTTGTTGAATAATGTATGAGTACAGATGTCAAAGCACTAAAGCAATATGTATCTTACCATAATACATGGGACATTGCACATGTGTAGGTGAATATGTTTGTTATAGAACTTATATGATGCATAGTTTTAGGACAATAAAAAGAAGGTATAGACATTTTATGTACACTGGCTGTTTATACATATATTGGCTGATGAAATACTGTTAAAAAATTGTAGCTTAAGACAGTAGGCTATTTGTCCAGTGTCCATCTGTATTTTCATCTCATGTGCTGAATTCCTCGGTTTATTTTCCTGGCCTCACTTATGCTCAGACTAGGTCTGAGAGGACAAAGTATCTCTCCTCCATGAAGTCTTTTCTCCTACAAGAGACAATTGTAATGGGTGTGGCCTCAGGAACCTGCAGAGTAATAAGCAAGGGCTTTATTTTTTTAATCTTAAATTTCAAATTTGTCAACTCTGATTTCTCTACCTGTATTTGTTGTCAAAAAAAATAGTAAAATTAAAAAAAAAAAATCATGAGACCAGTTCAGACTCAAGAAATTGAGACACACATGGAAAAGGCGTGTGTATATGTTGGGGGAATCCATGCTTATGAATAAAATCTTTTTTACCTGTCACTAAATAAAATAATAAAAAAAAAGAGGGTGACATACTGATACATGAAACATGAACCTTGATACTGGGAAGCTAAGTCATGAAAGACCACATAGTGAGTGAAATACAAGTAGATAAACCCATGGACAGAAAGGAGTTGCTAAAGCCTAAGGAGAAGGGATGATGATAATGGGATAAAGTGAGGAAATGTTCTAGAATTATAATTATGGCTGGAAAAAATGAAAGTATTACAAAGACCATTGAACTTTATACTTTCAAGTAGTGAATTTTATGGAACATGGTATATGGATTGTTTGTGCATGTGTGTGTATATGTGTGTGTATGCAGGTGTGTGCATGCTTACACACAAGTCTCTGTACTGGTGTGCATACCTACGTGCACATTGGTCTCTCTTTTGGTCTTTAATGACCTCTGTTGACCTCCACTTTTTTTCTCTTTTGTTTTTATTCTCACTGTTGTTGGGCTAACACTTACCATGGTGAAGGTAAGAAAACAACCCTATGAAGTTTAGGATTGCCTGAGGTCACCAGACTTAGCAGGCTGACTACATTTACCTGCTGAGCCTCTCTACTTTCTTTTTGAGACACGTTGACTCAGTGAACCTGGGGCTTGCCATTTCAGCTAAACTAGCTGGCCAGCAAGATTCTAGGATCTGCCTGCCCCATAACCCCCAGCACTAGGATTACACACACCACCAGGTTTAGCTTTTACATGGATGTCACAGATCTGAACCCAGGTCTTTACACTTAAGCAACAAGCACTTTACCAACCAAGCCTCTTGGCCCAGCCTTGCAGGACATTTGATTTGCAAACACGCCGGTTGTTTTTAAAGGCAGGATGTCGCTATGTGGCTCAGGTTAGCCTCATACTCACCATCCTCCTACCTCAGTCTTTGGAGTGCTGAGATTGTAGTTATAGTGTACTAATGCTTAACTGACTGTAAGCACTTTTCAGGAAGAAACTATTTGTGTGGCCAGAAATAAAGGTGAAGTCTTGACCCTGCTTCCATTAGACTGTATCAGCGTCACTACTAGCTTGGATGGCCTCATCTGTGAAAATGGTGACATGTACTTGCCTCTGGGTCCCAACAAAGAGGACAGAACCTAAAACATTTTACACTCAATATGTTGGAACTGATACTTTCAATCTTGTGTGTGAGTCCTCTATAAAAGGTCCATTACCCTTCACAGAATGAGCACTCAGAAACACTAACATTGCTAAGATGAAGCATCAGATGGGATGCAAAGGATACTCAAGCAGAGAATAGGGGAGGGAATGGTGAAAACTGTGAGTGGGACCTTGACAGCTGGAGAGAAGTGGATGCATTCAGACTTAGGGAGATGGAGAGGCAAGCAGGACCTCCTGGAACCCCAGACAGGGAAGACAGGAAGGAGGCTGAATTTCCTTAGAAGAGGTCACAGTGCTGCATGGATAAATCAGGACCTGTCTCAGAGACTGAGCAATTTAGTCTCACTAGGGAGGGAACCAAAGTCTTTAGGTTTTTGGGCAGGCAAGTGGCATGGTAAAGACTACATCTTTGGGATAGTCAAACGAGTAGTCACATGTGGCAGACTGGACAGCGAACAAAGTAGTTTATACAGGTTTTCAGTGTGAAGAAGGTATGTGACAAAATGACCTGGTTACACTGGACTATAGCAATGGGAACATCAGACAGTTGGGAAGAAAAAGATCACAGAGTCTGGTAACAGACACTGCAAAAGATCCTGAGGCCCACGTTTCTCCTTTTCTTTTCTTTTTTTCTTCTTCAAGCTATCATCAAACACTCAGCAAGCCCTTGCTTTCTAGAACAAAGCTGGGAATAAGTTAGCCAATTAATCAATGGCCTCTTTAGTCACCACTGCCCAGCTATTATGGCTCCGGATAACAAGATTCTTATTTCCATTTCCTAGATCTGCCCAGGCTTGATTGCAATTCCACTCAATGTATCTTTGAAGAGAGATGAAGGGAAAAGTTGAGCATGTAAGCTAATCATAACTCATGTTTAAAGATCCTGAGCCTTCTCCACATAATCCCAGTACAAAGCAAATCCCTCCATAGGGAGCAAACATTAGACTCCATATGTATTACAGCTGAATGAATGTCACTGAATGCCCAAGTTAGAATGTGTCCGCAAAGGAAGTCTCTAAAAAGGAGGCTTGGGAACGTTGAGACTTGAGCCTTTTGCTTTCAGGTGCAGGAAAATTAAAAAAATTCATCCCACCTACTTTCTCTTTGCTTGCACTGTTTGGTTTTCTGGGACTTATTCTTCAGGCTAGAATTATCCTTATGGTGGTATACCAGCTGGCCAACTCATCAATCCAGCGAGCTCATATTCTGAGGACTCAGCATTTAACTCCCTGCATTCCAAAAAGGCCACTGCTGAGGTTAGAGCATCATTCCCCCTCAAACAATGGTCAATACTCCTCCCAGGAACCAGCATCAGCTCCTGCCTGCCTTTCACAAGAGTGTGGGGTTATTAACTGGGGTCCTCATGCTTGTGAGATTATCATTTACTTGGAGCCATCACCCCAATCATAGTAAACTGGATTTTTTTTTTTTTTTTTTTAAAGGCAGGCTCTATGTGGGCCCTACAACTCACTATGTAGACCAGGCTGGCCTTGAACCTACAGAGATCTATCTACCTGCTTCTCCCTCCCTGATGTGTGTGCCACTCCACCTGGTATAAACTGCATTTTTAAAAATCAAATTGTCCTATAGGTTTGTGTTTATGCTAATTACCTTTTCTGGTTATGTGTGTCTATTTTATTTCCATCAATAAATTCTAAATTGCAAGTGTGAAAGAAAACCTACTACTTTACTAAGCATATGAACTACATTCTGGGACCTAAGAACCATTGGGATGGTACATACTAGCTTGGGGCTAGAAGGATTATTAGGGCTTACTAGCCAGCCAGTCTGCAGTTCTAGGCTAAAGATGGACCATGTGTCAAAGGAGATGGGCAGAATTTAAGACACCCGAAGTTGTCCTCTGGCACCCACACACATCTGCACTGCACATGTGAACATGAACATACATGTGCACATTTTTGAAAAAAGGTACAAAATGTGTTGACTGGAAAGCCACTACGGTTTCCTTTTTCATTCTCCTGTTTGACCAAGAGTGTGTGCATGCATGTGGAGCTTGATGGTGGCATTATCTTCAATCATTCCTCTACCTTATCCATTGCAGCAAGGTCTCTCCATCAAACCCAGAACTGTGATATGGCTAGTCTAGATAGCCAGCTTGCTCCGGAGTACTGGCTCAGCCCAAGGCTGGAATTACAAGCAGGCTGCTAACCCACCTGGCACTTATGTGAGTTCTCAGAAACCAAACTTTGGTCTTCATACTTGGCCAGCAACTGCTTAAGCCAAGCCATCTCCCCAGCCATCTTACTGTTTTCTGATTAAGTATCCTTCGTCTATTGTCTTTTAAGGCTTGTTTGTTTATTGAACTTGAGTTTAAGATTGAGTCTCAAAAACGTGCATGAGGTCACACAAATGGAATGTGGTAGTTTTGTAATTTTTCATATGGAGAGAGGGCTGTGTGAAATTTTGATACTTTTATAGTTTGTGTTACCTTACCTTGTAAGGGTGATCTTCTTTGAATGTATAATAAATTGGCTTTTTGACTCAGTTATCTTGTATGCAGTTGAATCCATGTGAGGAAAAGGGGACCCAGAGGGGCAACCCAGTCAAGATCACATGGCATGGACAAAGAAGCGGCGGAACTGAATCCTGATGCTGTGTGGACTGTGTACCTCTTGGTTACGTTGGGGAGTCAACACTTGTTTTTCTAAAATGACTTGGACACTGTTCCCCGTTTCATCTGTTGACATTTGCACTGATGACAAGAAGCAATGGTAAGTAGAGCTTCTAGAGTCTTTGTGAGTAAAGACAGGGACACCTAACTCACTACTGCTCATCTGTAATGCACACTAGACCACATTCCCTCAAGAATATCCTGGATGATCAGTGAAAACTCATCACTTTACAAAGCCTCAATCCTTGATGACATATTAAAACACACACACCTATACCCACACACATTTCTTTAACTAATACTCTTTAAAGTACCAGCCCTTCGGGGCAGGGTGCAGAGGCTTCATGCAGGCTGGGAGCCAGCGCTGGGCTCTCTTGGATGGTGGTCAGAAGGCAGCTGGCAGCATCCAGCGGCTAAGGGCAGAAGACCTTGGCGGTTCTCTACCTTGCTTTGTTGTTTGTGAGTGATTTCCCAATAAATACCCAACTTTCCTTTACTTTGGGCTCTTATGGATTCCTTAAATACATCCATACTTGGCAACCAAGTATACCCCATAGCATAGCAGCAGTAAGCCACTTTCTCGAAGTGCACCACAAAGGCTGGCACATGAATCTTCCCACTTAAAAATGGTGAAAAACTGCCAGGTGGTAGAGGTGCATAACTTTAATCCCAGAGGCAGGTGGATTTCTGTGAGTTTGAGGCCAGCCTAGTCTATAAAATGAGTCCAGGACAACCAGGGCTACCCAGAGAAACCTTGTCTCAAAAACAAATAAGGGTGAAAACAGCAAAATTGATATGTATAATACCAAGTTTTCTTTTTCAGGGAATAATGGAATATGCCAAAAACCATAGTTTATGGCTTTAAAAAAAAAAAAAAAAAAAAAAAAAGGGTCTCGTTTGTAGCCCTCTGCTGGCTGGCCAAGAACTCACTATGCAGACCAGGCTGGCCTTGAACTCAAGAAATCAGCCTGCCTCTGCCTCTGCCTCCCGAGTGCCAAAATTAGAGCACTGGTATTGAAAGTATGTGATGTCAAGCCCAGCCCAGCACTGCTTAAAACCAGGGACTCGGCTGCCTCATTACCGGTATCAGCCACCTGCACCGCTGTAGAGGTTTGTACTTCACAGTGATCCCAAGACCCACCCCAACGTAAAGATGTCACAAGAAGCAGGACAGACATAGGAGTCACTGCAAGGGAAGCGAGGTACTGGCTCCTTATCACTCCATTTCTCAAAACTAACTTGTACAGCCAGGTGTGGTAGTGAACACCTGTAATCTCAGCACTTGGGAGGGGCTCAAGCCCAGGCTAGGACGAGGCCCTGTCTCAAAAAAATAAACAACGTACACAAGACAAATAGGAATACATACAAATAAAAAGCAGCACATTCAGTTTTAAGCTTATTTAATATTTGAACTCTTATTTTCTATTTTCCCAGACCCCAGAAAACAGAAAGTTTTAGATGACCCAATATTTTGTTCCAGAAACATACAGCCTTATCAGCTAATTCATAAAAGAGCTTTTTACAAAGGTACATCTGGATAATTAGAGCAATAAAGTCTTTTAGGCATTTCAAAATGTGATCAGTAAAAATACATGATTATTAATAAGGTTTTCTTTTTTTAAAGATAGTTCCAGATTTCTCTTAAAAGCAATTTCTGTTAAAGAGTACATGATTGTATGGTGAATGAGGACAGTGAGACGTTCTAGTGGGAAGAGGCTCATTAAAAACAACCAACAGTGTGCACGCTACAGTCACCATGCTTGTAGTATGTCTGCTTAGCGGGTGGCACCTGGAAATGGCAGGAGGGATTGGTTTCTACGAGCCCCCTTTTTTTCCTGATCAATTTATTACCCAAACCCTCAGTCCCTTGGGGAAGGCAAACAGACAGAACAACAAAGCTCTTCTCTTGAAAGAACAATTTTACAGATTACGCTAAATGGGGGTGAAGTGTCAGAAAAACAAAACCATGACCTACAAAACAGACTTTCTACAAGGTCTTGCTAACGGCATAGTTGAAGGTCCTATGGTGCCTTCTGCAACACAGAGAGAAGGAAGTACAGAGCAAGCTCAAGTGACTCCAAACACTATCCTACGCCTGCAGAGAGGAGACTGCTTGGGTGGAATACCAGCATCAGGCACCAGGCCATCACCAACACCAAGGAGCAGAGCAGAGCAGAGCAGAGCAAAGGGCTGCATCACAGGAAGCATACTTACAGCCTTTTGCTTCTAAAAATCAGGCAAAAAGGATTTTTCTCTTCCTCCCTCCCCAAAGGACAACGAAACAAAACATTTTCTAAAAGAGGGCTTGTTCTTTCTAGAGGTCATTAGAAGTTTTTGGGGATAAGACAAAGGCAAAAACACTCATGAAATAACCTCCCATGTGACACAATAAATAGTTACAATTTGGGCTGTGAAAGCAGCAGAAGTCCAGCAGTGCAGTAAGCTGCTTTGAAACTATACAAAATACATGGCCAAAGCCATCCTTTTAAATTACAGTACTTCGAAGGGTTGCTGGTTTGGCTTGATTAGGTCTTATCTCTGAAAAGTAGACACTCCATACATAATCTGCCACTTAGTGACAGGAAAGAGAGTATCACGGGTCACCCATGGCACACACAGCTTTCTGGCTCTGCAGAAGATGCTGAGCCCCCTTGCTGGCCTACAACTCTTCAGGACAGAAACAGACTGTACCTTCTCATCACCCAACTTGGAGATAACTATGACAACAAACAACCACCTCCTTCCAGAAGAGGAGGAATACCGACTGTTACCACCATGCAAGGGAGATGTAATGTCAAAGTCAAATGGATGTGATTATAATGGCCAAAATGAAATGGAAGGCACGGGAGGCCAGAAAGGGAGGGTATAGGCAAGAAGTAAGGCTGCTAAGATAAAAAAGGAAGTTTCAAAAAGTTTTTTTTTAATTGTTGTTTTTTCTTTTCAGAATTCACTTGATTTTGAGGTTTCATCTAAAGATGTAATGATACACATTTATTTGGAAGTACTGAAGCAATGCCAAAGTACCTTTCCAGTTAGCCCTGCTGTAACCCTAAGAGAGGCTAAGATTCAGGAAAAGGAAAGCAAGCAACTGGGGGTTCAGGTTGAGTTATGCTAGAGAGCCATGGAAGGACCTGTAGTGTTAGAAGCCAGGAGAGTGCTGCTGTCTGGTTTTCTCCTGATGAGCTAACCAGATGGTGTAGTGTTAAGAGGCTGCCTGGAAGTCTTCTCGCTTTTCCTAAGAGACAAAGGGAGTTCCAAATCCCAAACTTCATGTATATATTATGTTCTACATCAAAGTTCAAAGCCCATTCAGAGTTATGTTTCTCCTATGACTCAAAATACAACTGTAATTTAGAGATGAGGTACAAGGCTCCACGCTGATCAATCTAAGAACACCGAGGAGTCCTCAAAGGGCTAAAATGGAAATCTGGATCCAGACAGATAGACTTGTTAAGTTGTAAAGGTGTTCATAAAAGCAGCTGGAGGAAGCTGGAGGACCATCCATAGCGAGAGAGACTTGGATGTGAGGGGAGCTAAGGGGAAGATACAATTACATCTTGACTGCCCCCAGAGCTCAGAGGGCCCTCCTGCAAGATGTGAGCAACATAGGACTCCTTGTTAAGTAACATAATTTCCATTTGACAAACGATTTCTTTTTATAGAACTCTCCAAAAACATATTTACCAAACATACAAAGAAAACCACTGAAAACCAACAGAATTAAGGAGTTCTGAGGCCGCAGCTCTGACTAGCTCACCCTCCACAGGTACTGCCCACACTGCAGCTACTGCTGCACCTTGGTGGCCACACTGCTCACCTCTGGTCTTTATTCCCAAGGCCAGTCATGGTGCCATGCAGACAGGGCTGCAACAACAGGTCAGAGGAAGCACTCTGCAGTGATGCAAGCAACTCTCCGTCAAAAACTTCCTCTGTCCACCCTTGGCTCTGCTTATGACTCCAAGAGCCCTTTGGCACCATCAGTGCAAAAAAAAAAATAAAATAAAATAAAAAAAAAATAAAATAAGAGTCAAACGTCCAGGTACTCATTTTACTGGCCTTATAATCAGCAGTACCCGTGGCTAGTGACAGGTTCAACTCAGTAGTGATTCAGTTTAAAAAACCTTCCTAGACTCTCCCCCCACCCCTCCCCTCCACAGCACCCCACTACCACTGAAGCATTCCATTTCTTTGTTCTTATGTCCTGCTCACTCTGCAGGGAACATTTCTTACAAGTGCCAGTCAATGTATAATTATACAAATGCAACAATACCAAGAATAACAAATTTATAGTCAAGAAAATAAAAATTTGTTTTCTTCTCTCCCAAATCCCAACTATTAACAGAAAAGACAACAAAGGAAATACACCCATTTTCAAGTGCCTGCCATTTAGTGTACTGAGGATTCCTGTTAATTGGGGTGGATCCCAGTTACACAGAAGAGACGCTGCCTTGGGGTGGGAAGAGACTCAGCCACTCTGACCAGCTGCGCAGCACACAGCTCATGTCATCTGCATCCGCACACACATGCAGATCTCTGAGGTGACACTGGAAAGGCAGCCTTCTGGAGAGAGTGGCTGGAGTTACAGGTTAGTGAAGGTGAGGAATTCCTCTCTCTTCTTCTGCATTCCCTCTCTCTTAACCTCTCCATCCCCCACCTGACCCTGGCTCCAGGAACAATGATCCTTGGGTGTGCTAAATACAAGGGGCTAAACTCCCACTACTCAATTAAAACAAAAACAAGGCAAAGTAAAAATTAAAGTGTGCTTTCAAATACGGAATGAAATCAAATAAATACATCTGATTTTCTCTTTGTCTTACCTACGTACAATTTCATATCCTACACCCAAAGCTCTATACATTTGGTTTTTATTGTGAATCAAGATGCCTCTCTGATAGTGAGGAGAGGAGAGTGAGATAACTGACATTCCCCCACTGACAGACTTGTGCAGCGCCAGACTGAAGGACTAGTCCCACTTGGGGCACCTGGGCACGGCTGAGCCAGGTGGTTCCAGGCAGATCCTCTGTCACACTCCCTCTGTGTCCACACTGGAGCCGGGATGTGGTTGATACAGGGCTGACACTCAAAATCCAACAACCTGCAGTCACCTCCAGGACATGGGCTCTAACTTTTATCTGAGAAGAATGAAGATAGGTGGAAATCCAATTAAGATAAAAAATTAACATTGTGAAGAACACGTACACAACCTGCAGGCATGGTCCTGTTCACTTCTAAATCACAAAACATACCCTCCAAGTACACAAGCAAAGGAATATGAACTGGCCCATGAACACAGGCTGAGATGCATCAGGGGCCTTGCTGGCCTTGGTGTCAGAAGAGACAAAGATATGGCAGGCTCCTCACAAGGGAGTCAAGGCAGCAGAGAAGGTTCTACTGAATTTATGGTTCCCCAAGCTTCCTTCCACTCTGCCTTCAGCTTGGAAAAAGTGAAGAGAGAGAGGAGGGGCTGGCACAGAAGCTGACAACCACCGCTCTTCTAAGAGCAGGAAGGGCAGAGTCAGCAGCCTTGATCTATGATGTTAGAAACAAGCAGTTTCTAAGGACAGGGAAGAAAAGAAATCACAGATTTTCATGTTGAAGAATAATAAATCATGTATCCAGGTTGCTATGAGGCAGGATGAGCTACCATTTCACATACCTGAGAGCTTGTCAGGGAGGGCTGAGCCAGCCAGCCTTTGGCAAAGAAGGGAATAACTTTCCTCCACTTTCTGTAACATCCGAGATTTTTCATGGGAATGGCACAAGAAAAATAAAATTAGTTTAAAATAAGAATGAAGGTATCCTCTGTTATAGGCAGGCCCCGAATTTCAACATTAACATTGACCACTGAAGATGCTGTTAGCCGGGAAGGAGGCAGATTTCCTTTTCCCATTTCTCACCTGAGTGAGTAACAACTTCCCATGTAAAACACTGGAGAAGCAAGTAAAGGTGATCTGTCCATAGCGGAAGTCACCCAGGAAATGGCCCCACCCCATGGAACAGATGAACACAGAGACCTTTTAGATATACCACACCTTGCTAGCCATGTAATGACAATACGTGAAATCAAATAAAAAGGGGGAATCTATATGTGGAGTTGAAAGAAAAGCCAAGGAAGCTGACCTTGAACTAAAAGGCTAAGAGCACAACTAAATGATGTCATAAAAGAGCGTGTGGGCTCCAGCAGCTGCGTCCACCTGCTCTTTTGCTTGTATGTTATGGTTTCTGATGTTGTGCTTTTATGTGTTTTGTGTGTGTGTTTCTCAAGATTTTGTTTGTTTGATATAGTTATTTTTTGTTTTTTCTGGTTTGCTTTCTTTTTAAATTTGTTTACTTGTTTTCTAATGAGACAGAAGGTGTAGAGTTGGGTGGATGGTGAGGTGGGAAAGATCTGGAAGAAGTTGGAGGAAGGGAAACCATGATCAGCATATTGTAGAAAAATAATTTTTCAATAAAAAATTAAAGAGTCCTTTCATACAAACTACCACAGTGTGGTCTTTAACTACCAATTTCCAAAACACTCCATTCGTGCTCATGTTTGGATAACAGAGACCAGTGGATCCAATTTCTACCTGTCATGGCCTCTAGGCAACTACCAATACTGCTTTATGAGTTACAGATATTTAATAGGCTATATAGTAAGACACAGCGTTACCTGGCCTTGATTAACAATCATGCAACCCCACCTAACTCACTCTACATCATCTGACATGAGAGAGACCAACTGCTTCAAGTACTTTTAGGTTCTTAAAATTCAGAAACCCAAACAGACAAGTAACTAGCTACAAACCTACAACTTCCTTGTTCTTGTATTTTGTCACAAGACAGACAGTAGTTATTTTTTTTCCAGGTATATTCATGACTAATGGTCAAAGAAAATAAAAACAGACAGCTACAGAACCTGGACCAATCTGTGGACATCAGGACTCCATCATTCCAAACTTACATTCTGCTAACTGTGTTCTTAGGTTTAAGTGCTGTGGAGGCCGACATGTGACATACCTTTAAGTGTTCGAGGTCAGCCTCTATTTTATGAATGTACTCCAGGATTTGGCTTTGTGAATCTGTACAAGAAGAGGGACTCTGGATCTCAAAACATGAATCCTCCATAGCTCTCCAGCGTCTCTGGACCAGGAATTCTGGGGTGAATGGTGAAACTGCCCCATCAGAATGAGCATTCTGAGGGGAATGTTGTTGCTGGTGGGTGGAGTCCACAGAAGGGATGCCTGTTACAGGCTGCAGGGCAAATGAGGAGGCCACCTCCTCATCTGTGGAGCTCTCCTGCACTGCATCATAGCCATCAAGGATCAAACAGTTTCCTATTGGTGGAGACAGGACAGTCTGATGAGATTAGCATTGCCACCAAAATGAAGTCATATGATAACTTGAAAAGCTACTTTGGTCAGGGAACCAACAGCTCCCAAATTTAGTTTTAACTCCACCAGGATTTACTTTGGATTAAATAAAGCCAACCTTTGCAAACTTTCATAGTAATTTCTGAATTATTAGTCATAATAATTCAGAGTTTAAAGTTGTAAGCCACAACAAAACCCTGAAGTAGAACCTGATTCTACTTCTCTGCCAAATACCTTTTCCTGGGCTCCTGTTGCTTCCGCCCTGCCTGTGTTCCCTAAGGACAATAGTACACTCCAGCAGTGCTCGATGCTGGAATGCTGTTCCCCAGGTATCCACACAGCCTTTCCCTGCACTTCACTCAGGTTTCTGCCCTCACTGTTCTGCCCTGGCTGTGGCAAGTCTTATTTTCTTCCCAATTAGTTTGACTATGTGACACTTATCACTTGCTTTTTTATTTACCTTTTATTTACCATTATTCTTTCCCTTCAGGCACTTAAGCTTCTTAAGAACAGTACAGTTTTTGTAATTTTTCACTATATAATCTCCCAGCCCCTATGACAGGGTCTGGCAAAGAACATATTCAGTATTTATTATATGAAGGAATAAACACACACACACACACACACACACACACACACACACACACACCACTTAGATACCGAAACAACATCCATTCCAGTATATAAGACAGTTTACAATAACCAAAATCAAAGTTGAAATGAGAAAGCCACTTGCCTGAGATGCGTAAATTAACATCCTTCTCTTCCTCTTTAACTGCTCCATCACCTTCTGATGGATTATCATCACTATGTGCTTCACGGGCATCAAAAAAGTGCTCTCCACTGTCATCCAGACCCCCTTCTGGCTCTGTAGTAGGCATCTCTGGGGTCAGGATCATGTGGTCCATTACTAAAATGTTACTTGCCTGGCTGTCTTGGGATGCCAGTATCACTGAATCCTGTGCAGCACAAGACTCAGATGAAGTCCGTGGACTGTCACAAGTTGCAACATCACCAGTTCCAGTTTTAAAAGACAACTGTCCTTCCTCGGCGTGGCAAGCCTTAACATTTGAGTCCTGGATGCCACTCTCTGCCCGCCCCTCTTCAGAAGCTGGGCGGTATCTTGAGAAAGACTGCCAATCTTCCTGGGTGCTCTTCTCAGGCAGACCCAACTGCTGGGCCAGCAGCTGCTTCAACAAGCCCACTAGGAGTCGGGGTGGGGTAAAGAGAACAGAAAGAACTGACTGACACAGCCTGGCTGACAGCTGGAAATCAGACAGCTGGGTTTCTTATCACTTCTATACTAAGAACACATCTTAACAATACACAACCAAAATATTAATCCTACACATTTTTTTTGTTTTGTTTTGTTTTGGATTTGGTTGTTGGAGACAGGATTTCTCTATGTAACAGCCTTGGTGGCTGTCCTGAAACTTTTTTCTGCAGACCAGGTTGGCCTCAAACTCACACAGATCCTCCCGCCTCAGTCTGGAATTAAAGGTATGCACTACCACACCCAGCCTGCATAATCATTTTTGTCTTAAAAAATGCAATTAAAAGTATGATCTTCTATACAACACTTAACATTAAACCACACCTAACCAGAGTTAAGCACTCTGAATAGCAAAGCAAAGCCCTCTTATTTTAAAGTCCTAAATACACTAATACCAGGTGTTCACTCTCTTGTAGCTACGCCAGGAAAGCTAAATGTTGTGCTTTTCCTTCTCAAGAGTAGATTCTGTATGTTTAGGCATTGTATTCTTCTAATAATCTTCCTAAATAGTGAAGACAATAAAATTGTATAACTTAAACTCCAATGATTTGGTAGTAGTATATGTAAGTTCAAAGGGAATATTCACTAGTTTTTAAAAATTACCTTACTAGTGTCATGGTTTCTTTAGGATGTTAAGTGAGATCCAACTCACCCCTGAGCTAAGCTTATGTTGAACTCAGGTAGCTGATGACAGTTCCAGGGCCATGCAGTAAACTATCAGACATCACTATATCTGTCACTTCAGGGGAGTCCAGAATAAATGAGAATTTACATAACTGCATCTCCCTGCTTCTACCACAGGCTGACCCTCTGCTTCTCCAAGAAGAGTTCAAGTCAAAGAAGACCTATCTCCTTCTCAAACACCTTGATCTTGCCCCAAAATGGTAGCCCTAAAATGCTACCTCCAGACAACCACTTCCCCTGGAACGGTTAGTCACTCCTTGTCTGGACCATGGTGTTTTAGGGTGGAGCTCCTAGTCTGCACAGTAGAAGATGGAAGGCACAGCAATGGAGGCACATTGGTCTGTGTGGCTCTTATTTCTTAGGAAAACAGTGAAACTGTCACTAGAGATCCCCTTTCCTTTGCTCTCACAGCCACAGAAGTCAATTGTCCTAAGTACTAGGAGACTCAATACCTCTTTGGTACATATTCTAGTCTAAACCCTTTTAGCCTTGAGCCTAAATAACTGTAATAGCTGACACTTAGTAAAGAGGCTCCAGGACTCTCTCCATCCAAATCCCTGAGTAGTTCTCAGCCAGATAAATGCTTTTGACTGTCATACTTAGCTATACAACCTCAGAAAGTTCTCTGTTGCTAGAGCAACTATTCTTGAACTTTCTCCACCTCAGTGTACCTGAGAGATACGCTATCTTTCCATGTGTAATAGTAGTTCCCAACATGGCTGGAGTCAGGGAGGGGCAGCTAACAGAGGCACACGTATGTGCATGTGCACATATGTTAGAAGCTGTTATGAAGAATATTAAATCTCCACACAAAATGTAGAACATGTGTAATTTGGAAAAGCTCCTAAAATTCTGTGATGTGTCTGTCCATCTTTAGGATTCCTAAATGTAGCATGTACACTCCTCCAACCTATATTGTGTGGAGGCCAGCTGTCCGCTCAGTTTTCCAAGCACCCTGCACTTCCTGCATGTACTTCTTGTTCTTCTCTTGCTTCTGTCTACACTTCATTTCTATCTTAATCACCCTTCAGGATGACCATCACATCTGTCTTCTCTGCTGCTTCTCTTCTCTGACCAGACCAACCTAGACAGATTTGACAAAAAAAGCCTTAGTACTCCTGGAATGTTTGCTTTGAAAAGTAGCAGGGGGTGAGTTCTTATCATCTTCCCAACTAGACCATAAATTTCTTGAAGGGAAAAATACCAGGTTAGACTTTTTCTTGTGAAAATCCACTGCTTTATCTCTAAAACGCTTTCCAGTACACCACACACTATGTCTTTAGTATCTGCCACAGTTAGGAATAAAACTTACAGTTTCTCAGTGCATCCAATGCCCACCGCTCCTCTGACACAAGCAAGTGTGGATCTGGGATTGGGATTGGATAACTGCCATCTTCTCCCTTCAGTGTCCCATTTGCACGCTGCTCCTTTGCAAACTGTGTTGCTGTCACGAAGAGATGCTCTGCCTCTGATTTGCCAGGGGTGCTCAGTGAATGAGACTGCGGTTTTGATGAAATTAAGGGTGATTCTAATCCCAAAACTCTGTCTGTTCAGTGGAATAGAAAAGACAGAGTCTACCTTAATGGACATTTCGTTTTTCAACATGGAACATTCAGGAAACAATGTGGGTGGAGCAAGCAACATAAGCTACAGAGATCATGCACTGGTGAAGCCCACAGCGCAAAGCAATGCTGCACTGGCTTACAGAGGCTCATAGGCAGCTCTATTTAAGAGTACAGTTGGTGCCAGCACAGAGCCTATCTGCCCTCCAGGAAGCCTTGTCTATGCAGCTCACCTGGACTGTGTAGACCAGTGACTGAAAGACCATGGTGCTCCACTTTTAATTTGGATGGTTCTTCTTCATCGTTGTCTCCTCTGTAGAAAACAAACAAACAACCACTGAGCTTAGGAACATGTCCCAACTTCATGGCATTCAAATGAACTATGCATGCCTTCCTGACAAGAAGCCCAAGGGCACACTCACTCGCAAGGTGTTGACTGTGGGAGAGGAATTGGCTTTGTGGACTGCTCCTTCACTGACGCAGCCATTCGACAGATGAGGTCCTGCCAGCTTCAGGGGGTGAAAGGAGTCCAGAACGCAGGAGGAAAGCAGAAACACCCCATAAACACACTCCAGATAAAAAGAGAAAACAAAACCCAAATACCACCCATACTGCTAGAGAACATCTTTATTTTGGAACCATTTATGTAGAGACTCTAAAATATACTTTAAAGAAAATTCTAAAGATTAATTTGGCACTTCTGAGAATTTTTCCTCAAGAAAATTTACTTTCAGTAGACAAAAATGAGAACAAGAATCTCAAAAGAAACAAACTCTTAGAGGAATATTCCCAAAAGGGTACAAGAAGAAGTACTTGATTTCTACAGTAGCTTTCATAATCCTAGTATAGGTGCAGACTGGAGAGACGGCTCAGCAGTTAGGGAACCTGCTTGCTCCTCCAGAGAAAGCCATCCAGTTCCTAATCCCCATGTCAGTCAGCTCACAACCACCTGTAAATTAGCTCCAGGGGGTCTGACACCCTCTCCTGGCTTCTGCAGGCAACTGTACACATGTGCACACTCACCCACTCACACTCAAACACAAATTATGAAATAAATCTCAAAAACACAAAGACTGTGGGACATCTATACTCTGAATAACAGAATATCAGTTAGAAAAAGTTAATTAAACCTGATACATACACAGTCTTTTCGGAAACTGTCTGTGCTACCAATTCATAAATTTGGGCTCCGTTATCTGACATGGAGATGACGAATAAGGCTTTGTTATCTAAAAAAGAAGAAAACAAAATTTATTCTACCACTATGACCAAGGAAGCCATGAGATATTTCCAAATGCAATATAAATATTCTGCATCTTAATTTAGATAAAGGTTACATATATTCACTTTGCAAAATTTTATCAAGTTAATAAATTTAAAATTTTGGTCTGACAGTGGTGGTGCACACTTTTAACCCCAGCACACGAGAGGCAGAGGTAGGCAGATCTCTGTGAATTTGAGACCAGCCTGATCTACAAGGGCTGTTCCAGGACAGCCTCCAAAGCCAAAGAGAAACCCTGTCTCGAAGATAGATAGATAGATAGATAGATAGACAGACAGAATTTTGTGCAGCTCACCATAAGCTACATTATCTGCAACTTAAGTGAACTTTATAAAAGTCAACACAGTACTTCATTATTAACAAAAAATAAGTCAAAGATCAAATTACTTGGACTCAGTGAGTTAAAAAAAAAAGAAAAGACACATTAAGTTAGGACAGAAATGTAAGGGAGGGGACAGGGAGTGGACTTAACCAAAACTTTACATTATATGCATATATAAAATTCTCAAACAATAAAAAATAACTGGCCTCACAAAAGTTCTGTCTTAAAAAAGGTTATGTACTGCCCAAGTAGAATGTGTTTTGGAGTTCTATCAAGCCTGTGTTAATTCTGAAATTAAAATGCTTATATGAAAAGACACACAGACACACACTCACAGACATAAAGATAGACAGACAGATACACACACACACCCTACCTATACTACTGAACCCATTGTTACTCCTTTCACATTTAAACAGCTATTTTTCTAAGTTGTTAAGAATATTTGAAGAACACTACAAAAAAAGAGGTTACAAAGTTTTGTCATGAAATTAAGTTTTATAAAGGATCTCATCCTAATACAGTTGAACAATTTAAACTTGTCAATTTAAACTGCTATAAAAAACCATCTGGATAGATGGTTCAGCAGTTAAGAATACTGGTTCCCAGCACCCACATGGCAATTCAGAACCATATGTAACTCCAGTTCCAGAGATTTGATGCCTTCTTTTGACCTCCAAGGGCATCAGACTCATGTGGTTCAGAGACATACATATATGTAGCCAAAACACCCATACACATAAAAATAATAAAATTAAATAAAACAAAATCACTCACCTCTTCAATTTTCACTCTTCCCCAACAAACAAACATACCATTTTAATGACAGCCTTCTCACTGGAATTGCCCTCAAAGTACTCACTACCTTTCCTGGTGTCTACCATCAATTTGACCAGAATAAACACAAAAGTAAGTGTATTTAAATTTTCAAATGCAGAATACCACTGAGACAACATGACTTAAAAAATTAGGTGATGTGAAATTTCAACTCGGTTTCTAAACAGAGAGATTTCACTTAAGTTTCTACACATACAAACAACAGAGCTACTGAAGTCTGATGTGCTGCCTAAGCAACACTGAGCATCCTGTGAATCTAGAAGCTAGCATCCTCAGTAGACACACTCACCTGTTGCCACCTGTCGAACCAACACTGTGCTCAGCTTAATGACTGGACTGAATGTGTGTTTGCTGTCTGCTGTGGATGCCAGAATCTTACTATGGCACCGCAACACCAGTTTGTCATCCTGCTTTTGCAACAGTACAAGAATGTCTTCCAGCAGCAGTGTATAAAGATCTAGGAATAAAAATGCAGAGAAATTGTTAAGTACAAAAATTTTAAATAATCTGAAAAGGGAAATTATTTCTAAAAAACCTAGCTAATCTTAAAAACTGACTTGCAAACTATCATCTTCTTCTTTTTTAAGATTTATTTATTATGTATTCAGTGTTCTGCCGGTATGTATGCCTGCAGGCCAGAAGAGGGCACCCGATCTGAATACAGATGGTTGTGAGCCATCATGTGGTTGCTGGGAATTAGACTCAAGACCTCTGGAAGAGCAGCCAGTGCTCTTAACTGCTAAGCCATCTCTCTCTAGCCACTGTAAACTATCTTCTTTAATTTCATTTTTAATAATTCATTTTAGTACTTTTTGTGGAAATATCATCTGAGAATTACAAGAATTAAATAGTGCTCTCTCGCTATAAGAACTTAAAAGACACTAGTCTACAGAAAATTCCCTGCAAAGATCCACCAGCAGATAAGATGACGGAAATAGAATTGAAGTGTGCCAGGTTTCTGCTACACTCCTAAATGAAATATAACATGCTTCACATTTAACAAACACATAAGCAGATTTCCTATAAATGTTCAGATATTGTGGAACAGCACTGGTAACTAACTGAAAACTGTGAATGATTCTGCTTCTCACTGGTAGACTTTCCTTTCCTCTCCATCCTCTCCAAAACTGACGGAACCACAGACTTACCAATGCTTTTATCTCTATTCACCTTCCAAACCAATGGCCCTTCATGAATCATCTTTCTTTTTGTTAAATCCAAATTCTGCCGAAGTAAAAAGAACAGTACACAAATTATTTCCAAAACTATTTCATCAATAGGGGTACAGCCAGCATAACTAGTATCTTTTCAAAACAGTCTTAAAATGGAAGATATCATTTACATTCAACCATGGTTATGCTACATGTCTTGAAAATGGAACAGTCCGTGTTAAAACAGTCTGCACAAAACCTTCTTTAAAAGTGGAGAATGTCACGGAAAACCATTCTCTCCAGACCTCCCTCCAGATGAGTAATAGCTTATGAACAGCATTACAAAGAGCCACAACATGCCCTCACTCCTTAGCCACAATAAAGCAGATGCAGATGACATATGCTATGTGTGTATCTCTGCAAGGCTTCTGAGTTCTAGAATTCTAACTCCTAGCACCCTTAACTGCTGAACCATCTTTCAGCTTCCCAAAGAAAGATTTAAATGACAGCATTTGTTATGAAAATGCCAACAACTGTCTCTGCCAGCAACTTATTTATTAGTAAAAGTGCCATGTTTTAGCATTAGCACCTTGAAGGGAACTCTCATTCTTTGGCAGGTTAGGGAATACATACATTAGTGTGTTTTCTGATGTAACTATTATATATGACATACAAGTTTATTTTAAATAGATATCAAATAAGTATGCAAATACAACTACCAGTAAACTGGGTTTTTTTTTTTATTTTTTATTTTTTAAAGATTTAAGGCCAGGGAATAGTAACACACTCCTTTAATCCCAGCACTTGGGAGGCAGAGACAGACAAATTTCTGTAAATTCAAGGCCAGACAAAGTTGGCTCAAAAACGCAAAACAAAACAAACAAACAAACAAAAAACAAAATCCAAAAAGATTTAATATCCTTAAAAAGTTATTAATACTAAAGCCTAGGCATAAGAAGTAGCAAATCATAAATATTTACTACTCCTGTATAGTCTCAACCCTTGTGCTTTTCAAAAGTGTCATGGAAAAATTATCTTTCCTCAGTGATCCACTTGTAGTTAAAGGGCAGAACAATTGAAACCTACTGATGACTGGAGTTCTAATCCTGCCACACAGCTACAGGCCCTCATAATAATACTCCTCTAGAGTTCCTGAGTCTTCTAACTACTCCTTCCACAGAACTATAGGTCCTCACAAGAATACTCCTCTAATAAAGATAAAAGCACCCTTGACATGGATCAGACATCAACAAGTCATAAATACAGACAATCTACAGCATAGAACTCCTTCAGGGACAGCTTTTCCTACTGAGATGTTAATTGCCTGCCAGGTCTTTAGTGCATTTCACTTTATGTTTTTAGTTGAGATTAAACCATCTCTCACCCTGAGCTCATCAACATTTGGGTACTCGGACAACTTGAGATTGGAGGTGTCAAGACGACGCTGATAGTCTTCTAAGCGCTGAAAATTAAACAGTAGAGATCCAGGGTTAAGGCTTTGGGTATCAGTGACCTCTTTGTTTCTAATCTAATCACATAAATGTCTTAAATCTGCATTTTACAAAAGTCACTGCAACAGCAGACATGTCAGACAGCCCACTACTCTTAGCATACCTTCCCCCATCATTGGTGGTACTTTCCATGTTTTCCTTCCTCTCCAGCTGTCCTTTCTCAATCTTGGTGACCACTAAATAAGCTTATACCTATTTTCTCAATATGTAAATCATGTACACAGCACAACTTCAGAAGGTACTATAATAAAAAGTATGTCTCCTTCCACCCCTGGCTCCCCTCCTGTTTTCTCTAACGAATAATTATCAATGTCCGTTTCTTGAGTGACTTTTGAGAAAATCCTATGCAGACAGATACACATGTACATGAGTATGCTTGTCTCTGTATGTGTTCTATGTATATAAAAAGCCTTTTAAAACAAGATATGCGAGCATAATATTGGCATTCCTTTAGCCTCCGCATAGAAATTCCTCTCATCTGTTCGTACAGTATATTGACTGTTGGGTTGTGTTTTTTGGTGTTGTTGTTGTTGGTTTTTTCTCAACTTAACACATCTGAAAAGAGTGAACTCCAATTGAGAATATGCCTTCATTAGACTATAGACAAGTCTGCAGGGCATTGTTTTTAATTTGCAATTGATGTGGGAGGGCCCAGCCCACTGCAGACAGTGTCACCCTTGGGCAGGTGATCCCGACTTGTGTATGAACGCAGCCTGAACAAGCCATGGGGAGAAAGCCAGTAAGCTGCCTCCATGATCTCTGCTTCAGTTCTTGCCTCCAGGTTCCTGCCTTGGCTTGCCTCAATGATGGGGTGTAATACAGAAATGTAAGCCAAATAAACCCTTTACTCTCCAAGATGATCTTGGTCACTGTTTTATCAGAGCAAGAGAGAAGCAAACTAGGACACACAAGTATTCTTCTTTCTCTGTGTAAAACAATCTTGGAGATTGTTTTACAGTAGCATATAGACAGATGTGTCTTTTCTTCAATAACCACAGAACACAGCCACTTCAGACTCTGTGAATCAATTATAGTTTACACCATACTAATGGACATTGAAGTTACTTTCAACGTCTGACAATAACAAAAAATACTGTAACAAAATGGTTTTCATCATACACATTACACATGTACAAACTATATATATATACATATATATACATATATATATATATATATATATATATATACACACACACACACACATTTCAAAAAGAACTATTGCTTCAAAGGGTTTGAACATTTTCCTTATTATAAAAGTCTAAATACAAATCTGTACACCATACTTCATAATCAGTGTTCACTGTCTATTACAGACTATCCATTTCTTCATCTTCCACCTATATCATCAGTCTACCTTATTCTGTAAATGCATTTCTAAATAATCAAGTATGAGTATACCCCCCACACTAAATACTGTAGCATGCATATCATCAAGGTCAATATTTATTAATGATTTCTATGTTTAAAGTTTTGTGGATGCAGAAGTATGCATGCATGCGCATGTATATATGTGGTAAGGGCCTCATGTGGAATTCAGGGGAAACCTGTGGGAAGGTAAGTTCTCTCCTTCCACTGAGTGGGTGCCGGGGACTGAAATCAGGTTGTCAGACTTGGTAGCAGGTCTTTCACCTGTTAAATCATCCTCCCAGCCCCTTTGGTTATTTTGTAAACTTTACATAAAGTAAGACACATGCATTTTAAGTGTTTCTCCATAAATTCTGACAAATACACTTGTGTAACTCAAACTTCTACCAAGATAATGAAATATTAGTATGGTTCCAAACAGGTTCCTTATATTTCTTCCCGGTTTATCTCTAAACCATGTCCCCTGGGGCAACTGCTTTTCTTATTTGTTTTCCTATCATAAATCAGTTTAGTCTCTTACAAGTTCTCACAAATAGAATTATATGGATGTGTTCTTTTGTGTCTGGATTCCTTCACTCATTATAATGTTAATTAGACCCATTTTTGTATACCGCTGGTAGTATTCTAAGTTATATTCTACGGGTATACCACAATTGGTTTACCTACTCTTCCTTGAGCTGTTTTCAGTTTGGGAAGACCATGAATAAAGCTACCATGAAAATCCTTGGTACAAGGTACAAGTCTGTACGTATGCATCTTCATATCTTTTCAGTAAATCACTATAAACAACTGCCAGAGAACAGAAGTACAAGTACAGGCCCATTTAATATACAAACATTGCCATCTTTCCTCCTTGGGTTTCATTATTTTGCACTCCAAACAAAACTTTTGAGTTATACAGTTTTTCTAAAACCTCTCTAATAAAGCTGTCACACTCAGTTCCTAAGAAATGACAACCATGGCCATTAATGCCAAGGGCCTTTCTATATGTACAATATTACATCCTATCTTCAGCTTAATCTAATGAGCATTTCGTCCCTCTAGGAAACTGCTCACTACACATCTCCACCTGCTTCTCCAAACTAAATCTGACTTTTCCACAAGCCTGTGGCTTTTCCATACCTTTTCTCCATGCACATATGCAAGCCAGAAGCCTGAGCATCTCTTCTTGACATCATCTCCCTTCATATCCTTCTCAGTCAGTCAACAAGTTTTGCTAATTGCACCTCATAAGTACTTCTTCAGCTCCCACCTTGATCTACACTGCTCCTCACCACTGTTGAACTAACTTCTTCCTTCAGCCTACTCTTCCTAGGGCAATTTGATTCATGCCTTTAGTAACAAGGTCTTACTGTTCTTAAAACAAGAATTCAAGTCTTTCAAGAACATCAGGCTAGGAACCACAACATATATGCAGGGGGCCTAGGTCAGACATATACAGGGCCCATGATTATTACTCCAGTCTCTGTGGGCCCCTATGAGCCCTGCTTAGGTGATGCTGTAATGTATCAGAGAAGAATTATTTAAAAAAAAAAAAAAGAAAGAAAGAAAAAAACAAAAATCCTTAATATGGTAGAGAAAGCTCTGTATGATTTAATCCTCAACTAATTTTTTCATTACTCATATTTCTCCTTCTGCATCTAGCTTGCTCTTCACACTGTTTTTGGTTCGTTTCTATTCTTTGTTCAGAGACTATATGGTTCAAATGTTAATTCTTCAAACAATCTTTTTCTGAGAGCCACCACCTGACATGTCCAAACTAGGCTCGGCCCCTATTAGACACTCACAGCATTGAAGTCTCCTTTGTAACATGTATTCACAACCAACATAAGAAATGAGCATTTTAATCTCCTGCTTTCAGAAAATAAGCTCCATTGTCTCATGCACCCAGTGCTCTACATCAGGCATACAGTATGTGTTGCGCAAACACCTGGTATGTAAACAGGAACAAATGAGCAAACAGATATAGAGATGCTCAGGAGTCAAATGCATCTCTGACCATGCCCTGATTATCAACTGTATAGTGATGCTTTCAGTTACTTCAGATGCCAAATAGACCACTTTAATACCCTCCAATCCTATCTTGTATATCTTGCTTTTCCTTTTTACCTGCTTGTTTTCTGCCTCCTTGACAGCCTGATTTACATAATTTAAGATCTGACGACAATGATCTGCAGCTTTCTTCACCTTTTCCTTCTCTGGTGGCCATTCTAAATATGGGGGAGACAGAAAATGGAGAAAATTAAGAAAAAGAAAATACAATACACAATTTCATTTTATTCAAATGAGTGTAAGAAGATAACTACTATCTTCTACATTTTTATACTATGTTACATCTACAGCATAGTCTCTATTCAAGTAGTTTTAGGACAGTATGAAGGTACATGCTACTTACAAAACTGAGGAAGGAGACTCAAAGTTTGAGGCTAGCATTGGCTACATGCTAAGACCTGTCATCATGAAATAATTTTTTTTAAATAGACTGGCAATGTGAATTATTGGTAGAGCGTTTGCCTAATGTGCAGAACCCAAAACCAATCCCCGATACAGAAAAGAGTGAAAAAAGAAAGATCACAATATAGAACCCTAGATGCAAGAGTAATGCCTTACATACTAAACTAAAACCCCAATGCTAAGCACTTTCAGAAAAGGCTGAGGGAAGCTGAGGGAAGTTCCTCCCTGTGGAACTGCACAGTGTATAACCCAGATGATTATGACCACTGGGTCTCTATGCAATCTTTTTTATATAATAATTCTGAAGAATTCCAGAGTAAGTTTATTTTTAAGACCATATTTAAAGGAAAGAATAATTACAACACTAGGAGTGCCAAAGGATTAAGCTCACCAACATCACAGATGTTCTGTCTACAAAGAACAACCAAACAAGAGTCAAAATCGAAATCTTCAAACAGTGCAACAGCTCCACTGGATAGTCACACTAAGAGTAAAACTCAATGAGTAAAATGTAAAGCCACAGTTTTGCTGGGCATCATAGTTTGTGGTCTCCAATATGCACTCCTAATCTCAGAAGAAAGAAAAAGGAGTTTGAACAGGTGGTGGTGGCAGTGCATGCCTTTAATCCCAGTTCTCGGGAGGCAGAGGAGGGTGAATTTCCGTAAGTTCAAGGCCAGCCTGGGCTACAGAGAGTGTTCCAAAGCTACAGAGAGAGAAACTGTCTCACAAAACAAAACAAAACAAAGCAAAACAAAACAAAACAAAACAAAACAAAAAAAAAAAAACAAAACAAAAAAAGGAAAAGAGTGTTTGGGACGTAAAACTCAGAATCATTTCACATTACAAGATGACAAAGCAGGAATGCGTTTGTTTGGCTTCATAAAAGTACTTTCAGATATAAAACACCTCTCTGAGCTAGTTAGTATAAAGCCTTTCAAAGCAATTATACATGCTAAAACAAGATGGGTTTTAAGGCCACCCTCAGCTACATATAGAGTTCAGGATGAGCCTGGGCTCTGGGAGACTTTGTCATCATATAATAATAATAATAATTTTGAAATAAAAAACAGACAGTGATCTTGATGTGGCCTGTGCACCACTGTAAGCTAAACTTCATGCCTGAGCTACTACTAAAGGACATAGTTCAAACAAGCTAAAGAGGACTATACTATGTCTTGTTAGAGAATTTCTGCCATACCATTGGCAGAAATCAATTCTAGATACCAGGATACTATGAAACATTACTTATTTAGCAGGACATATTCTTGGTTTTTGTTCTTGACTCTAACTTCCTATGTGTATGTATCTGTATGAGTCTATACATGTGGTGCGCAGAGGCCAGAAAGGATGTTGGATCTCCTGCAGCTTGAGTTTCAGTGGTTGTCAGCCACGAGTATGGGTGATAGGTCTTTGAAAAAGTGTTTCTCCAGTCCCCTATTTTTGTTTCAGCAAAAATGCTATACCTGTGTATTTGGCAATATTATCCAAAAGAAGTGGGTATTTGGTAAGCCTCTGCATTTGGGTGGGAATGATATCCTTCAGCTGGAGACGACGACACAGGGGGTTACTCTCAGCATCCTAAAATCAAAGAGAGAGAAGTCACTTCCACAATTCACATTAGGACAAATAATTACAAAATATGTACCAGGTATTTACTACAAGTGCCCACCACAGGTCTGGTTATTAGATCAAGATACTTCTAAAGTAAAGAAAGAGCCTTATACACCCTCTCTACTTGTAGACTAGAAAGCAGCCTGAAACTCCTAGTCAGTGTGCTTGCTGTGTAAAGCACCTAGGATAAACTCTTTTGTATTACACACCTTTAACCTCCTATTCAGAAGTCTGGGTACAGTTTCCCACTTGGCCTTCCTATCAAAAGTTCATCTACTCACTATGTGCCACTCCAAGCAGATACAATGGATCACTAGTCTGGATATGCCAGCTGATATGCATCAGTGGTCTACAAGCTTTAAATAATGTGACAATACATATTTCAGAGCCCAGGCTAGGCTTTCTCACAACTGAATCTGCAGTTTTAGCAGAGTGCAGTGCTAGGTGAATGAGCATGGCTATGTGAAATAAAAACATAACCTTCAAGACCCCACTCTCTTCCTATATGTAAGCCCATCATCCCCTTGAGTGTGGGTGGAACCTGTTCAATAATTAGTTTACTATCACTTCACTTTGATTTAATCAAGAACAAGAGGTGGGTCTAACTTGATCAGAGGGGCTGGGATCCCAGCTCCAGTCCTTATAAGTGTTCTTAACCACTGAGCCATCTCTCAGCCCCCTAATTTTAAAAGCAATCTGGACCAGAGATAAGTGAAACTCCATCAGTCATCTGCCTGAGAGGCCACAAGGAAAAGAGATGGGGTATCTCTAGGAGCTAGGACTAGTTCTGAGCCAACAATAAACAAAACTAAGCAAAAAAAAACAAACAAACAAAAAAAACAAAAAAAGAAACAAAAAAAACCCAACAACAACAACAACAACAACAAAAAAAAACACCTTTTTCAGATTTGGGAAAAAAAATAGACTTGGGATTAGATGAGTTTCAGGTGAGACTGCAACTCTATCCTACATTTTGATAAAGTCCAAGGGAGAGAATCTTGTTAAACTGTAGCTATACTCTTAAACCACAAAACTATGACTGCCACTTATTAACACAGCAAAAGGAAATGAATGCATGATGTTCAAAAAAACTTTATAATCGGGCTAGAGAAGGCCTGGAGGGTCACAATTCCAGACTCTAATCTATTCCTATCCCTGCTGAAATCTTCCCAAGCCTGACAAAATCCCATCTCAAACTTGAACAGTATGCTTTTAGTAAGTGAGTATGTACCAGGCCTGATAGCACAGGCCTGTAAACTCTAGGCCAGCATGGGCTACAGTGCAATGAGCCTGGGCAATTTAATAAGCCCTTACCTCAAAGATCATAAAAGGGCTAGGTACATAGCTCAGTGGAAAACGGCCACACAACAAATGAATATAGCTTTTTCCTAATGAAAACTGCAATGGCAATGTGCAGATCTATGTCAAGTATTTTAATCTTCCTATGTATTTTTTTATTACTCATCATTCTCAAGTCATCTCATGCCTTCCAGTAATTTAATAAGTAATGTAAGCCCTTTTTAAAATGCTGACATATTGGTAGGGCTGGAGAGATAGCTCAGTGGTTAAGAGCATTGGCTGCTCTTCCAGAGATCCCGGATTTGATTCCCAGCACCCACATGGCATGGGCTCCTATCAATCTGTACCTCCAGCCCCAGGGAATTCAATGGCCTCTTTTGGCCTGTGAGTACAGTGCACATACTTGGTACACAGACATAAACACAGGCAAAACACCCATAGTCATAAAATAAAAACACAAATGAAGGGGGAAAAATTAATGTTAACACAGATGAAACATTCTAAGCCAAAATTCTTCAAGTTTATTCTATAATTAATAAAAATTTGTAACTTTTTTTGGAGGGGAGGGATGTGTCACATAACTTGCTCAACTTACCTGCACAAAAGTCTGGAATCGAGAATCCTTTTTCTGGCGAGACTTGATCATTTCCAGGGCAAAAGGCTGGTTACTGCAGAATGTAGCAGCAGCATGTTTCAACTTCTCCTCCCCTGGTCCACTGAACTGTATGTACCAAGAATGCAAAGAAGACAAGAGAGAATGAGATACTGAGCATACATGAGGACAAGTAAGATCAGAGACAACTAGAGTCCTTAGACATTCCAGGAAGCATTCTCAAATGACACGAGACAAAACTTTGTATGTACACTCAGCATCAATGGTGCACAGTCCCAGGTGGTATGTCTACAATACAATGCCTATACATACCTAAGGGTCAGAGAAAATCACAAAAGGCAGGAATGAAGGTGGGGGACCAAACTGTAAGAGAAGAGTCTTTTAGACATGACAGGGAACCTGCACCCACAAAATCTCAACAATATTATTACCTAAACAAGACCTATATAATAATATTACCAGGTAGGGGAAATTTCATAAACCCCTTACCCAAGATGAAGAGTAATCAATGGCTACTGAGACAGAATCTGTTTTCTCCACATATGAGACTCTTAAAGGTTATCCAATCCCAAGTGTTCATCCCAAACACATGTAAGAGCAACATAAAATGGGCTCAAATAGGTTTGTGTGTGTGTATGTGGGTCTGAGAGAAAAAGAGAGGGTGAAATAATTATAAAAGGAGTCATTTGAGAAGGAGTTGGGGAAAACATAGGAGCTGGGAATAATGTAAATACTGTATTCACATAGAAAACGCTCAAATTTAAAAACAAAATAGTAGGAGAGGGGTTGGTGAGATGGCTTATTAGGTGAAATGCTTGCTATGCAAGCCACACACATGAGTTTGACCTCCAGAACCCACTTGGAAGGAAAGAGTCAACTCCCAAGAGGAACTGTCCTCTGACCTCCACATATGTACCATGATGCGTCATGCCCTCCTCCACAATTATAATAGATAAGCTTTAAATACACACGGAGAGGAGATAAAGGCAGAGCTCCAAAGGGTGTATGTGTAACGCCCTGGCCACAAAGCCAAGCATCACAGAAAGTAGGTAAACCAAAATCTGGGAATATTAAATGCAAATGTAAAGACCTATTGATGTTTTTACTTTTAGCTTTATGATGACTATTTTGCCCTAAGTCAACCCTTGATATGCAACAGATAATAAATCAGACTGGTTTATTAAGCCTGTTTTCCCTCCAATTTTTAATACAACACTGGATAAGAATGCATTTCTTGGGACTGGAAATGGTACAATGCTTGCCCAGGATCTCTAAGTTCTATCCTTAGCACTGAAAAACCAAAACAAGAGGACACCTTTTTGCATGTGTTTTAAAAGAAAGATTTAGAGCCAGGAGGATATAATCTCATCATTCAGCAGGCAGAGGCAGGTGGAACTCTGTGAGTTCAAGGTCAGTCTGGCCTATAGAGCGATTTTCAAGACAGCCAGAACTGTTACACAGAGGAACCGAGAGAGAGAGGAGAGAGAGAGAGAGAGAGAGAGAGAGAGAGAGAGAGAGAGAGAGAGAGAGAGAGAGAGAGAGAGAGAGAGAGAGAGAGAGAATGAGAATATATTTCAGACCAACCAGGGCTAACTACTGAGGTCCTGCCTAAAACAAAACAAGCTTTTCATCATGAGTTCTATGAGAGCAGAAGTCATGTGCCTTGAATGCCACTGTCCCCCAAAACTATGCATAATTTTGTTCCATATAAATTGACAGTCAAAGGCTGGAAGAGATGGCTGACTGATCAAGAGTACTTGTTGCTCTTTCAGAGGACAAGGGTTTGGTTCTCAGCACCTACATGGTGGGTCACAACCATTCATAATTAGTTCCAGGGAATCCAAACTGGATCCCATGCATTCTTTCACCTCCATGGGCATGAGACACACATGTGGTACCAATACAATCATAAGTACAATAAAATAAATCTGTACAGACAGATGGAAAAATAGAATTTGACAGTTACTATAGCCTCTGGATTCTTTCCTTATACTGGGAACAAGATTAAGTAATTTTTCACTATTGATAATCTATAACTGCCTAATGCTGCACAGTACATGTCTGAGATAGGAACAACAGAAGATGGTACAAATTCTGCATCACTTAAATTAGTAGGATACATTACTCTTTAGCCTTTAAAACATAAAGAACCAAAGCATTCGTATCTCAATGAAGTCGAGCACTTAGCCTGACTGCATACTGATTAGAAGGAACTAACCAATGAAATAATGTTCTGGACCCTTTTTAGTTCTGCATACTAACTCTGCAAAATGGATGTGTTTGAATTTGAAAGCATTTATTACTTACCCCTAAATCTGATCAATTGTCTGAAAAAGTATTAAATTCTCAATTTCCTTACCCAGATGAGCAGATCTTCCCCAATATGATCAATAACAGAGGTCTCATTCCTCTTTCGGACAGCTTTCATTTGTTCATTCAACCCAACTATGGGAGAGGAAAAAAATAAGTGCACACTTATTTTAGTCTGAATTACTGGTAGTACTAAGTAGTTAACTTACTTCATTTTATTTTAATTTTCAGAGTACCATAGCTTCTCCAATTTTCAAAAACATAATCTGCACACAAAAGCTCTTCCTGGAAATGGGTCTTAAAGCATTAAAGTATATTAGGAACTAGTATAATGCCTGTAGTGTGGCTGCATCAAGTATGTATTTACCCTCAAGGCCTCCTTTCTATAGCCAAGCTCAGAAAGACCCTGGATGTAAACAATATGCATGTCACTGAAATCTGAAGTCACCCACAAAGAGCATTGCTTTGGTTGACAAACTGATAATTCCTCTGACCAAGAAAGACTGAAAATCAAGGGTCACAGAGGAGCAGTGAGTGACTTGCGGAGAGAAGAGCACCTTAACACTACCTGTAGATCCAGGTGACTCAGCTGGGGCAACACACATAAAATGTGTCCTAAGCAACAAAACTATAAAACTGTTTCTGAAAATTATCCAACTATGGGATTAACATTAATCTTACTATTTATAAAATGTATGTATATGCATATTTATAAAATGTACATATGTATTATACATTTATAAATGTACGTATATACATTTATAAAATGTATGTATATGTGGGACATATATATTTTAAAACTACATGTGTATATTATAATTGATAGGACATTTTCAAGAATAATTATGACTACTCATGTTTTTCACTGTAAGTACTACTTTAGACATTGTTAATACTATGTTGGTTATAGGAAAAAGATTTAGTCAAAGATCTGATCATCTCTTTGTACGATGTTTTCACATAGGAGGTCAGATATGCAAAAAAAATTATACTGGGTGTTGGTGGTGCATGCCTTTAATCCTAGTGCTAGGGAGGCAGAAGCAGATGGATCTCTGTGAGTTTGAGACCAGCCTGGTCTACAGAGTGAGTTCCAAAGCAATACAAAGAAACCCTTTCTCAAAAAAACAAAACAAAACAACAACAACAAAAAATTTATACTCAATTATTTGTAATGTATTATAGAGGTACCTTTACACGGTCATAATCTTTACTAGAAATGTAACCACAATGATCACAAGTCAATTTTTCTTACCATGAAGTTGAAGAATATCTTCCAAATTTGAAAAAATCTTGCGTAGTTCTGAAGGTGATAGAATTCCTTCTCTGGACACTCGTTGATAGAACACTTGGTCAAGAACCTTCAGTGTTCGGACATGAGCTCTTTCAGTGTAGAACAATTCTAGACAGGAAGGGGAAAGGAGGCACAGAATGTTGCTTTAATTAGACTATTTTCCAGGGACCAAATACAGTATTTCAATGTTATTAGGCAACAAATGCATTGTATAAACAAATTTTTAATATTTAGAAAAAATGGCATGTCTCCAAAAATCATACTGATTCCATGAAATTTTCCTACACACCAGACTAATAAACAATATCATCAAAATTATTTTATATTTAAAAGTTAATTAACAGTTACCCCCAATCATCCATTTACAATATGAACTTATCATACCAGAATATAGTAAATTCTAGTAACATTCAGCCTTAAGCATTCTTTAGAAGTAATAGTAGATTTCATTTTCTATATTTACCCATAAAAACCTCATTTCTCAGTAATACTGTAACTAGCTGAATGTCATTAAAAATATTTATTGAAATCAAATCATAGGCATGGCAAGAGTACAGCATATGTGTCACATACTTGTTACATACATGTTAGGGTAACTATGCTGTCAACTAGCCACAACTTAGAATCATCTGGGAGAGTCTTAATTGAATAAATGTAACAGGTGGGTCTATGGGTGTATCTGGGATGGGGTTGTCTTGTTAAAAGATGTAGGAAGACCCAACACATCATGGGCAGCACTATTCCCTAGGCAGGAGACCTGGAACCATATTGGACAGGCCATATTGGACAGGAGAAGGTTAGATGAGAGAGTGGAATGGCATAGGAGCGTCATTGTCAATGCTTCACTGTATACATGATGTGTCTGGCTGCTTTGAGTTCCTTCAATTCTCCCTGAATAATGGCCTATAACCTGGAATTCAAAGCCAATTAACTCTTTCCCCTGCCACTTTTCACTGGAACATTTGTCACAGCAACATCAATGAAACTATGGCAGTAATTCAAGAGCACTGCACCTGGATGATCTAAATCTTTCTTTTGCTCTCATTACTCATCAGCTGTGGCTCAACTAATCTCCTAAATTTAGCTTACTCTTGATAATCTATGCCTACAATATTACCTCAAGGTAGTTCAAGGCTAGTGTCCTACTGACGGTTTTCAAGTTCCAGACCTATAATCCTTTGGATCTTCATTATCCTGAAAGTTAAACACTCTTTCCTTTTAGATTATTAACTACAAATTATATGCTTGTACTGCTTATGTTTAAAGGGTCAAGAAAAACCCATCTAGTTTAATTTTGTCTTTGTGTAAAACAAAAGGCCAATAAAAAACAAGGCAAATTCAAATGCTTAGAGATGTGCTTCATTCTGGAAATCCCAATAATCCCAATGTATATGGCCATCAACAGAAGATTACACGTACCATTAATCACTTCCTGTCTTTTGATCTCAGAAGGTTTCAGTCCCAGTAACACCTCTCTACTAACAAGCTGCTGCCAGTTGGGTGGATCTGTCTCCAGGTCATTTTCAAACTGCTCATCCTCACTCTGACTTTCTCCAAAGGCGATGCTGTCAAACCTAATAAAAACAGACAAACAGATGACAAATTCTGTTTGAGGGCTACAAGTGGACAACGGGAGGTTCACAGACCTTTTGTGCATGTCCATATGGACATGGATGCACATATATTTGTGTGCATGTGCATATGGTAGCCAAGGTTGACTTTAGGTGTCTTCCTTGGCTGTTCTTTACTTTATTCATTTTGACATGGTCTTGTCATGCTGAGCTTTTTACAAGAGTATTGGGCATCTGAACTGAGGTTCTCACACTTGTGAGGCAAACACTTTACCAGGTATATTATCACCCAGCCCCGTGAACATGGACTTCTGCATCTGATCAGTGCTGAACCTAACACAGCCTCCTCTCTTACACATAGCTTGTTCCTGGTGTACATTTGTATGCATCCCTCACATGACCTGAATACTAAGAGTTCCATTTACACTTACAGACTATGTAGAGGGCTTCTTTTGCCTTAAGACTAGGCCTTTAGAGAGAAAAAGCTCTATTTAAATAAAAGCTACTTAAGATGTACTTACTTTCGGAAGGGTTTTGGAGTTCCATGTTCTGTCCCCCTAGAACAAAAGGGGATAAAGAATCATAGGAGAGGTCAAGAAAGATATATCCAAAATACCCCAAACTGAGTTAAATCCCAATAATTGGATAAGTAGTTCACCCATACACAGGAGTTATTTAACAAAAATAACAACAACAACAAAAAATCAGTAGTATTTAATATTTGCTACCAACCAGACTTCTTTCAAAACATTATATGAGAGAAAGTGCTGCCAGAATATACAAAAAGTAATATTCAAGGCACTTTAAGCAATGCACAAAGCTCTCTAGCTCTTTAGCCCTCCCTGAGATTACCTCTCTATTTCACATTCCTCCTCCTGCACTTGATCTAACGAAGGAGGCGGGAAGTCAAAAACAGTGTTAGAGACACGAGGTGTGCTGTCCAAGCAGTCTCCAGGCACCGATACTTCTCCAACTTGTTTTGATCCTAAAAGGACAAAACTCAGTCACTAACTGTTTAAAATAAAACAGTAACACCAACAACCAAAAAACCCTTAATCAATTCCTGGAAGAACTTCAACCTAATTCATAGCCACATTCTAATTAAATAGACTAGTTGGAATCAAGAAAATTAATACACAAAACCCTTAAATAAACTAAAACATAAATGGGTAAAGTTTTTAAAAATTTTTATTTATGTATGAGTGCTCTGCATTTATGTCGCAAGCCAGAGAAGAAGACATCAGATCCTATTATAGATGGTTGTGACCCAATATGTGGGAGCTTGGGATTGTACTTAGGACCTCTAGAAGAGCAGCCAGTGCTCTTAAAACCTCTGAGCCACCTCTCAGCCCAGAAAAAACTTTTTATTTTGAAAGACTATGTAGTCCTTGGCTGACCTTGAATTCTCAGAGATCTGCCAGCTTCTGCCTCCCGAGCTCTGGGATTAAAGGTGTGTGCCACCATGTCTGGTAAGAGAATCATTTTTTAAACTATCCTCTAAAAACCAATTTAAGAGCTTGTGAGGTGGTACAGTAGGTAAAGGTGCTCACCCCACACACCTGATGGCCTGAGTTTGATGCTTGTAATTTACAATGAAGGAGAATCCCGACTTCTGCAAGTTCTCTGACTCCCACACATGTCCTTTACCTCTGAACTATTGCCTATTGGTAGATTCTGGGAGATGTGGAATCACTGTCTTTACGCATACAACTTCTGCTGAGCTCCCTAAACTCTAACAGATAACACTAAACTCATGGTCATGCAGATAGCCGTGGTTAAGCTTTTGAGTCATAAAACAAAATGAACAGATATGAAGAGAGATGTGGAGAGGGGAGACAGGAGGGAGAGAGGTAGGAAGTGAGAGTGGTCAGTATGCAAGGCATACCTAATGAAATAAAATTAATGGAAACTAACTTTAAAACATCAAGGCAAGACAAGGCACCATGTCAGCTGGAAAACTGATAAGGAGCAGCCTCCTCCTGCTGTCTTCTCATTTCTAATAACAACCCTAAGAGCTAAGCAATTCCAAATAACACTTTCTCTTGATTTATTACCTGTACACAGAATCTCTTTCTGTAGGGATTCTACTCATATTTCTGCCCTTCCCAATATTTGATAGTTACACTATTACTAATTGGGTTATGAAACATTATAGAAATCCTCACAAGCCAATTAGTAATAAATCCAAATATAGATCCATTTTACTTCATCAAGGAGAATGTTATCTCTCTTGTTAAGCTAGGGATTTAGAACCCATATATTTCCTTGAGGTATTCTTATTATCTCTGACCTGTGGTCACAATGAAATATCTATTTTGTACTTTGCCTAGTAGGATGATTTTAAGTGTCTGAAAACCAATCAAGTATAATCAAATATGTTTGCATTACTATGACCATACACATATTGTCAAATACAACCTATAGCATACATGCATACTGTTTCTGTCAGGTTAAGAAATGTGTAGTCAAGTTAAGAAGTGTGTTGGTTTTCTTACTGTCCCAATTATGCAACTCCTTGACCACTTAAAAGAGTGCTTATTATACTGAATTTTACACTCCATCAACTGCTTCATGATCTTCATACTTGCTTTGTTTCCTTGTTTAATTGAGAACATTTTTTACATTTACTCAGCACATGTGCATATCAGAGGACACCTTGTAGAAGCTTCTCTCAATCACTTGGGGGCTATGGATCAAGCTTGGGTGGTCAGTGACAAGCACCTTATCTACTGAGCCATCTTACCAGCCCTCATTTGTTAGTGAGATAGGGTCTTACTATGTAGCTCAAACTGGCATGCAACTTGCAACCCATGTCCAAAGTTCTGGGAATAGATCCATGTGCCACCACCCTATCCAGGTTGCTTCATGTTTCAAATATGATTTACTTTTCATAGACAATTGTTTTTCTTTGCACTCCTAAATCTTACCATTGCTCTCAACTGTTGAGCCATCTTTCCTGCCTTTGAGACAGGGTTTCTCTGCATTGCTTTGAAGCTCGTCCTGGAACTAGCTCTGTAGACCAGGCTGGACTCAAACTCACAGAGATATACCTGCCTCTGCCTCCCTAGTGCTGGGATTAAAGGCATGTGCCACCAATGCCCAGCCTAAATCTTTTCTTTTATTAGCAAAATATAATTTTATCAAGACTCATTTTTTTTTTCTCCTTCTGCTACCTCATACTACCAACCGCTTAAAAATCCTATTTTGCTTTGTGTGTGCAGTGTTACAAGTGAGTGGGTGTTTCTATGTGTACTTGTGTGTGGAGACTACAGAACAACATAGGTTATCTGGGGATCTTCCTTGATAGTTCTCCACTTTGTATTTTTGAGGCAGGATCTCTCAATGAGAGAGAAGAGATTACCCACTGGCTAGACTGGCTGGCTAGTGAGTTCAGTGAATGTGGTTTTGGAATTTTTTTCTTTCTTTTTTTTGAAAACTGCAAACTATCATTCAGACTATGTACATTATGGACACTAGAATACTAAAATATTTAAATCAAAGTAAGCTGGGATTCAGTTTCAATTAAAATTCTCTGTTTCTCTATTATTTGCTCAGTGTGCTTGCATCCAAATCTTGATCCCAAGTTAGGCTGAACTACAACAAGACTCACCTGTATCATTCTCTTTACCTCCCTCTTGGGAAAGAGCAGCCCCTGAAGTGGCAGAGGATACGATACTGGCAGGCAGTCCAGTATCTGTTCCTTCATTGGCTAATCCACTCTGACGCAACTTGGCAGGGTCCTGAGGCTCAGGACTCACAGACGAGGGTGCAGATAAGTGCTTCGGATGGCGTAGTTTCTGTATCTCCATGGCTCTGCCAACTAGACAGAAAGCAATGGTTAGCAGCCCATGTTGCAAAACAGCTTAGAGGAGGGAAAGGGGTAGATAAAAATATCTGAAAAAGTGTCTGCAATTATTACACACAGCAAGAGACAGACACAAGAAGAGTAGGATAGGAAATGGAAAGATGGGGAGATGAATGAAGGAATAGGGGAAATTGAAAGGAGAGAGTAGGCAAGAAAAATTAAGAGAGATGGAACAGAGGAATAAAGAAGGTAAAGAGGGTAGAGAGAGCAGTAGTGGTGAAGGCAGAGAGAATGCTGGGAGGCAGAGATAGACTTTCACCATTTGTAAAAATGAAGATGCAGCCTTGATCTAAGTGCTTAACAAGCTTCACTCCCCTTACCCCCACTTCACAATGCCATCATAAAATGTCAAAGTTCATCCTGCTCACTGCTCTTGTTCATACCAGGTACTTTCAGAAACTGCAGACTCAGGAAGCTTTCTGCTACCTTACACATCCTCACATGGCTCTGTAAACCCCAAATTTAAGTTCATCCTCTGAACTCTTTCTGCACCCCAAGAAGTCAGTGGTGAAATCCTCCATCTTTTCTGCCCCTCTCTAAAGACTTCCTCTACCTGACACAACTTCCCAACCTGTGCTACTGGCATTTGCATAGGGACCCTCATGGTCTGGAGATATGCATCACTTCCTTAACCATACTGTCATCCCCGCACACCAGCATCTCCAAATGTGGAAACACCTCAGATGAGAAACACAGCACACACTGGCTACTTCCCCACATTTCTACCTCTGCTGCAGTCCTGTCTAGTGATCTCCTATCTCTCTGTGGATGGAAGTGGCAGGATATCAGAAAAAACAGTGGACAGGCCGAAAATATACAAGTACAGAGTCAATAACATTAAGTACAAACAAATTACACATTTATGGTACAGCAATCTATGACCAGGGTGTGTGTGTGTGTGTCCCCATCCACATGTGCAGGTCTGAATGTGTGGAGACCAGAAGACAACTCTGGGTACCATTTCATTCTTCAGTCAAGGTCCATGCTCCTTTTTTGAGAGAGTAAGTAGGCCAGGCTACCAGGTCAGGGATTCATCTGTCTCTGGCTCCCCAGTTGTGGGATTACAGATACATTAGGCACTTTTCCCCCTCAACATGGGTTCTACAGAACTAGCTCCCTAGCTCCCTGGCCTGAAACTCACTCTCACTCTCTCCTCTCTCTCTCTCTCTCTCTCTCTCTCTCTCTCTCTCTCTCTCTCTCTCTCTCTCTGTCTGTCACTCTCTCTCTGTCTGTCACTCTCTCTCTGTCTGTCTGTCACTCTCTCTCTCTGTCTGTCACTCTCTCTCTCTGTCTGTCACTCTCTCTGTCTGTCTGTCTGTCTGTCTGTCTCTCTCTCTCTCTCCTCCCCCCTCCCTCCTCCCCGTCTCTCTTGTAATTTAGCCAACATAACTTGAATGTGTATAAAACCAGAGGTAGTAGGAAGTCATGACAGTCATGTGATGGTACACTATCACTGATGAAGATGTTTACAATTAATACAGCAACATGGAGCTACGTAGTTCAGAAACTGCACTGGAGGGAAGCCAGGCACAGTGGGGCACCAGCAACATTATCTCAGAGCAGCTGCCTCCTGCAATACATCCTGGTCCAGTAAGTGAAGGCATGCAGGGAACAACATCTCAAGCTTCAACATACTTGCACTGTTGTCGTGGCGGCTTGGTCTCCTTGGGGGTCCCAAAATGCTGGGGAATCCTCTTCGTTTCCCTTTTTCTTCACCCTCTCTATCTTTCTTCATGCTTTGCTAAATTTGAGGTACAATTACAATAAGATAAGAGACATCAAACGGTAGGTTTTGTTGTTGTTGCTTTCAAATAAGGCAACATGATTCTAATGGTTGGTTAGTTGACAGGAGCTGGTGAAATACAAATAAAAGCACCAATGGACCTTGGCAAGCCATATGTGAACCTCAAATTCAATATGTCTTAATTTTTTTAATTTTGTATCTTTTGGTTTGAGACAGCATCTGATGTGGTCTAGGCTGGTCTTAAGCTTATAATTCTAAGCTGAATCCTTCTGTTTGCAACCCCCCAAGTGCTGGTATTACAGCCCTGCAACTACCATGTTCAGCTTTCAAATTTTTTCAATAGAAGCAATACTCTTACAAAAAATAGATATACAGATAGATAAACAAATAAATAGGTAAGTTTATCAGAAGCTTTACATATTTGTCATGAGACTTTTACATCATTTGTTTATCAATTTGCCACTTTCATAACATAGGAAGGCATCATGCTAAAAACTGGGGACACGGTAATAAAGAACATGCTGGCCTTCAAAGATCTTAACAATCTAACAACCATTAAATAAAACTAACCAATTATAAAATGAAGCAGGCACCCTGAGGCACAAGGTACTATGTTATAGATGGCAGACATGCAAACTCTTCATATTATCTGATGATAATAAGCTTATATATGTGTTTCACTAGATTACTTACTATTTAGTTATTTTATGAGGGGCCAAGTTAGACCTACTACACTGCTTAGTGCTAATGTGTTGGATTAGTAAACACTGTGTCCAAATGTGAAGAAGTAGCACAGCGGCTCACTCTATTATTTTCACAGTCTTACCTTGATCTTTGGAAGGAACCCAATCCGACCCCGTTTGTGCTCCAAGTTTCGAGGTTCTTTCACTTTTACTCCCAGATGTTTCATGTACATGAGAATAACATACTGCATTGTGGAACTGGAGGATAAATGATTAAGTAAAATAAGAGTTCTGATGTTAGACTAGAGAAATCAAATGATTTCTAGAGCCCCAATGTTGGAAATTAAGGCAGAAACTAAACTGTATACAGAAAGTGATTCTATCACACTAGAGTGCTAGTCAAATAAAATACAGGCCACCAGAGGGAGCCAACAACCAGCAGAAGTTAAAAAAAAAAAGTGTCATTTAAGACAGACAGAAAATAGCTCTAATGGGGAAACATTCTATTACCTCCTTTCTTCTTCCACAGCCTGAGCAGTCATCCTAAAACAAAAATATTTTAGGATGAATATGTACATCTGAAGATGATCTATAACTCAATGGCAGAATGCTTGCCTAGCAGAGTACAAGGCCCGAGATTCAATCCCCAGTAACTATCAAAAAGATCAAAGAAACACATTTAATCAGGGATTTGCTATTAAGCTCAGACACCTGGAACAACAGAAAAGATCTAAATGCTTTGGGCCCCAGATACATCTAGGATAAAATACTGACAGAACTCTAATGCCTAAAGGAACCACATAATTTCACAGTCATGTTAGTAGTTTAGCTTGTTTTATAGCAACAAGTATTTCCAAAGCCTGTGAAAGTGTTCACCTGACTTTGATCAGTGATTACAAGTTTGGAGTTACTCATTAACCAACACTCAGAAAAAAGAAGTCAAGAACTTTAAATTACCTAGAAAATAAGTCTGTTATGACAAATAGTTCTACAGGTAGAATCTGATGGGCCTGTTATATCCTGCTCAAAGAGTTCATCAAGCAAAATTAGCATTCTACACAGTTCTCTGACTTACAACACTTCTTCAATTTTGGTAACGATCTGTTCTGCACATGCTCGCTCCTTCTCCAGGGTTACCCGGTCCTTGTCTCTTTCTGCATCAAGTTTAGTCAGCTCACTCTCAGCCAAGGTCAGTCCCATGCTACGTTTCTGTCTAAGAGGGTTAGGGGGAAAAAAATCAGCTAGCACAGAGCAAATTATCTCCCTCTAGTTGTCTAGACAGTCCTAACTATAAGTTTCTAGGGACAGGTAGAATGTCATGTTTCCTCCTTGTGACCTAGTCAGGTGGGGTTCTAGGGGTAGTCAATGCAAAAGACACATTTTTTGAAGGAACTCACTTAGCACAGACATAGCACTGAACTTGACTCCTGAAAGGGTATGAATGGAGATTATGAACTCTTGCCTCTCATCCAACCCTTTGACTTCAGATACCTATTATGTTTGCTAACAAGGATAAGACTATATGGTTTATAGTCAAATATTTCATATGTAACTTTTTCCTATCAACTTTTCTTCTTGTTTGCTTTTTGTCTTTTTTTTTTTTTTTTTGAAACAGGGTTTCTCTATGTAACAACCCTAGCTGTCCTGCAACTCTCTGTAGACCAGGCTGGCCTTGAACTCACAGAGATCCACCTGCCTCTGCCTCTTCAGTGCTGGGATTAAAAGCATGCACCACCACCACCCAGCAACCCTATCAAGTTTTGTGTAACATCAAACTTACCGAAAATCCTCCAAGTGCTTCTGAACTTCAGGGTGGACTCTCTCCTGCATAGTTTGAATGTAGTGCCGATGAAGATCCTCAGGAATAAGCTCAGGTCTTCTCTTTTCTGCACAAAAAAGGAAGTAGGTGATCTAAACATATGTTCTATGTGACCTGACCCTGCCAACATATCAACATTATGCAGTACAAACTGAACTTAATACACCAGAGAAGTTATTTAGTATAGTTAACACACTTCCCATCAGATTTCAGAATTCATCTTTTCAATGTATTAGGTTCTCTATCTGCTGTGATTTATGTGGTTAAATCAGTCTAAACTGGCTAACAAAAAAAAAAAAAAATAGAAACTGAGGTATTTCTGTGGAGATATTAATCTTCTGGGACATGAAACTCCAAACTTACCTAGATCCACTGAGATTTCCTCAGGAACAGAAACTTTCAGGTGCTGAAACAGATGGCAAAGGAAAGTTAAAACACTGTAGACTTGTGAGATATAGAGAAGAACATATATAACTCATTCTTAAAGGTATATTTCATAACCAACCTCACTTGTCTTATAGAAACAAACTCTTTCCCAGTGTTCTACTATAACGAAATAACTATTCATTTTACTAGACACAAAACAAATGCTTCAGTATTCCTTCAAATAAATATCTGACATTCACTGGCCAATATAATCAATTATATATTATTTGAAAAATACAAGTAAAACCTAAACCTGTATATTACACAGAGAAAAAAAAACTGACATGTGTAAGCATGATTTTCATTTCTGAATCTAAATCTCATCCAAAAGATCATGCTATTCTCATAATTTTCTTAGGTGACATTTTAGAAATCTCAAGGTATACTCCCAATGAGGGAGTACTGGATGGCAAATTGAGTTTTTGAATCTTAAAATCTCTAGTAATCATCTGTAGTTTCTGCTATGGAACTAAGACAACCATCAACCATCTTCGGATTAACTTATTTCCATGCAGGGATTCTCCCAGTAAGCATGTAGACTTTAGTTACACTGTCAAACTGCAATGTTCTTCACCCAACAATGTGACAGAAAATCTTATTAACTTGTATTCAGAGGAAGTATCTTAGTTCTTATACTTATTTTGTACTGAACACCCATTAAAGTCACATACTTCCTAAATGTAAATAATTCCTATAAAGAACTAAAGTATAAATTTGAAAATAAGTCAGTGTTAAATTATTATGAGATCCTTACAGTATTTATTTTGGTGTGTGTATGTGATGTGTGCACATGTGTGTAGGTGGGTATGCTTGTCCAGGCATGAATCTGTGAAGGCAGATATTAGATCTGTGAAGGCAGATATTAGATAGTCATCTCTGATTGAACCTGGTACTTGCTGATTCCATTGGATTGACTGGCTGGAGAGTCCCTGGGATCCTTGCCTCCCCTTCCTTCCCTCTTAGCTCTGGGATTACAAATGAACACAGCCATGCCTGGCCTTTCATGTAGGTGCAAACATCTAATTCAGGTACTTATACTTGCACAACAAACACTTTATTCACTGAGTGAGCCATCTCTCTGATCCCTTATGTTCACTTTTAAGAAGAGTGATATGGGAAGACATATTCATGCATGTCTGTAATCCCAACCCTTGGGAATCAGATGGGAGAATCTGGAGCCCAAGGCCTGCCTGGACTATAGTGAGACCCTGTTTTAAAGAAAAGAACAAAGCAATGAGAAACAGAAAAAAAAGAAAAGCAGTTTTAGCACAAGTGAAGAAAATGTACATGAGGGGTGGTAATGTAGTTCAGCAGTAGAGCCTCTCTTGGCTTATCAAGACAAGGATTTAATTCCCAGCCCCACAAAAATAAATAAATAAATAAATAAATAAATAAATAAATAAATAAATAAATAAATGAAATAATGAATGAAATAATTATGATTTGTCACATAAAAGAAGAATCAATACATTAATATGTATTCTTTTTATACTTTAATGCTAACATAGATCATGAGTAGTAAATGGGCAGGTACCAATATGATGGAAATAGGTGATAATATCTGGGGTTGTTTTCTTTCTCTACACTATACCTGCAGATCTCAACCTGTGGCTCATGACTCCTTGGGAGGAGGGGTTTGAACAACTCTTTCACAGGGGTTACATATCAGATAGTTAGCATATCAGATATCTATATTATGATTCATAACAGTACTAAAATTATAATTATGAAGTGGTAACAAATGTAATTTTATAGGTACAGCATTAGGAAGGTTGAGGACCACTGCTTTACACTCTTTCCAGGAAAACAGGAGGGTCAGGGCTAGGCTGGAAAGATAGCTCAGTGATTAAGAGCACTTGCTGATCTTAAAAAGGACCAGAGTTCAGTTAAGGGTCTAATCCTCTCTTCTGGCATCCACAGTCACCAATACACAGTTGTTACATACTCACACAAACAACAAACATACAGGTAAATAAAAATCAGTAAAATAAAAAGCAAAGTCTTCAGTTGAGAAAATCCTAGGAGAGGAAGTGATGGCAATTAGAGAAGTCTGAAGCAGTCACCTAAGAGAACAGCAAATGGGGGAGGACAAAGGCTGGAAACGTGACAGTGTTTGCCTAACACTCATGAAGCCATAGGTGTCATCCCTGCACCTCATAAAACCAGATATGGTAGCACTGGGAAATAGAGGCAAGAGAGTAAGTCTCAGGTCATCTTGAGTGGCATACTGAATTCATGGCTGGTCTGAAACCTTGTGCAAAAATGAAGGGGGTAAGGGATGACTGGAAGATGGTTTGTACAGATGAGTGTTTGCTATGCAGGCAGGAGGACCCAAAGACCTAAATTCAAGTCTTCAGCACCCACATAAAAGCAGGGCATGGGGCTGGAGAAATGGCTTATTGATTAAGAGCACTGGCTGTTCTTCCAGAGGAGCCAGGTTCAATCCCAGCACCCCCGTGGCAGCTCACACCTGTCTATAACTCCAAGATCTGACAACCTCACACAGACATACATGCAGGCAAAATACTAATACAAATAAAATAAAAATAAATTATTAAAAAAAAAAAAAAACAATGCATGGTAACGTGTGACTGTAATCTAGCAATAAGGAGGTAGCCACAGGAGGATCCCTAGAGTACACTGGTCGACTAATCTAACTGAATCTTAGTGAGCTGAGATTCGGTGACAAACCTGGTCTCAAAGAATAAGGTAGTGAGCCAGGGACATGGGTAAACAGGTGAGGTACTTGCCACAAAACCTGAAACCAGAATTCAACCCCTGAGATGCACACAGTGAAAGAACTGACTCCTGCAGGTTGCCCTCTGACTTCCATGCTCACATATTAGCACAAGTGTGCCCCCACACCCCACATCAATAAATAAATGCAATTATGCTAAAACTAAGGTGCAAAGCAATCACCTGATGTTGACCTCTGGGCTCCACATGTACATGCAGATGTGGATGCACAGACAACACAAAGAAAACGATTTTTTTTTTTAAGATCAACTAAACAAACAAACAAACAAACAAAGTGAAGGGATAAGGGCAAGAAACAAGACCATCCAAGGAAGTATTAAGGGCTATTATTTACCCTTACTTAGTAACACTAATAATAAAATTTAGCTTAAAAATAAAAGACTTAAAAAATAAAAAACCTTACTAGCTGGGTGTGCATGCACACAATGGTCTAGCTACACCCCTGGCCAGCAAACACCCAGGATCATCCTGTCTCTGCCTATGCATATGGATGCTGGAGATCAACTCAGGTCTCCATAGCAAGCCCTTTACTCACTGAGCCACTTTCCCTAGCACTGGTATTAGTAAAGCAAAGTACTGTGAGCACTGATTTCAGTGTGTGACCTCTTCCACCACTGTTAGTTAAATTTGTGTCTCTAATGTTTAAGGGGGCCACTCAGAATTCAATTATCCAAGCATTAAACTTTGGGTCCTAACATATATGTCTATCATTTATATTATCTTTTTATTCCCCACTCTAATCGTGAACATATAAATGTCCAAATATAAATAAATACTCACATACACATACACACACGCACACATTCCCTAAAATCAATTGTAAGAATGCATATTCCCAAAATTAATTTAGAAATTATTTTTAAGCCAACCAAACATAATCAAGAACTGAGATAGTGTCAGGTGGTGGTGACTCACGCCTTTAATCCCAGCACTCAGGAGGCAGCAGCAGGCAGATCTCTGTGAGTTTGAGGCCAGCCTGGTCTACAGAGAGAGTTCCAGGACAGGCTCCAAAGCAATATAGAGAAACACTATCTCAAAAAAGAAAACAAACAAACAAACAAACAAAAAAACAAAAACAAAAAAAGCAAACAAACAAAAAAAGAGCTGAGATATTATATGGATATCCAAAATACACTTCAACAGCATGGCCAGGGGACAGGAAATCAGGGCCACTAAGGCAACGGACGCACTGAAGCACTTACTGCAGATCGGTCCAGGAAGAACTGATGAAACTCAAGGAAGACACGTCGAGTCTCCTTGGAGTTGGTCTGCTTATACAGGTCTGAATAGAGATAACAGAGCTGTCATGGGGAAAGAAATGGAAAAGACAGAGTGAAAAAAAAAAAAAAAAAAGGAAAGGAAAAAAAAACCACAAAAGGGTAATCATTGAATTAAAAACATTTGAAGTATCCTGCAAGCCTATCCTTATATGTTTAGAAAACAGGTCTGTCTACTCATTTACAGATGCAAAGTTCCCCAGCATAGGAATCACTGTGTGGAACCTGAGTCAGGTGAACTATAAAGTATATTACCAATGTTGCAGGGTCAAACTGTGAAACTACATGGTGTAAGAAAACAGCCAAGTGAGCAGGGCGCGATTTCAGCAGTTCAATGCTCTGGAAACAGCTGCACTGCCCATTGATCTAGAGGAAGAAATGATTGTTAATCAGTAACTGATAACTAAATTAATGCTGTACTGTAAGACCAACTGCACACTGCCACAAGAATCTCCCTTTGGCCTCCAGTTATACTTCTGGCCTGGAATGTCCCCCAAAGGCTCTCTCGGTGAGGGCTGGGTTTCCACCTGGACATGCAGCTGGGAAGTAGCCTAGGTGAGGACAGAGGTCACTGCAGAGAGCCTCTGAAGGGTCTATTTCATCGTGGGTCCCTTCCTGTTTCTGTCTGTCTGTCCCTTTTCACTTTTCTTGGTTTTTGTTTTGTTTTTTACCTGTCTTGTTCTGGATTTGGTCTTGCTATGTACCTTGCTAGTGCTGCCCAAGCTAACAAATTTGGAGTCCTCCTACCTCTGGCTCCCAAGTATTGGACTTATAAAAGTGCTTAAGGCTTATTTTGTTTGTTTGTTTGTTTTAAATAAAACTTCAGACCCAAGAACTAGAGAAATGACTCTGCAGTTAAGAGCAATGGCTTTCCTGCAGAAGACCTGGGTTTGGTTCCAACTGCACATAGTGACTCACAACAGTCTATTAACTCCAGTTCCAAGGGCTCTGGAGCCTTCTTCCGGCCTCTGCAGGTACTAGGCATACACAAACACATATTCAGGCCAAACACTCATACACAATAAGATGAAAATAAGTATGTGGCACACATCTATTGTAATCCCAGCACTCCTACAGTCACAGGGGAGGAGACAGAATGTAGAGAATTAGCCAGAACTGCCCAGGCAGCACAGTGGCAGAAGCAGTAATAGAGACTGACTCACAACAGTGTGAGGAGAGGCCCAACCCCCAAAAGATCTCTCTGACCTGCATATGTGTGCTGTGTCATATGTACACATGTGGATACACATTTCCACATGCATACATAATACTAAATAAATCCTAAATAAAATTAAAAGTGATGCTATTTCATGATTGGTTGGGAGTCTTTTTAGTAATGCAAGGCCAGCTTAATACTCTAATATTAATCAATGCAATCTATCTTATTAGGAGAGTACATCAGAATAAAATTAAGAAAATGAATCATCCTAAGTCATTCAACAAAATTCAACATTCAGTCAAGATTTAAAAAAGCAAAGAAAGAAAACTCTCATTAAGCTTGGACTATCCTTCAGCTTACATCCTTTAGCCTAATCAGGGACATCTACAGAAACACCCATCAGTCAGCATGCACAAGCACAAAGGACTGAGCACTCTCTGCCTAAGGGGGTGCCTCCAAAACGACTAGCGTCCTGTGGAGGTCCAGTCGGCACAGAAAAGCAAGAACAAGAAACAGGAGACAGAAGGTAATAAAGCCATGTCTCTTAAGAAACAATGTGAATATTCTATAAAAAAGTATGGGAATATTTTTGTTATTGAAAATAAACTGAGACAGGATCTCATAATGTAGCCAACACAGGTTAGCTTCAAACTCATGATCCTCTTTCCTCTTAAGGGCTCCAAAAACTTCTTTGAAAAACTACTAGAGAGTGGGAATGGTGGAACATGCCAGTAATCCCAGTACTTGGAAGACAGAGGAAAGGGGATGTCGGGAATTCAAGGCCATCCTCAGCTACACTGAGCATTTCAGGCCAGCCTGGGCTACATGAATCTTCCTAATATAAAAATCTTCCTAATATAAAAGTTCCTAATAATCTTCCTAATAATCAAAAATCTTCCTAATATAAAAGTTCCTAAAATTAGCCATTGAATTTAGCAAGACCACAGGTACAAAGATAAGAAGTAGGCTAATCATATTCCTTCTATCAATAAATAACTGGAATTTGTAAAGTTTATTTTAGGTATTATATTCAGTAACATCCCACCTCCAAAATAAAATGAAACATTTGTGTACTCCTAAAATGACCCCATCTCTGCAGTCTGCAGAGTTAATTTCTACTGTTCAAAGCTAAAATAAGCAATTGACCCATGTTGCTTTGAAGATTTAGCTTCACATCCTTAACAAGTTTTATTTCAACTTCCAAAGAATGTTCATCAAATCAGACATCACAGAAAGATGATTTAGTACTTCCAAACAAGTGTCATTACCTGCTCATGTTCAGTACCAAAATCATCATCCTCTGCTCCAATAATATGGGGTGCTCCGCGGGTGGAGGGACTGCCGATGAGCGATTGTGTGTCCTGGTGACATCAGAGAAGAGCAACAGAAAAACAATCTGATGATCAAAGGCAAAGACAGAATACAACCAAGGTACTGGAAAGAAGCGGCTCACTGGCTATGGTGGCTGACATCTGTAAGTAAGACACTAGGTAAAACAAACACATGCATGACTCACTCCATCAATGGAGTTCCTTTTTATTGTCTTCTTTGAAGTATTTTATTTTCAAAGTATCTGTTCTCAAATGTTCAAAGTCAAATGTCCACAAGATCACTGGTTTCTCTTTCTCGGGACAGGAAAGGGGGGGAGTGGAGGCCAACATTTTCCTAGGACTAGTAAACCGTCTTTGCCCACTACACACCTTTGGTTGCAGGAGTCCTAACGTTTTTAATGTTTCACTCACATACTTACGCCTTGTAATGAAACTGGGCTACATCTTTTTTCTTTCTTGTGATATCAGGAATGAAACACAGGGACTTGGTCATGACAATGGCCCATAGCCCAATCCCTATTCTATCTCTACATTTAAAAAATTGCTTTTATTTTCTTTAACTGCAAATTTTTAATGTTTTAAAGACTGTGAAAACAATAGATATTTATTTCCAACAATGATCAAATTTTCATTGTATAACTAAATTGATGTCTCTTGACTATTCAAAAGAGGTTGTTAATAATATCACAAAATTCTGTTAAGTCTTTTACAATAACATTTCAAGTACATTTATTAAAAAGTAAAATCATAGGGCTGGAAAGATAGCTCAGAACAAGGCTTGGGTTCAGGTTTCGTAACAACATGGTGGTTTATATCCACCAATTCCAAGGGGATCTGACGCTCTCTTCTGGCCACTGCAGGCACTGCACACATATGTACAGAAATACATACAGGCACAGAATCCAAACATTTAAAATACCAAATAAAATCATAATGCTAAAGCATCCAGTTGAGTATATGTAAAACCCAGGGCCACTGAGAAATCAGCAGGTAAATGCACTTAACACACATCCTAGGACGTGAGTGGAAAGCAAAGTGGAAGGGCAGAACTGACTCCACAGCATGCATGTACACAATAAAAATGAGCCTTATTAAAGAGTTTGATAATCCAGCAATTGTACCTCTAAGTAGGTACCCAAAAGGATTGAAAGTATCACAGTGGTGCATGAGTGAGCACATACATGGGAGAGGTTTAAATTTCTTATGTCTACATATTACGTTCTATTTAATATATGCACCGAGAGAATAAGGGAGAAGAGTATTATTCAGCCTTGAAAGAGAAGAAAATTCTGGCATATGCTACAACAAAGACAAATTTGAAGACATTACACTACTTGATGTAAGTCAATCACAGAAGAAAAAAATACTATGATTGTGTTCATGTGAATAAGTCAAGTAGTCCTCTCATAAAAACAGAATGTATGGTGACTGCCAGAGGACACATGGATTGAATGTTTAATGGGCCAAATTTCAGTTGAGGAAGACAAAATATTCCGGAGACATAAAGTGATAGTTGCAGAACAATATGAATACACTTATTTTTTATATTTTAAAAGCAGTTAATAGTAAATTTTATGACACATGCCATAACAACACACTAATAATACTGTGGACTACTTTTCTACTTATTCAAATCTTTCCTAAGTTCTAAAAAAACTTGTTTTATTTGGCCCCACATCCTCTGTCCCAGAACAGCACATGAGAGCCTCCTAGCACAGCTCAGCTGTGATCACTTGCCAGTAAATGCTCACACTGTATCCACTCCCCAAACATGCAAACTGAAAAGAAAAGACAAAGACAACCATACCACATGGGTGTCATACTCACAGTGTCCTGCATCCCTTCACTTTTCTCTGGGGTTTCCTCTAGATAACTTCTTTCTTTCAGACTACTCTTGGGACTCTGATGAAAAGAGAACACATTTCATTTCAGTAAGCAACAAATGAAAATGAGTAAGGGGAAAGTTCTGTGTTTCTTATGTGTATTTAAAACTAAGTATCCTACATAGACTATGTGGACATTACTCCTATTTCTACCTCTAGTTTGTTGCTTCTTCTCTTAGCTTTTCCATTTAATTCTGAAAATAATATAGAACCAATGAAACTGTGTCACCTAACCTTCAGTTTGGGAGAACCTACCTTGTTCACCTATTATTTCAAATAAAACTCTAACTTTATCATCTTTCTTAGCCTCTGCCTTATCCAACTATCTCTACCTCTCTCCCAGTGACCAAAATCAGATCATTCATTAGAACTGATGGCTCACATTAGCACCTATGAGTTCACAAAGATTACAACTACAGTCACACAACCCTCCCTGCTCATTTGGAATATAGACCCTCTGGGAAAAAATCAAAAAGAAGTATTTATCCTGCATGCAATGTAGTCATTTCCTCAAACAGAAATATCCCTCCTGAAGGAAACAAGAAGACTAAGGAGGCTCAAGAAACTAAGAAAAAATTTACAGCCTCCAGAGGCCAATGTGTGAGGATAATATCAGCAAAAATAAATTGCTGGGACACAGGCATAACTCTTTGTGGTGTCTCTACTTGTATGCCGTGCAGAGGCTGCCATAATGCAGGTTTCTTGAGTCATCAACCAGGCAGGGGTAGGCTTCTTTGGTGATGCAACTGCCTGACTCACTCAATGTCCTGTAAGCCGACTCAGTAAACTGACTCACTAAGCAGCTCTCCTGGGGACTCATATCTGGTTGTCACTGCATTCCCTCTGTGTAGGGTAAATAGAAACAATGTCTACAGGAAAAGTATCACGATGTTGCATTTTCTATGCAAGCTACATTTTAGGGTGAACTAATACCTAATAAAGGGAATTCTTTACAGCTACTAAATATAGAAAAGAGACAAATTATGCTTTTCAAATCTAATTAAATAAAGAATCTATGCATTTTGATCCTGAGAAGGATGTAAAAAAAAATTATACAACAGAATGATGGGAAACTTTACAATGAAAATAAAATCAAGCATTAACACCTTAAACAACCTCTCACCTGCTGATGTGTTAGGATGAGAAGCACCTAGTACTACCCATGAATTGTTCTCCACAGACAATAACTATCACACCCTAATCTGATGGAGACTCTAGATCTAATTAGAAGTTTTCAGGAAACAAAGATAAGGGAACAAGCTATAAAACACCATAAGAAGACAGTCAGAAAGTGGGCTGTTTAAGTGGACATATGACATATTTCAAACAAAACATATCAAAAGAAGAAGGGAAGAAAAGAGAGGGAAGGGGAGGGGAAATTACATATCATCCAAAGGCTATAAAGATCTTGCCTGGCTCTTGACTCAAATTAAAACAGGACTGAGGATGTATTAATGAGGGACTCTAGCATACACCCCTGGGTTTGATCCCCAGCATCACAAATTTAAATAAGCAAAATACAAAAAGATCCCCATAAGACAATTACAGTAATCAAACTACGTGTTAGGAAAATATCAACTTATAAAGTTTGATAATACTAAAGTTCTATTTTAGAGCATCACACCTCTTAAAACCACGTTAATGAAAGAGTCTTAGATGCAAGGAACTCAGTGGCTGGTCAGATTAAACGAGCTGGTAAGATACAGGTTCAGTGAAAGAATTGTCTCAAAAAGTAAGGCGGATACCAATAGAAGACAGACCTGATTTCTGGCTTTCTTTTGTACACACATGCACACATGAATATGTATTCCTACCAGACAGACACATAAGAGAACAAATTTTAAAATCCAAAAATGCTAACTTAAAAAAGACTGATCCCTCCAAACTACTACAGTACAGTTCAAAGGAATATGGAAATCTGTAAGTTGTTTTTAGCCTCAAACGTGTCAGTTTGAATTAAACAAATTTGTGGAAATTAAACAAGATTTTTATGTGTTCAGTGGGTTAACTCTGAACTACATTATTTCTAAGGGTTTTCACAATATTTATTTATTTGGCCCTAGTTTCTTTAATACTACTTAAGATATTGTGAGAATAAAAAGAGTATCTCAACTCATTAGTATAAGCTCTGGAACGAACAGGCATTCACTAAATGGTAACTTTCAACCATGCAACACATCTTTTAAATTCTTATTAAGCTAGTCTCCTTTTCTTACAGATACCTCCGTTTCTTTATCCCAATTTGTTTCTTACAATGACTTTCTGATGGTGCTTCTTGTCTATATATACATAATAAAGCCTAATCATTTACTCAACTTGACACAATCTGAGAGAAAGGAACCTTGATTGAGAAAATGCCTTCATAAGATCAGGTGGCAGGCAAGTCTACAGGGCATTTTCTTAATTAGTGATTGATAGGGGAGGCCCCAGGCCATTGTAAGTGGTACCTTCCCGAAGATAGTAGTTCTTGGTTCTATAAGAAAGAAGGCTGAGTAAGCCATGAATGAGCAAGTCAGTAAACAACACCCCACCCCTTCCATGTTCTCTGCATCAGCTCCTGTCTCCAGTTCCTACCGTTTGAGTTCCAGTCCTGACTTCCTTTGATAATGAACAGTGATGTGGAAATATAAGCCAAATAAACTCTTTCCTCCCCAACTTGCCTTTTGGTCACAATGTTTCAACACAGCAAGAATAGTAACCCTAACTAGGATTCTATTTATTCTACTCTTATTCTTACCAATTTATTCTAATTCTTACCAATTACATGTCAGAATTAATTTGTTGTGATGCCTAACTCTACACTCATCAATTAACTCCATTTTATAAAGCTGTATCTGAAAAGTACAGACTGTGACTGTAACATTTCCTTAAATACAAAACTAAAACTCCAACTTCTCAACCATATCACTTGTTCTGAATGCCCACACTCTGAAAATGTAACAGATAATAATACAGAGGGCAGAGAAACAGTACTGCACCACAAGCCAGAGAGCAGATGGTCCTAAGCAGAGCAGCTCAGACAAACAGGGAAAGCACTCACACCTGCCTCCAGTCTGTCTCAATTCATCTGTAGCCGTTCACACACAAGCCTGCTAGTCCACGTGGCTTTAAACTTTCACCCTCTTAAAAAATGTCATGTTCTCATGTGTCAGTGCCTTTGTGTCTATTTTTGAGGATCAGTCCTGTGGAGCTAGGTGGAGACAAATCACTTACTGCACAACCTCCCTTTGGCCTCAGATTTTTCTTTTGTAAAGTAATAGCAGTAATGTTTCATAAAGATGTTTTCAGCTTAACTAACATAAAAAATGTTCAAATTTATCAGCATTGTGTTATAATACTTGACTAATATTAGCTATAGGTTTTCTTGAATAAATGAACTTTTAAAATCCTGTCATCACCATCTTTCAGGAAAAAAAAAAGAAAGAAAAAGAAAAAGGTTCTAAGATTTTCCTTGCTTGAGAAACCGAACCAGTGAGCCAAGCTTCAAAGGCAATAGTAGACCCTGTGGTTCCAGTTCCCCCTCATCTTAACAATGCAGAAATGTTACACTGCTCTCCAGCACTCCTGGGTACACAAGTCAGGAGCTGTAACATCTCCTCTACACACTAATGGACACTAATGTCCTGCACTTGTCTTAGAAACAGTCACAACTCACTAACTTAATTCCATAGCCCACAGATACTAAATACTACCTCCAACTATGACCTCCTCATCCTTAGAATAGATGATGCCCTATTTCTACATCTATCACCATATACTATATAAGCAATGCTGAGGGCCTTTTTATCTTTCTAATCTTTTTGCTTTTTTTTTTTTTCTTTCTTTCTTTTTGGTTTTGTTTTAGAGTCTCATTATGAAGCCCTGGATGGCCTGGAATGCTCAAACTCACAGAGATCCTCCTGCCTGTGCCTTCCAAGCACTAGGATTAAAGCTTATGTGTTACTGTACTTGGCCTGGTTTAGCTTTTAATAATCATGAAAGTATGGCTCTCTTGCATATTCAATCTAACATGTTTTTATAAGCACACACCCATATTCATCTGGTAGTCTCTGTGTGAATCAGGACAGAGCTGTCAGTAGAGCCAGGCAGTAGCTGGAGTCTAATAGGGCATAGGCTGCTTCTCTTGGTAATGGCAAAGTGCCTCATGATTCAAGACTGAGTCACTCTGACCACAACTGGAATATTAACATGCTCTTAAAGATACCAATAGTTGGCCTCTCGTTTGAGCAAAAACTCACAGGCATTAGCTTCTCAATGCACAAACAAGAAGCCTGCTGGGAAATTCCATCCCTACAAGAAACACTCGGCAATGAATGCCTGAGGGAACAAGTGACCCCTGGAATTAAAAGTTCACATATAGCAGTGTTCAGAACTTCTGCTTATCACATTGCCACATAAAAACCTTTACTATAAAAGATAACACTTTAATACACATAACTTGAGAAAGTGTGTGAGGAGAGTATGAGAAGATACAGGTTTAGAAGATGAACGCTCACATCTGCATTGTCACTGCTAGGCCTGGAAGCCTCTCCACTGCTCCCGTCCGTCCTGAGCAGCCCATCTCCAGGATCTGGTTCTGCCTCGCTGACTGCTAGGGTGTCACCTAAAGGCCTGGAGGGTGCAATTACAGTGCCATCCTAAAACAGATTAAAGAATCACACACAGACACAGTCATAGACGAGAATGGTGACTACTGATGGCGTAAGTAAACAGTGGCAATACCTTCTACATGGATGCAGCTAAAAGCTGGCTACTGATGTGACCAAAAAATACTTAAGGTAAAAATACTTAAAGTAAAAAACAAGTAATTGTGAATAACCATAAAGATAAGGAAAGCAATATTTTAACATAGAAGTCCCAATAGCAAACAGCACCATAAACATATGTACAAGAGCATTCATTAACTTACATTATTTAGATTATCTGCCCATTAGTAAAGACTATTATACTGCTTCTATTTAAATGCCTTCCACTGCTTCTGAGTTTCATTAAATGTCCAATATTTGAACACATGCTATAACAGTAAATTACTGAAACTATATTTTTACTGTTCATATCAGTTAAATATATTGTTTTTGTTTAGTAATAAAAACACAAAGGGTTCCTAATATTGCTCAATGGTACAGCTTGATTAGTATTCATGAGGTAACCGATTCAATCCCCAGGACTACCAAATATGAGCACATGCATACACATGTACAGATGCACATACAAAACACATAAAGATAGCATTACTAGAGCATAATAATCAAAATGAAAAGAAATGTGCCGTGGAATAATCCTTTTATACACTATGAAGATTTGTCACTTGGATCATTTTTATAAAAAGCTGACTGACCAGTAACCAGGTAGGAATTATAGGTGGGACAAACAAATTAGGAGAATGATGGGAAAAAGGGTGGAGTCAGAGAAGAAGCCAGCCAGGCGCTGAGGAAATGTAGAAAATGAGGTAACAAGCCATGAGACACATGGCAAAGCACAGATAAGAAATATGAGTTAATTTAAATGAAAGAGTTAGGTAGTAGCAAGCCTGACCTTTAGCCAAGCACTTATAATTAATATTAAGCCTCTGTGTCCATTATTTGGGAAGCAGATGCTGAAACACAGAAAAACTCCACCTACAAATATATAATGAAAAATACACTAAACCAGAAGATGACATCCCATGTCACCTTAACTATGTCATTTAACCAGTTTAAGCCCTAGTTTTTCAAACCACAACATAGTATTTGACTTTAAAACTAGCAAACATAAATTATCTCAAAGAATTCTTGTCAGTTCTGTGAAGATATGACTTTTACAACTCATCAGCTTTTACATATTGTAAGTGCACAGGCAAAAAGTAAGTAATTCTACAGGCAAGTAGTCCATCTTCCTTTGAAATGAAGGACACAAAGCCCTGTACATCTCGAAGATGAACAGGTCCACCATGCTTTAACAGCAAGTTCTACTAAAACCTACTTTAAAATTACAATAAAAATTAGAGATATTAAGACCATAAATATGAAATTAGGTATAGTGGGACATTCCTGTGATTCCAGCACTCAGGAGACTAAGGCAGAAGGATTGCTTTAAGTTGCAGGCAAGGTTGGACTACATAGCCAAGTGTGAGGCTAGCCAGGACAATGCAGTAAGACCTTGCATCCGTAAAGAAAAACAAAGAATATAAATATGGCTGGTTATGGTGAGGGCACACCAATAATCCCAGCATTTGAAAGGCTAAAGCAGGAAGCATTATAAAAGTGATATCCTGCCTATAAAAAAATAAATACTGCAGAGTGGTGGTGGCACATGCCTTTAATTCCAGAACTTGGGAGTCAGAGGCAGGAAGATTTCCTGTGAGTTTGAGACCAGCCCAGTCTACAGACCTAGTTCCAAGATGGCCAAGGCTACAGAAAGAAAACCTATCTCTAAAAAAGAAACAAAAAGAACAAGTAAATAAATAAGTGAACGAATAAATCAGCAAAATAAACAAACAAATAAGTAAGTGCTAAAGCTTGGCGGTCCTCATAATGAGTCTGGATTTCAGGATTTTGTTTTGCTCTGTTTTGTTTTTTTTTCTTTCTTTCTTTTCCTAGAGTCAAGTTTCTCACTTGGTAGCCCAGGCTGGCCTCCAACGTACAATCCTCTTCCCAATGTGCTGTGATTACAAGCATGTATGCCATGCCTGGCCTTGAACTCTAGTTCTATCACTTTTGAGCCACAAGACTTTAAATAAATAGTGCAATCCCTCTAGAAGGCTTAAGTACATTTGTAAATGGAAGAGAACAACAGTATCTAACTTCAGGACACTAAAGAATGCCTGGCCATGTATATCCCACAATGCCCTTTACTGTGTAAAAATCTCATATCCCTACTTAAAAACATATCAGTGTCATTGTGACAATGTGAACCACAGAAATGCAACTATTTTCAAAAACATTTTTTGGCTTGTTACATCAAAGCAAAAGTGCTCTTAAAATTACAATAGAACAAAGGCAAGCAAACAATCAAAATCCTACATTTACTTTTGTTAATCATGTCCGAAACATCCTACACAGAACATCCTGTTATCCTATGCTAGAAATATCACTTTAAAAGAAACTACAAAATTCTCTGACACATTCCCAGAAAAAAAAATTTTCCTGCAAACACTAGGCAGAGCTTTCAGTTATGCCACTACCTGAGCAGATCCTGTGGCTTTGGACAGCTGCTCTTGCAGCTGAGGGATGTGCTTCTTGGCCTCCTGGATCTCCTTGAGCAATCTTTGGGTAGCTGTTCGGTTGTAATCTTCCTGTAGTAACTGCAATTGATAAAGATATTTTAGGAATTAATTACTTAAGTCATGAAGATAGAGAAGAAGCCCACTGCTAGCACAACAGTTGGTGGCACCAGTACCATTCTCTTGACTAAGGATGGGCATAGCAATTTTACCCGCACTCAGTTTCCCTGGCCTGTAGAGAATCCATGCTAACTCCATACCTGCAGCCGTTCCTGTTCTTTCTGTAACATTTTTCTCAGAATCTCTACTTTCTGGTTATGGACCACATTGTTTTCCTCCTAGAAAAGGATAAGAACACAATACAGGGGAAATAAGGCTAAGACTGAGGGCCAAGAGAGACTGTTCTGTGTCAACTCCAACCCTCAGTGTCCTTTAGGGTATTCTTATTCCTGGCAGTTATGAATGAAGATGACTCATGTCATTAAGAAAGTTACAGAAAAAGGTCTGCCTTTTCATTTCCCTTTTACTAGACTATGCTAAGAGAACATTAAATGTGGGTATTGGTTGGAGAACTGGAATTACAGAAGTACAAATCTATTATTGCTACTTCTCTCAACTGAGGCATTACTATCAATCCCCAGGCTTGGTTCTAATTTCCAGTCTAGCCTGCCTGAAATCTGAGACAACTCCCAACTCATCGCTCCTTGTTTTACAAATTCCTATGTCTCCCTATAATCCTGCTATAATCACACCACTCTCACATTCACAACAGTGTTGAATGGATTCCCATTGCTTACTCAGTAACTTGTAAACTTGCTCAGCAACTGTGAATACACAGATAGCCTCCTTTTGGTAAGCCATCTCCCACCATGTACCTCCTTAGCTAGACAAAAGTCCTGCTTTTCTGACAGCACTGGTACTTTCCTGGGTTTCCAGCTACGTTTACTCTGTCTCCTCCATTTCCTCTCCATGGCCATCACTGTTAGCCATTACAAAAGCTAAATTCAAGCACAGCTATTCTATGAAGACCTTCTCAATCACAACTGAATGTGCTTTTTCCTCACACAACTTAGTATTCCCCCTTATGTCTACAATCTATCTCTTCTGATTACTTAGAGTCTTACCCTCACTCAGTAAAGGTATTAAGCACCTCCAATAAGTCAAGCAGTATTTCAGGTATTAGGGACATAATAGTAAACAAAGCAAATTCCTATTTTCACAAACCATAATACACTGTTAAATGACTAAAGACTGAATATTCTAAAAATATAAGCATATTTTTGGGAGTGGTATGTTATCTTGTACATGGCAGGTGTCTAATAGTTGTTCAACTAAGTTTGCCACGACAACTGTTTCAAAGAAGTATGTAACTTCTATGATAAACAGGTATGTCTTAGACTCTTGAATGGAAGTTTGTTAATCAGTTTAATACTTCAGAGGCATCTTTCTATGACTGAGTATCTACTGAGAAGAAGTTCTGTTCTTACCCCCATGAGCACAGGACTAGTGATTCTCTCCATATTCCCGGTTGCTCCAGGGGAATGAGGGGATGTCATAATGGGAGACATATGTCCAATGACTGATGGCTCTACTTCAGAATCGGCAAGTGGAATCTGGGGCGACCCAGGTGGGCGTCCCTGGACAGTGAGAGCTACATAGGAACCAGCTTGAGGTAGGGAATTGGGAGATAAAGAAGAAAAGGAAAAACAACAGTGTTGAGAAACTTTAAAAAAAAAAAAAAAAAAGTTTTTCAATATTGTTCCTTTAACTGGGGTAATGGGGATTGCACCAAGGGAACTTACGCTAGTCAAGCTACTTCAACCTAAGCTAAATCAACACTCTTTTAAAATATTTTTTAGATCAAGCAACCTCATTGAGTTGCCAAGGCTGACCTTGAACTCATTCTGCAGCAAGGCAACCTTTGAACATGTGATGCTCCTGCCTCAGCCTCTCACATGCTGGTATCACTATTGTGCACCATAATGCCCAACAAGTGTGCCTTGCAAGGCTTTCAGCCTCACACTCTCTCTCTGTAAGAAAGCTATTCATTCCATCTTACTAGCACACATGCTTGCCATGCTCCAACTCTGTCTAGCCTTTTTTAATTGGTTCAAAGGAAATCAGACTTCAATCACTCTGATGTTTGGAATGGGCATTAAAAAGTAGGGCACAAGAGAGTTCATTATTATAAGTGGTACTCAGGGTTACTTAAGCAATAAGGAGGCAAAGAGCCAAGACACAATCTTTAAAAGAGATCATCATTAAGACTGGTGATATAGTTAAGTTTGCAGAGTGCTTGCCTAGTATACATGATGCTTTGAGTTCCAACCCTGGCACTGGATAAACCAGGTATGAGGTTTGTGCTTATAATATCAGCAGTAGGAAGGTAAAGACAGTAGTATCAGCATTTCAAGGCCAGCCTTAGCTATACTACATAAGACTCTGTTCAAACCTCCACTCCCATCTTCATTTCCCAAAAAAGGTCTTAAAAGAACCCAGTTTTATTATTGTTGTTTTTAAGAAGAACTCAGTTGGTTGACTAAGCTGGACATGGTACACACATGTAATTCCATCAAAGAAGCTGAGGCAGGAAGGCTCAACTTCAATGCCAGCCTAGGCTATCCAGCAAGTACAAGTCAAGCCTAACCTACACACTATAATCCAGATCACTGAATATATTTCAAAAATGTCTATCTACTCAGTACAAAAATTAAGTTATTCTGGCTGGCCATAAATAACTATTTCCCCCCCCCTCCCTCCCTCTCTCTCTCTCTCTCTCTCTCTCTCTCTCTCTCTCTCTCTCTCTCTCTCTGTCTCTCTCTCTCCCTCCCCCCATAAAATGATCTAACACAATCATACATTCCTTTTCAGTTACATTCTATTTATTTTCAGCTTTCTCTATGAACTTTTATTTTACTTTAAAAACATGGCAAATATCCAACACCCAAGCCAGACCAGGAAAAAAAAAAAAAAAAAAAAACAAAAACAAAAAAAAAAAAACCAGGAGGTGTTCAGCTGGTGAGACTCTTGTGTCTTCTTTCTCTACTACTCCAACAGTCATGCTGTCATTGGTGCAGAGAATGAAGCCATTAGAAAGACGTAATTTCTTCTGCAGGATAAGTGGGAAAGTAAAGCTGGGGCTTTGGAAGTGTATGGTATATAGTCCACACTACTCAAATCCAATAATCCAAACACCCATCCCCTAACATTCATTTATAAGCAAAACTCACAAAAACCAATGAATCCTCTCTGGAACCTGTAAATACAGAAAAACTGAGGCCCAAGTGCTGGAGCTTGGCCTGTCTCACTATCAACTTAGAAGCATCACCCACTTTGACCCTACACAAGAGTACTGTCAGTTGCTAAATGACAGTAGGCCAAGGCAGATCTGAAGGTTATAAATCCATAACTCTGCACTTCTCCAAGAGATTTTCTTGAATTACACAAGCATTTATTGAGCAGAGGTAAAGTCACTACACTACAAGATTTTTAAAGTTCTTCAGGACATTCTATCTGATTCTCAACCTCCTTGCTATCAGGTAACTAGTGTATGCCTTTCAAATACATGTACTGAGGCAGGGAGTTAACAAAAGATAATTATTAGTAAGTTTTTTACCTCAGACCTTCCGATGTGTGTATATGGAGAAGAGGTTAGAAAATATCAGTCAAGGGAGGGGCTAAATCTAGTTCACAGACTGTTTTATCAAATGAAGTTTTCTTAGAACCTTGGCATACTCATTCATTTCCTTATGGTCCACACATGCTTCTTTGTGCTACAATAACAAGCTCCAGTAGTAGCCATGTAGTTCACAAAGCCTAACATGTTTGCTATCTAGCCAGTTCCAGAAAAATGTTTGGTGACCCTTTTAAGGTTTTGAGAAAACAATTAAGAAGAAATAACATTCACCTACATCTGATTAATTTCACCACCTCCAGATGGTTTGAATGAGTCACCAGAGTCCCATTCACCTGTGAGAAAATTAAGAAAGTATGTGTCAGACAGATCCTAAAACAATAGCTATATGGTGGCTTTAGGAATTACAGTAGAGTAATTATAATAAACATTTGGTTCACATTCCTTTGTATTACTATATATTCAGCAACAAAATGAACTTGAAACAAAACAAGATCTTCATTTAAAGGTGGTGGTACATCTAATCTGTGGCCACTTGACTATATGCATTTTAGCATAAATAGAAAGACAAGCCAATACACTTATAGATGACAATGCCATATTGCAATATAAATCCAAAATTTAAAGGAAACTTCAACTTAGTCAACATGGTAAATACAAAATATACTTGAAAACATATTTACAAATCCCTCACATTGGGGCTAGAGAAAATGGCTCAGAAGTTAAGAGAACACTGCTCTTCCAGGGGACCCAGATTCGTTTTCCAGAACCCACATGGTGACCCACACTCTCTGTAACTCCAGTTCCAGTGAATCCAATGTCCTCTTCTGATCTCCATGGGCAGCACCAGGCACAAATGTGGTGCACAGCATACAGACAAGCAAATCATCATTTGCATTTTTAAAATTACGTTTTAAAAAAAGCCAACAATAAATAAATCCTTCACAGATTTGAACTACTCCAAATCAAAAAGCTGTCTTTAGGGCTAGGAATGTAGCTCAGTTGGCAGAGTGTTTGATTAGCATGCATAAGCTCTGGGTCCTATTCTCAATACTGTATAAACTGGACGTTGGTGGTATATGACTCTAATCCCAGCACTGGGGAGATGGAGAAAAAGAATCCATAGCATAAGGCCAGCCTACCCTATACAAGACTCTATCAACAAACAAAACTTTTCTTCACTTTTAATTATTAACAGTAGAATGATTTTTTTCAAAATTATAATAAAAAGTGGAAAATAGTGATTATATAATAACACTCAATTTACTTTTCCAAATACACATAATCTTTATAAAGAAACTTAATTTTCAGACAGATTAGGTATAAAAATGTTATTCAAGGTCTCCATTAAATAAAACAAATTAAGGTAAAAATATCAAACATGGATTTAACATTAATTTTTTCTCTCTCTCATGCAAGTACTACTAACTTAAAGTTCAAATACATAAGTGTGGGGAACTGTGTAAATAGCTCAGTCAATAAAGTGCTTACTGTGCCAATCAAGCTTGAAAACCTGAGTTTGGTCCCCAGAACTCACATAAAAATGCTAGGCATGGTGTTAGCCATTAGTTGTAGTGCTGGGAAGGCAGATGGGACAATTACTGGACCTTGCTGGCTAGCCAGCCCGGTCTAATTAATAGGCAAACTCCAGATGAATGCGCCTGTCTCAAAATCAGGCTAACAGCACCTGAGTAAGAGCACTACAAGTTGTCCTCTGGCCTCCACATACACATGTACACATTTGCACGTGTATGTACATAAGTACACACACACACACACACACACACACACACACACACACACACACACCATATACACAATACACACACAAGAAGGGAAAAATACAACAGTACACCCATCATGTCTCCCAGAGGTATTGATGCTAACTACAACATTTAATATTTGAGATAGTGTTTTAGCATGCAAACATGGGCACAGACCCTCTGCCTTTCTTCTATCATACTGTCATCTCTCAACACCCATACTGTGAACCTAATTAATTTAGTGTTTCTGATTGTTATTCTTTGAGAGGTCTTACTACACAGATGGCCGTGAACTCTCTATCCTCCTACCTCATCCAAATTATTGGGATTGCAGTGTGAGTTACCATGCTGCTGTACTCTAGTCTTTCTTAAAGCAATAGGTCTTTTTGCTTTGTCCTCAGTTCATACACACTTAGTTTGCAGTTGTTGACAAGTTTTCAGTGTATAAAAAAATCTCATGTGGCACATTTGTAAACATATTTCCTTAGATATATTCCAAAAAACAAACTGGCTGATCAAAAGTTGTATACTTAAAAATTTTAATACATATTTACAAATTTCTACCAAACAGATTTTACCTAACTGATGCTGAAACCTATGGGGAAAAAAGCCATTCTACATAACCATTTTATGCCAAATGTGAACCATCATCAATCATTAAACACTGATAATGAAACACATTTTTCATATAACATTTTACTTTCTACTTTACCATTATCAGTGACATTTGACCACATTCTCATGGAAAAGCTATTTACTTCAATTATTCTGGGGAACTGTCTGATAAAACTATTAAGTTTTCTATCAGAATTATTATTTTATTAGTAACTATTCATTTAATTTTTGTTGTTTTTTTCAGACAGGGCTTGTAGTTCTGGAACCTGCTAGATAGATCAGGTTGGCCTCAAATCTGCAGTTGTTCTTCCTGCCTCTGCTTTCCCAGAGTTTGGATTACAGATGTGTCCCCAACAAGCAAGTTCATTTTTTTTGTAGGTAAAGGGTGCTCTTGGGCTGGGAAGGCAGCACAGTGATGAAGAGTGCTTGTTGCACAAATCTGGATCGCCAACATGCATGTAAAAAGCCTGGTGTGGCTTCCCAGACCTGTATGTCCAACATGAGGTAAGGTTCAGGGATAAGGACAGAAGTAGAAACAGAAGGCTGCCGGGATTTCATCACTGTACATCTTGCAGAGGGGATTGGGGCACAGTGGACAATAAGTTCAGTGAGAGACTCTGTTAAAGAATAAGGTAGGAACTGATAGATGAGGAGTCCTCTGGTCTTCACACATGTGTATATACATATACCTGCAACATGTGGACCTACGTGCATATACCATGTACACACACAAGTGTTCTATACAATGAAGGGTATCATGCTCTTAATGCAGACAAGTACTTTCAAGAATATTTTCTTTCCCTACATAATTACTTTAGGTAATCAAATTATCTAGCTGTTATATAGAAATTACTGAGAAATCCATTCCTCTTTTAATGATCAGAGTTCACAAGGCTTGGGCGAGGATACAGTTCAACTGGTCCAGTGCTTGGCAGGCAGACATGAAGCCCAGGTCTCATTCCCCAGGACCATGTAGACTACGAATGGGGATGAGCACCTATAATCCCAATACTTGGGATGCAGGAAAAATCAGAAATTTATGCCCAGCCTGGGTTGCATGAAACCCTATCTCAAAAAATGAATCCTCAAGGCCTGGTTCTAACCTCTAATGTCTTATAGCAGAAGTCTGTATTAGTGTCAAAATTTTACTAATCTACACCATCTCCTCTCAAACATGACATTTTTTCTTCAGCTACTCATCTCACTTTTTCACTTTTTGTTTGTTCTTGTTCTGGTGCTGGAGATCAAACCCAGTTGAGGAGTATGTAGGACTCTATGCCAGCCCCCTTTAAAAAGCTCGTCAGTAACAACTATTGGAAACCAGCAGTCTGCTGACCCTGCCCCCTGACGATGGGCAGGACGCTCATGGCCATGTCGTCTCTAGTCACAACTTACCTGGCTGCTCACACATTACCTGGTTGTTCAGGTGACTCAGTTATGCATGCACAAGCTAGTTTCCCTCTTAAAGCAAGCACTCCAAGTGCACCTCTCTCTTGCCTTGCCCCACCCCCACCCCCACCCCTCCTTTTCTCTCCCTTCTACCAATAAACTCCAGGTGGGCACTGAGTCTCGTGTTCCTGTTTCTTAGGCATTAATTATAGCAAAAGAACAACTACAACAATTTTGCAAGAAACAACACACCAGCATAATCCTACTATTCGTATGAGTATTCCTTGCTAACAAATTAATTTGGACAGAAGTGAGTTTTACAAGCTGAGCTATTTTCCTACTCAAGAACAAATATGACTCCATTTATACAAGCCTTTTCTTATGCCTTTCACTAAAAGGTGATGTTTGCTTTAAAATAAATAAAATCAATTTGTATAAAAGGCAGAGAGCTGGTTTTTTTTTAAATCTAGATGGAAAAAGAAATATAGATAATGTATGCTATGCAATCATATCATGAGTTCCACAGTAGACTTGGCTTTACCTTGATGATTCGATCACCTGTTTGTACTCCAGCCCGCATGGCTGCTCCATCTGTGTAAGAAATGAACTACTTAACATATGATTCAATGAGAAGTCTTTTTGAAAGAGAAGTAAAGTAGCACAAATAATAAAAACAAGCAATGCAGTTGGAGAAACAGTGGAGTCTGGAGATGCAGTCTAAGGACAGGATGACCCCTTTAGTCTGAGGTAGAGGTAAGAGCTATGACTGGTTGCTTTGCTTCTCTGATTTTCAGCTTCAATCCTAGTCTCTGTCTCTGGATTTTTTTTATTCATGCTACAATGTGACAACAGTTAAAACATGGGCTGTAAAGTATTAGACTTGAATTCAAATCACTCACTGCTATGTGAGTGAGACTTGTTTTATGATTATTTTTTCACTTGAAGACTCAGTATCATCTATAAAGAGCTATCACCTTTATATTATCTACCTGAAATTACAGCACCCAAAACAAAAGAATCCACTGTATATAATAGCAAAAGATATGACTGTGATTTGGGACAAACATCCATATCTCTTTAATCTATCTCTACTAAAGTATCACTTTAATGCTACAAAGAAATGAAGTTACAGAAATGTCAGTTAAGTGATGACATATAAAATATCATGACCAAGAAATTATGTGATTTCGTTAGCTATAGAAGAATGGCTTTCTTTCTATAAAGTCACCTAAGGCAATTAATTCTATAGCCCCATTTGACATGTTGCACAAAGGTCCAATCCTGCAGTCTGTAAAAGTCTATATTCTGGGCAATAGACATCATAAAAGCTATGTTATGCTTACTCTGTTTGCTTCAAAGTGACAAAACTGATTTTTGTTTTTGAGACAAGGTCTCACTATGCAGCCCCAGCTAGCCTGGAACTCACTATTATATACCATATAATAGGCTGTCTTGAGAAATCACAGAGAATCCCCCTGCCTCTGCCTTCTGAGTGCAAAGATTAAAGGCAATGACCCAAAACAAAACCATTTTTTTAAAATGCCTTGCCTTCTTTGACAGATTGCACGAAGACTGGATTGTCTCCACTGACTGTCAGCCCAAATCCATTGTCATCTTTCTGGATGATCACACAGCGTTGAACAAGACCTGCAGAGCAACGACAGAGTAAAGGGAGGAAGGGGGAAAAATCAGAATGAAAAAAATGGTTATGTATTAGTGATGAACGGTTTTCTACCTGGAGAAATGAAAGGTAACTCATGAAGTCCCTATGAACACTAATCCCATAAAACAAATATAAGATATCACAAATGGAGAGCAGACTGGACTATCAAGGACAAGCTACAACAAACTGAAAAGGATGGATTTTTAGAGATGAGACAATTAAAAGGAAAGCCAATTTACAGCTATGCTATTAATTTATAATAGAAATTCTTCCCCCTGGCTCTGTGCTTTAATTAGTACTTAATCCAAGAAAACCAAATACTATAGGCTTGTTGGTTAGGAACATCATAGGGAAAACTCCTGGGAAATCCAATCTTAAACTCAGAAGAATACACTGAAGAAAAGAGACTGTATGAAGACAGGAGTGTATACAGAATAAATGCAGCTATTCTCCCAAGAACTAAGGGGAGGGAAGAGTAAGAGAAAAACAGAAACATCTCCAGCATATACTTAGCTGCTTCCTTCTATCTATAGATAGATAGAAATAACACACTTTTGAAAGTTAAGTCAGATAAGAGAAAGAGGAACCAGGCAGGCTAGAGAGATGGCTCATGGTTAAGACTACATGCTGCTCTTCCCAGCACTGTTGTCAGCAGGCTCACAAACACCTGAAACTCTAGCCCCAGGGGACCTCTATGGGGTACCCACACACATATGTGACATATACTTATACAGACATATACATACACGTACAAAAGAAAAGAAAAAATATTTTTGAAAGAGAGAAAGTGGGACTTAACCAGAGAAAGAGTAAGAACCCTCATTAGTTCTATTTTGTTAGAGATCACACCTAAAGACCTAAACTCTGGGTTAGCCTGAGATTTGATGTAAGCTTTCAGCTTCACAGACCTAGAGCAGTTCATCAAAAGCCAAAGTACTTGATATGTAAAGTAACGCCAAGATCATGACGATCAGAAAACGCAAGCTTCTAACAAAGAGTTTATAGATAATCTTTAGTTAAGTCTGATGTATAAAAGATATGTGAATGACTGTATATTAATGATGTAGTGTTGTCATTTATACTTTCTGATGATAGCATGACTATGAAAGCACACTAACACCACCAAAATGTAGAGAGACCAAATCTCCTCATAGAAAGCATGAATCTGAGCATGCTCCCTACAGAAAATGAACGTTAAAACCCGAGGGCTGAGGACATATGCAACTACACAGAAATGGGCCAAAGGCGTAAATGTAAGACCTAAAATTTTAGCACTGGCCATGGTGGTGTACACCTTTAATCCAGTTTCTCTCTGGAGACAGAAGCAGGAAAATCTAATGAGTTTCAAGGCCTGCTAAATTGGTTTACATATCAAATTCCAAGCCTTCTCAAAAAATAAAAACTTTCTTAAAAACTTGAAAACATTTAGAAGACACAAAAGAAAATATTTCAAGCCTTTAGGACAGTGGTTCTCAACCCTTCTAATGGGTCAACCCTTTAATAACAGTTCCTCATGTTGGGTGACCCCCAACATAAAATTATTTTGTTGCTACTTCACAATTGTAATTGTGCCATAAAGTAAACATCTGAATTTGACCCCACATGATGACTGGTGTAGGCAGAAAGCACAGATTTCATCTGACACAAAAACACACCTTCAAAGAAAAACCTTCTAAAGAAACTGTAGCAATGAAATGATAAGCCACACACAGTGCAGTAAGTGGAGTTTAAATCTAATAAAGGCCTTTAATCCCAGTATTGGATGCAGCAGGCAGATCTCAGAATTTAAGGGCAGCCAGGGATACACTGAGAAACTCTTGTCTCGAAAAACAAAACAAAATAATAAAATAAAATCTAGTAAAAATTCTGTATCCAGTCTACACTTTAAAAGCAACTCCAGGGCTGTAAGGATAGCTTAGGAGTCTAGAACACTGGCTGCTCTTGCAGAAGACCTGGGTTCAACTGCCAGCATTCCATGACAGCTCGCAACCATCTGTAATTCCAGTTCGAACACACTCTTCTGGCCTCCAAGGGCACCAGGAATATATGTGGTACATACATGTACATACAAAGAATTCATTGATATAAAAATACATCTTGAAAAAATAAATTTCAAAAAATACAATTCAATAATGAAAGCCATATTGAAAAGAATACTTCAATGTACATAGGAAAGACACACCAATAGTTAAGGCATGAGCAAGGTACTTAACATCTGCTATAGTCAGGGAAGTCTTTACTCAAACCAGAGTGGAACTACTATGTACCAATCAGCATAGCTGAAAATGAAAAGACTCAGCACACCAAGTGTTGGCAAAGATGTTGGTGACTGGGATTCTCTTAACATTGTCGGTGGGAGTATATAAATCCTTGGGAAAACAATTTGGAAACTTTCTACAAATGTAAGACTACATTTACATATGAAAATAACTCAAACATCCATCAACAGATAAAAAGGAGAATTATGGCATAGTCATATAATAAAATGCTATCTTGAGAGAAAACAAGAAAAAGGAATACTTTCATACATACAGCAAACATGAATAAATAACAGAAACAGCATGCTAAATACAAAAGTCCACACCATACAACTCCAAGAAGTAAGAGAAGCCAAGCTACAGCAGCAGGAAGCAGAGCAGCGATCACCAGAGAATAGCAGGGATGACTGCAGCTGCAAAGGGAACAAGGGAACTTTCTGAGTGATGCACATGATCTACGCCTCAATTAGCATAACGAACGGTTACATAAATATATTCAGTTACCAAAGTGATTCAAACCAGGTAGTTAAAAGAGTATGGTGTTGTTTTTTTTTTGTGTGTTTTTTTTTTTTAACTAATACCTCAACAAAACCAGCAAGAACTATTACAATCTTTCAAGCCTATTAATTACTAAGTAGTAAACAGTATTTGTTTTCAAAAACTCACCATTCATACAAAACACTAAATTGTAATGAGGGCAGGATAAAAATAAACCATCAAAATTCAGCCTTTTTCTTTTAAATGTCTATGGGTGTTTTACCTGCCTGTATGTGTGCCTGTGTACCACAAGCATGCCCAGTGACTACAGAGGCCAGAAGAACTGGATGGAGTTGAGGTGGTCACTGAGCTGACATATGAGAGCTGGGAACTGAACCTGAGTCCTCTAGAAGAACAGGGGTTCTCTTAAACACTGAGTCATCTCCTCAGTCCCCAGAAGCAAAACTTTTAAGATTTGATATGGTATTGCAATGTATGTAAGGCAAGAGGCTGTGACAGGAAGATGAACAAGTTCAGGCCAACCTGGGGTATATATAGCAATACTTTAAGTGCTGCTCCCAACACTACCTTTCAAAAAAGAGAAGTGGCATGTGGAGGCCCCTTTAATTACCAGGAAGCTAAAGCAGAAGGCTCATTTTGAGCTGTGAGAGAAGAGGATGGATTCAGTCTTGTTCACTTGTGCTGAGGGGTTTCTTTCAAGCAGTAGGAAAGGATGGATATGAATACATAAAGTTGAAAGCATTCTCTGCAAATCTCTAACAAACACAATCAAAGAATAAGGGCACATCAGGGCTGGAGGGATGCCTCGGGTGTTAAAAGCGCTTATTGTTCTTCCAGACCCCCAAGTTCAATTTCCAGCATCCACATCAGGATGGAGCTGGAGTTACAGGGGACCCAAGGCCTCTGACCTCTGTGGGCCTTCGAGCACTTGTTGTTTTTGCCATAGGACCTGGGTTTGTTTTCTAGCACCCACAGAGTGGCTCACAGCCATGCTTAATTCCAGTTCAAGGGGATCCAATGATCTCCTATGATCCCCTGATGGCCATGAGGCACACATGTGGTACACATGCAGAAAAAACACTCACACACATAAAATAAAATTTAAAAGTCTAAAATTAAAAATTAAGTAGCATTTTATAGAAATTTTCTAAACCCCATCCTTGTTTTTAAAAATACAAGTATCTGAGGCATCCTCAACATTATTCAAAATTTCAAAATTAATACTGTGACTTTAACAATAAAACTCAATTGCTTCCCTGTTTTTGCACACTGTCTTATAAAATCTGAAAACACTATATAAAAGGCTCCTTCTCTGGGTGTGGCATAAGCATGTGTGCTTATACATGTGTGCACATGTGGAAAAGCCAGAAAACAGTGTCAGGTTACATTACTCTGTAAGACAGTTTCTCACTGAACCCAGAGTTCACCATTAAGTAAGCCTTGATGGCCTGCAAGGCCCACAGATCCTCCTGTCTGCCCCCCAGATTTACAAATATGCTAATATGCTCCTGTCATTAATATAAATGACCCTCAAGAGGAGTAACCCCTTTACAACTTTGTCTAAGTGTTTATTGTTGTTTTAAGACATGGTCTCTGAACAAGGGGAAGCTCATGGACCCCCAGACTGATAGCTGGGAAACCAGCATTGTACCGACTCAGACTCCCTGAACATGGGTCTCAGTTAGAAGGCCTGGGCAGTCTAAGGGACCTCTGACAGTGGAACCAGGATGTATCCCTGGTGCATGAAAGGACTTTGGGAGCCCATTCCCCATGGAGGGATACTCCCTTAGCCTAGAGGCAAGAGGGAGGGCCTAGACACTACTCCAAATGACTTGACAGATTTTGATGATCCCTCCTGGAAGGCATCACCCTCCCTGTGGAGTGAGGGGGGAGGTTGAGGTGGCAGGGGGGTTGGGGGAAATGGGAGGGAGGAGGAAGAGGGAATTGAGATCAATATGTAAAATAAGAATATATATATGTATGTACGTATGTACATACATACATACATACATACATACATATAGAGACTCCTGATTCTCCTGCCTCTACCATCAGGATGCTGGGATTTCAGGTGTGGGTTATCATGCTCCAATTCCCTTTTGTTTAAACAAGGCAAATTAGCTTTGAATAGGGAAGAGAGAGAAATTGTCCAAATAGGGAAGAGCACGGATTCTTATTATAGGCAGTTTTAGAAAATGAGACAACAGAAGTCCCCGAGAAACAAATGACTTAAAAGCTTTCCTAAATGCCCAGGCCGGAAAGCTTTTCCTGCTGTCTTGGTATATGATAAGAGTCTATAGGTTCCCACTACACCCTCTTTTATGTCTAAAATTCATTATTGCTCCACATGGACAAGTGTTTCCTTTTATTCCCAAAAAAAAAAGGGGTAGGATGATCCCCTTTTTCAGAACCCTTAGTACAGTCTTCTTGGTAAAGGAGGAAATTCTTTAGAAATTGACTAAGTAATTAATGAAGTTCCAAAATGCAGAAGAATCTCAAGATGAGCAGAAGCTCTGAAAGAAAGTTAAACAGACACAGGAAAAAAACAAAAGTGTCTAGGGTACACTGTTAATGTTATAAACATGCTTAAGGCCCTAAAAGACTAAGGTCTGTTATTTCCGGATTCCACAGAAAAGCCAAAGCCTACTTTCTCCTTTTTAAGTGGCTTCTGCCTGACACACTTCCTTTTTAAATGTTTGTGTTTTAGAGTTGTTTGGTTTTGGGTTTTTGTTGTTGCTGTTTCTTTTGTTTTGTTTTTTTGAGACAGGATTGCACTACATAGCGACAAAATGGTCTCACACTTGCAATTCTCCTGTGCTGGAATCATAGGTCAGTGCCCCCTACACCAGCTATTCCATTCTACATCTAAAAGAGACCAAAAGGAGAAAGAAAAAAAAAAAAAAGTAATGAAGAGGGAGAAGAGCAACCCATATATCCCATTCCTTTTCCTTCCACTATCTCTTCCACAGCTCTCACTTTGGCTATTCTTAGTACCATTGGAGATGAGGACTTAGCTCAGTAAAAGGGCATGTAGTTAGCAGGTGTAAAGCCCTGGAATAGATACACTGCATCCCCCCCCCCCCCCACACACACCTTCTAACTGCTAATCTAAGATGCTGGTATTCTTTAATACATAAGAATTGGGCCACTGAAAAAGCAAGTAAGTCTTACACATAGAGCCAATTCAGATCTACTGAATCCAAATTACTAATACTATTCTATCTTATCCTATGTGCTATCTGAATACATTTAAATTTGTGATAATAACAAACTGACCACTAAACCATCCTAAACCAATAAAAATTCAGAAATCTTGGGGCTGGAGAGGTGGTATAGTGGTTAAGAGCCCTTGTTGCTCTTGTGAAGAACCTGGGTTCAGTTCCTACATGGTGGTTCACAACTATAACAACTGTAACTCCAATTATACAAGCATACATAAGGCAACACACACACAGTAAATCTTAAAAAAAAAAATCAGAAATTCAGTCCCTCAGAATGCTCAAATCTACTGTAACCTTCCACTCAAAATCAAATCAAAGTCAGGTGTGATGGCTCGCACCTTTACCAACATTCAGGAGGCAGATGCAGGCAAATCTCTATGAATGTAAGGCTAGCTAGGACTTCAGAGTGAGCTCCACCTCAAATAAGTAAATAATTTTATAAATCAAGTGAATCTTATTCTTGAGAGAAATGATCTACTTGTGGAAGAAAAGTTTGACTCCCTTTAAAAGGAGAAATTCCTTCTATAACACTGAAATCACCTACACTGACTAAATTATCACATTGTGATATTTTGGAGTAACAACAGCCACCATAGGCTGGTTCCTAGTAGATGAACTTTTTGAGAAGGATCATGTATATCCTTTTTAAGAAGGTGTGTCACTGGGAGACAGCTTTGAGGTTTCAAAACAATCACGCCATTCTCAGTGTTTCTTTCTGCTTCCTGGTTGTAGTTAAAGTTGTGAGCTCTCAGCTACTTCTGAACTGCCTCCTGGCTACTATGCTTCCCACCATGAATAGTCATGAAACTGTAAGCCCCAAATAATCTCTTTCTTCTGTAAGTTGCCTTGATCGTGTTACCTTCTCACAGCAATAGAAAAGACACACATCCTTGTATTAGCAGTTTTACTGAGTGTCTATTTGTTACCTAGCACTAGTATATAGGTGTTGAAAAAAAAAATACAAAAGTATTAGGAGTTCCTGCACTCAAAGAACTCAAGACTCAGCAGGAAAGGACAACATTAAAATAAGTTTTAAAACAACACAATATATAACAAAATAAATACAAAATCCTAACTCCAAAATATCCACTTTCCATCATGTATGGTATAAAGACCTGTAAACCTTGTACTAGGAAGATGGAAGGGGTGCAGGGTGATCTGGAGTACAAACTCAGGCCCAGCTGCATAGTGAACTTGGAGACAGGGTGTAATATATAAAACATCATATCAACAACAATTAAAAATTAAAAAAACAAAACAAAACACCACCAACTCAAGCATTCACTATTTCAAGTCTTCTGATGTTTATTACATAAACTATCCACCATTTGTTTTGCTGTTAAATCCTTTACTATGAAGTTTACAATCATAACTACCATACAAACAATGAGTTTATAAGGTCATTCTCTCTTAGGTAAGCACTATATTCTAGCAATTCATATGAGAACAGGTAGAATGTTCAACCAGAAAAAAAGTAATAAAGCTTAACCTTCATTGAAACTCAGCCAGAGTAGTTCTGTCTCCATCCCCTTGCTCTTGGTTCTTATAGGAAGGATTGTTTTGATTTGTTTTTTCCCCAGAGCAATTCACATTCCAGTGCATATGGAGAACTAGTAAGCATAAATCTCTATTTTATGCCCTTATCAAAAAAGCGTTGCAATGCTGGCTTCTGTATTAGTCTGCAAATGGCTGAAAAACAATTACAGTCTCCTATTTGTATTCCTTTCCACGATGTCTCGCATAGAACAGGTGACCAATGACACAAAATGAACCTAAATTTTTACAAAATGAGAATACCTATCTTTAAAATAAATTTAGATCATCTTTCTTATTTGAATTTAAGCTGGGCATCTGATATGCCATGTAATGTTAGGACTCAGGAGGCTGGACAGGACTGCAAGTCCAAGGCCAGCTTGAGTTACAATGTAAAGAAACCCTGTCTCAACAAATATGGTCAAATAGAGGGCTCAGCAGGTAAAGCAACTTGATTTAAACCTGACAACCTGAACTCAACCATGGAACTCACATAGTGGAATGAAAAAACTGACTCCTGCATGCTGCTCTCTGACCTTCACACTCACTCGCTATTTTTTTTTTTTTTAATAGACTATGGGGCTGAAGAGATGGCTTATAGGTAAAGCATGCTTGTTCAATCATGAAGAGCAGAGTTTGAATCCCAGCACCCCTAGCATTGTTTTCTAATGTAACAATATAGACATAAAACCAACATAAAAACTGCTCTTGGAAGCTGGTCAGTGGAGTCACGTACCTTTAATCCCAGCACTAGGGAGGCATATCTCTGTAAGTTTGAGGCCAACCTGGTGTACAAAACGAGTTCCAGGACAGCCTCAACTACAAAGAGAAACCCTATCTCAAAAAAACAAATAACAAAATCCTCCTTTTTGTCTGTTTGCTTTCTTGTTTTGAGGCTGGTCTTGCTAGGTGGCTCTGGAGGTTGGCTTTGAACTCACTGTCTATCTGTGGTCCTCCTCTGCTGAGGACACACTGCCATGCCCATCTAAAACTGCACCTTACTCAACAGGTAACTACCAATGATAGTATTTTGAAAGTGGAAAAAAAAAAAAAAAAACCTATGTCTATGGAATGCTTGGCAGGGGGTGGGGGTGATAAAAAGGTATGGAAATTGCTGAGAAGGTATTCTCAAGTTTTACTATAAATATATTCCTGAAAAGGGGTTACAACTATAGTGCCAGATAGTAAATTTAAAGAAACTGAAGTGTTAAACACGTAAGGCAATATGCTAAGCCTTCCATACTACATTTGCTTTAAAAAGCATACATTAGTCTTTCTACACCTTTTATTTTATGGCATGACCAAACTTCTCTACGTCTCACCTCTTAAGAATTAGCTGCAGGAAAGGGTGTGGAGAAAAACCATGTGCAACCTAATAAAAACAGCTCAGTTTTAAACTGCTGCCAGACATACGTGTTTTATGAGTAAGACCTCAGATAATCCTTTGATTAAGAAGCTTCTGCATTCTAAATTCACAAAGCTGCCAACACGAGGAACCTCAAGTTCCAAGCACACTGACTTCATTCTTTTAGATGCCCACCAGAAACAAATCCCTTTTCTAACTTACATTTTAAAATTTTTTTGGAAGGGAAGAAAAGAGCCAATTAAGATGAGATTTTATTCTATCTATTCTCTCTACTAAAATACATCATCTTGATTTCAACAATCATTCATTCAAAAACTCATTTCCAGAAAGTCAGGCATCATAAGATTTGCAACAATGAGTACAGATGCAAGTGACTCCACACAAAGCCAGATGTCAATGTTCACAAACAACAAATGTAGCTGGGCAATCCTAGAAAAGCATTGTGAGGGAGGCTTTTATTGACAAAACTATCTGTTTTTTGTCTATAATATAATGCTCTGAAGTACATACACATTGCAGAATAGCTAAATGTAGCTAATTAATCAACATTTTCTTTCATATGGTTATTATTGTTCTGGTAAGAATACTTAATTCACTCTTTTTTACAGTTCAAGAATATAACATCCTTTAAAGCATCAGGGACAACTACCTTGAACTTATTCCTCATATCTAACTGCATGATAATGATGTATCAGTGTCTGAACTGAGCCGTCGTAGAGAATAAACAGCATTGGAAATTACAGAAAGAAAACTAAGCACTCAAGACAACAGGAGTTGCACTAGGTAAAGCAAGAAGACCAGAGCATACTCGGGAGAAAAACAACTGGAAGCAGCCTGGTACTCTAAGATAAACAGAAGATTAAGGTAGAATAATAAACTAGAAACAATTTACAGTATATATTAATACTTATCTGTGCTTTCCTAGCAAGTGAATAACCAAACCCTTTATTTTAGTAATATTAATTTGACAGGTCAAAACAGATTATGACATCAACATGAAATTGAAGTGAACAAAGTTATGAATCCTAGCACTTGAGAGGCAGAGGCAGGCAGATCTGAGTTTGACACCAAGCCAGATCTAGAGTGAGTTCCAGAATAGCCAAGGATACACAGAGAAACCCTGTCTTGAAACAAAAATAAAAAACCCCAAAGTTATGAAGCCATTAAAATAGTTTAATGACATGATGAACACTAAAGAAGGTATAAAAGACTGTGACAAAGACTAGGCTGTAGGTGATACATATCTTTAATATCATCACTTGAGAGGAAGAAGTAGGAAGTTAAGGAATTCAAAGTCATCTTTAGCTATCTAGAGAGTCTGGAGGCAGCCTAGACTACATGAGACCCTCGTCGAGGGAAAAGAGGGAAAGAGAGGGGAAAAGAGGGAGGGAGGAAGAGGGAGGAAAAGAGGGAGAGGAAGGGAGGGAGGGAGGGAGGGAGGGAGGGAGGGAGGGAGGGAGGGAGGGAGGGAGGGAGGGAGGGAAGGATCCCTAGCTGAACACAGACTATGTTGACATCAGTAATTCCAGTGCTGGGGGATAGTCAGGAGGATCCATAGGGCTTGCTTAGCCAACTAGCCTACCTGAGTTGGTGAGCCCCAGGTTCAGGGATACTGTATATCAAAAAACTAAGATGAAAAACAATCAAAGAAGACACCCCACATCCACATGTGCACACACAGAAGAACGCACACAAACATGTATATACACACATATACACACAGAGGAACACAGGCACAAACACATGCACCCACACAAGAGCATAGACACAAACACACATGCACACACACAGGATCATGGGCACAAACACACGTGCACATACACAGAAGCACAGCACAAACAAACAAACAAACACACACACACACACACACACACACACACACACACCAAAAAAAAAAAAAAACCTGTAGGGTTAAAATGAACTGCCAATCAAATAAAAAGACAACCCAATAACAAAAAGAAAAGAATCAGATCAAAGCAAGAAAAGGTATCTGCACTGCCAAGTAGTTCAGAGGAGGTGTGAACGCAGACAAAGCTAACAGGTTCTCAAGCAGGACGTTTTGATTCACTTTTAAGACAGTGTGAGTTCAGAAGCAAGATTTCAAGTAAGAAGGGAAAAGAGTAAAAGAATGCGTTATGAGAACACAGAAGGTTCATGTAGAATGTTACTTGAAAAGCAGAAGGACAGAAAATAATAAGTTGGTGGGAGCAAGAGTCAAACCAAGAGCTCTCCTTTTAAAGATATGAGAAACTTGAATGAGAGAAATGCAATATACCTAAAAAAATTTGAATTCTAAAATATTTCAAAATCTGAAACCTCTCAAATGCAACATAATGTTACAGTGGGAAGCTCCACATTAACTACAGGTGGTAAATTTCAATCAGACCACTCAAAATTATTAAAAATGTTACCTTCAGACTATGTATATTTAGCATATATATTATGTATGAAATACTAGCAAAGCTAATGTCAAGACTCTGGTTACACCCCTACAAATTCACCATAAATATGCCAAGTATTTCAAAATCCAAAACACATCTGGTCACAAGCGTTATCGGGTAAGGGAAACGTGTGTTAACAGTTTGCTTCTAATGTGGTGTAAATGTTCATCTCCTCTCAAAACCTATGTTGCTGCCCTGCCTCCTAAGGTGATAACATCTGCAGGCGGGCCTTGGAAGGTATGTAGAGTTAGAGGAGACAATGAGAGTGAGACTCCCTTGACAGAATGAGAAGAGACACCAGAATTTCAGTCTCTCTCCAGAAGGCCTATATGAAGAGAGAATGAGGAAAAAGCCATCTACAACCTCACCAGTCTACAGCAGCACTTATATGTCAAACGTCTAGCTTCTAGAACTCTCAGAAAATACTATTTCTATTCTCTAAGCCACACAGACTGTGATACTTTGAGATGGCAGCCCTAGTGTGCTAAGATGGCTTTTAAGGGACATGGCTTTTTCTCATACAGATACCCCACAGTAACCCACAAAATTCTTCATTACAGTATTAGAGATATGCCTATAATCTGAACTGCACACTGAGTTCAAGGTCAGGCAGAGTCACATAGCAAGATTCTGTCTTACAACAACCCAGCCATGGTTGTAAGTCCAGCACTCAAGAGGTAGAGGCAGATATCAGGAATTGAAGGCCAATTAGGGCTATATGAGCACCTGTCTCCAAAAAAAAAAAAAAAAAATCTAGATATAATAGAAAATTGGACACATTAAAATTACAGTTCAGAAAACATATCCATATACATACAATGGATTCGAAAAGGTACAGGAGACAAATGGAATGTTGACCAGACTATACTCAAGTTTTACATTTGCTTTTCTCTTCAAATAAGCAAAGTCAATCTAGCCCTCAAAACAGCTCTAAGAATGGCAAAGTGAATTGAAATGATGAGTGACATCTGTACTGAGCAGCCAACTAAAGAATCGGATCCTGGGAAGAGAATGGGCACTCCCACAGCTTCACGTGCGCTTATAACAAGACCATCGCTGAGCAGAGCGTCCCTGGCTGCTAGGACTCTATTCAGTCATATCCTGTTTCCAAGTTTTTCTTGATTCCCTAGAGAGGTCTCTTCATCTAAGCTAACTGTAGTCTAAAGCAGCCTCTCCACATACTACATCCAAAATGAGAAAGGATAATGTCCGCATGCTAGCTGTCTTAATTAACTCATCCCTCTAATGAGTGTTTATTGAGGAGTCATAGTTCAATTCCTCCAATAACAATCAAAAAAAAAAAAAAAAAAGGAATTTCAAGAGTTCTCAAGGTACAAATGCACTAAGAGGCCACACCCTACTTCCTGAGCACCACTTAAAATGCTTCTTCTGTTCCACGGAGCCAAACTGCATGTCTGGACCAGTATGAAACTCCTATCACTCTAAGGAAATTATTAGTAAAATATTTTCTGTCAAACTCCTAAATCATTAATCCTTACCCAACATGAACAAGCTCCTACACACAGAGACCTAGAAAAATGGTGAAAAAGTGAACCACAACCTTGGAAAGGCTGCTGCAAGAATGGAGGTACACAGATAATGTTCACATTCCTTTAAAAAAATAAAAATAAAAAGAGCCTTACTTACACTAGAAACACAGAATATTAAAAACTACTTTGGAGGAAAGAAAAGCATAAACTCAACATGCCACAAGGCCTGGTAAACATTTCCTTTTGAACTACACAATAGAGAAAAACACATGAGCACATACCTAACGTAAAGCACTAACTGCTTCAGAACCAATAACTAAAGCTTCACAGCACTAAGTTGTATCAGATGCCAGCAGGTATCAACTGCCAAATGTTCTCAAGGAAGCATGGACAATTAATTCCATACATTTTTTTTCTCCTCATATAGGGCCAAGTAAGAAACAAATACACCTAAGTAAACTTCCACTAGACAGACCTTGGCTCTGTTAGAGAAGACTTTGTCTGCTTATTCTTCCAATGATGATTTCTGGAGTCTGGTTCCAGGCAATGCCTTACCTCCTCACTTTCCTTAACAACCTAACTAGACAGCAGAGTGTGCTGGTGTAGGCATATCATCCCAGCACTCTGGAAGCAGAGGAAGGAAGACACTGCAAGTCTGAGGTCAGCTGAACTACAAAGTGTGTTCCAGGACAGCTTGGGGCTGCACAGTATAACCCTGCTCCAAAAACCTTCAAAAAACAAGTAGGAAAAATCTACATAATGCCATAGTACTTTGTTGTATTTAGGACAGCAGGACAGAGTCTGGAAACACTCATATTTTCCTTGTGTGTCCGATCATCATTCATGTAAGAGTTATTCTTTATAAGGGCACTTTGAAGTTTTCCTATTCAGAGTAAGTTTTAAGGAAACTTCCAGAAGGCACAAATGTTTTAAGCCTGAAAATAAAACACTTAAAAATTTTTGCAATTAGGGATACATTTTATAAGAATGGACTCTTCAAATGACTTAAAATTTTAAATGATTTAAAAAATTATAAATGAAAGATAAAACAAAAACTTCAAAGAATTGCTAACATATTTAAATGATGTCAGAACTCTTCTTATAAGAAATGACTGAGCTGCTTAAATTCTACATAATTCAAAACCTGTGAATGAGACCAGAAGAGGTTGGCAATAATTTAAAACCCATCCATGCTATTCAGAGGCACCTGACCCCATTTTCCTAAGATAAACAAGCAGGAAATGGGTAACATGGCCTATTCTCAACCTATAAGCATTAGCTTCTAGTCATCTTAAGCTTCCATATCACAGCCACATCAAACCCCAGGCTCCCTTTCCCTGCAGAAGATCATGCCATGCAGAGCAGACAAGAAAAGGCTGCAGTTACCAAAAACAAAATGAGACAGCATGAAGCAAGCTGCAAAGGTGCAAGGCCACATTAGCTACATCAGCTTACCATAGATCTCCGATCTACTCTCCTCTGAACTAGCCTTTGTCTTCTTGGAGGAGCTATCTGCACAAGAGCGGGAGAAAAGGAGAGATATAGAAAACATGGAGACCAATGGAAGGGGGAAACTTCATGGGGGATAAAAGAATGAGTCATGATCAAGTTAAATTGTGCAAACATGAAGTATGAACATCACAGGTGATAGCACTTAGAACAGTCAGTCATGAATAGCACAGGTAATGACATGTTTACAGATTATGGAAGAAAAGACAGTAAATAAAAAAATATAAACAAAATAACATGTGAATAGTCTACGCCATATATCATCTAGTAACAGTAGAGATGAAAAAAGCACTTCAAGCTACACTCGGTTCACCATGCATGAAGTACAGTATGTCCTTGAGAGATCTGTCTTTGGAAATGGGCAACTCACAGACAAGTGTACAGAATATGTCTGACAAGACAAAAAAGATTATGGCATTTTCCTGAACACAGGGAAGAAACTTGTGACCACTATTAAGGGCAATAACTAGCTATAAAACTAACTAAAATCCTCTGAACTAATGACTGGAACCTGGGCATCAGAAGTGCAGAGCTTTCATGGAGACCTCTGACATGTTACTACTCCAACTACCAAAGCCATCTAAACCAAGTGTTAATTTATTCACTTCTACCCAAGCTGCAAAGCAAACTATTCATTACTTAGCACTTCTTAGTTTTTCCTTCTAAGATAAATGCTTACAAATGTTTTCAAAGATTAAGAAAACTAACCTAAGATATATAGTACATTTCAGTTATTCAAACAAAATATTAACACTTTATTGAATATCTAAAATTATATTTCTAAGTTAAAAACATTTTTTTTGTATTTTTGACACAGGGGTTTCTGTGTGGAACTTGCTTTATAGACCAAACTGGCCTCAAATTACAGAGATCTGCCTGTCTCTGCCTCTGCCTCTGCCTCTGCCTCTGCCTCTGCCTCTGCCTCTGTCTTCGCCTCTGCCTCTGCCTCTACCTCTGCCTCTGCCTCCCAAGTACTGAGATTAAAGGTGTGTGACACCATGCCTGTCATAGTAAAAAATCTTTAATAAACATATTTATGCATCTCAGACTGGTGTAGTGTTTATTTTTTGCCACGGGGACACACAACTAAATAATACATGCTCAAAGAACATGTAAATTTCAAATAGAAAATACAAACACTGAGATTACATGGAGAAAGGAAAAAGCAACAGAGTTCAATCTTGTGTATAACATTAAGAATATAAATTATGGCCCAGGCAGTGTTGGAACACGTTTTTAATCCCAGCAATTGGGAGGCAGTGGCAGGCTGATCTCTATCTATAAGTTTGAGGCCAGCCTGGACTACAGAGTAAGTTCCAGGCCAGGCTCCCAGGCTCCAAATCTCTGTCTCTGTCTCTGTCTCTGTCTCTGCTCTGCTCTGTCTCTGTCTCTTCTCTCTCTCTCTCTCTCTCTCTCTCTCTGTGTGTGTGTGTGTGTGTGTGTGTGTGTGTGTGTGTGTGTGTGTAATTGGCTGACATGAAATTCTAGGAAAAATCAGCATGATGGAGGCTGCGAGACAACTGAGTTCAGAACACTTAAGAAAGAGAAGGATTTCTGCTAGGCACTGTGGCACATGCCTAGAATGCCAGCACTTGAGAGGCTAAAACAGAAGGATCATAAATTTAAGGCCAGCCTGACCTATAAAAGAAGACTCTGTCTCGATAAATAAATAAATAAATAAATAAATAAATAAATAAATAAATAAATAAGTCGCAAGCCAAGCAGCAGTGGCACACACCTTTAAATTCTAGTGCTCAAGGCAGGTGAATGGATCTCTGAGTTTGAGGCCAACCTGGTCTAAAGAGCAAGTTCCAGGACAGCCAGAGATACACAAAGAAACCCAGTCTCAAAAAAACAAAAACAAACACATGTCCAAAAAAATGATGGGTAGGGAAGATGAAATAAGGAAATTTCTATTCATTTGCTTAATTATAAATTTTTCCAAGTTGCACTGCAGCTAATTAATTAATTCACAACAATCACAGCTGAGTTTTAAGTTAATCTGTAATCATGACATCACCTTTTCTATGACCATCATGATTCCTACAATGATGCTTCCTTCCACTGTGATGTCTACAATGCTGAATTCAACATCATTCATTCCTGCTGAACGCAGCACTATTATACAACTGAGGGGCAGGAATAACCACATCTGAGTGCTTTAATTCACCTAAGTTGTAAGATTCTGAGTTTCATTATCCTCAATACATTCTTTGGGATAACAAGGGTATTTTTACCTGTGGGGTCAAAATCATGTGATGTACTGCGTTCAACTTTCTGTTTCTTATCTGTTGGTGACTCTCGGTTCAAAATACTTCCATGCCTAAGTGAAAACAATCAAATATTTACTGTAAAATAAAACATAACAATAAAACTTCATATAAAAATTACACAAATGCATCTTTTTATGGTATGTGTGTTTATTTGCATATGTGTATGCAGGTACCCATAAAATCAGAAGAAAGTATAAGGTTCCTTACAGTTGGTATTACAGGAGATTGCAAGCTACCAAATATGGGTGATAGAGACCAAACTCTGGTCCTCTACAAGAGCAGCAAGCCCACTTAACCACTAAGCTATCTTCCCAGGCCCCAAACAAAAAAAGTAGGAACTATAGCAAGGCTTCTACATTTTTCAAAGAGCTTTAAAATTCAACTTATATAAAATATACCACACAGTCTATTTTCTTGGTTATAAAATGTTCTCAAGCAGTAAAAGTAGTAGTTATTACTAATATTAATTTTATTCTCAAAAATAACAACAACTATAGTTTACTGATTTTTACAGTTCATTTAACAGTCAAAAAAAAAGCACTTCAAAAAATTCAATACATCCCCTAACATTATACATATTATAGTCAAGCTGACATTACTATATAAATATAACAAATATAAAAACAAACCTACATCAGGCAAGGCTCACTTCAACCCTGCTGCCATACAATTGAAGCCTTAGCCAACTGCCCTTGAGCCCAAGATGACACCAAAATTATTGTTTTTATTATAACTTAAACAATTGCAAGCATCAGATGATGGTTAGGCGATTAAAAAAGAAGAAGAAAATAACCTATGGTGCACATACTTCTAGCTAACTGAAAGGTTAGAGTTACTAGGAATGGTATCTTACACTATTTTAAATAATACTTAGGATAACTACGGTGAGAGAACATAAGATGTTAAAGCACAAGTGCTCGAAATGTATGTGATAGATATGGGCACAGACAAATTTGAGTCCTTTAACATTTTCCCATTATTGTTTTACAGTAATTAAAACTAAAACAGTGCCACAGTTACTACAGGAAGTAACAGGCAATCAAGAGACAACACATACCCAAACTAGCAATCCATTTTCACCTCCCCATGCAACTCACAATTCAAAACAGTCACGGGTTTTTAAATTAAATTTCTTCATAGGGAGTGACCTTAAAGTGTCAATTTGAATAAACTTTTTAAATGCTTACATTAAAAACACAGAAAATATTATCAAAACAAGGCTGTGTTCCAGAAAAAATATGCAACACCTGTTGTATTTGAAATCTGTGAAGCATTATGAAAGTTTGTACTGCTTAACTCCTCACTCTCAAAAACCACAAAAATCCCCATAATTTCAAAGGAATGCTTCTAATTAAAGTTTAACTCCAACTTCTGTATAAAAATAACTGAACAGCTTACCTTATAGGTTTTTTGAGGGGAAACCTGAAACAAAGGGAAAACAAGAACAGATATTCATCATTAATGTTACTTGTAAAGGTTCTGTTATTACAGCACTGACTATGCTAAACCAGCATTACAATCTTATACTGACTTTCCCAAAGCAAGACAACAATGGTGTCAGAGGTCCAGCTCCATTTTTCAACCTGTTCTTTAAATCTCATTCTCATTTATTTTTAGCTTTCATAACAGAAACTCTGGGGGGGGGGAAAATACCTCTGGAGTATTATCAGCCACTAAAAACTAAAAATGTCTCTCAAGCAGAAAACAAAGGGTTCGTTTTACTTTGCTCTTCTAGGGTTCCCAAGCTCAAAGAACCAAAGTGTTTCCCCCCGGTTGTCTTTTTTAAAAAGTATTATAGCTGGGCATGGTAGCACAAGCCTTCATCTTGGAAGGTAGAGTCAGGATGGTTCCAAGCACAAAGCTAGTGTGGAGCACACAAGTCCCAGGCCAGCCTGAGTTTACAGAGAAAGACCCTGTCTTAAGAAGAGGGAGTGGGTTGATTTTTTCCACTTGGTTGCATTTTTTGGGTATGAGGGAGTTGAGACAAGGTCTCCTTATACAATCCAGGCTGTCCTCAAACCCATGATTCTTCTCTGTTGACCTCCATTGTGCTAGGATAAGAGGCCTTACACTACCACCCCTAGCCAGAGAGGCTTCTTGGTGAGAACTAAATGGTCTGTGAATAACTGCAAGCCTTGTATCACATAGAGGCAGTTCCATTTCCAAACAAACCCTAATAGACAAGTTTAATTACAAATTAATTTTACCTCTTATTTAAATAAAACTGACCCACAGAAAGAGACAAAGCATCTACAAACCTCCATATATGTTAACATAAAGACAGTGATGAATGGAAAGGGATTCTGAAACAAGAGGACACTGTTCCAGAAAACAGGTAATCCCCAAAGGACAATCCAGGGGTGGTTCACCTGATAATCATTTTAGAAGGAGGGGGGACTGGAAATAGGTTCTTTTCTTATTTATCAAAGAATATATATTGGCAGAGAAGATGGGTGCCTGCTAAGGAAAACACCTGCAGCCTACCAACCAAAGGAAACACTTTGGTTCTTTGAACTACAAAACCACAGAAAAACAAAACAAAGCAAAACTTACCCTTTGTTTTCTACTATCAACCTTAGCCACTGCTTAGAGTATTACAAAAACTCCCACCCCAAGCAATGATGCTCAGGGCCAGGACCTGCAGCATCCAGGGGACTCTGACAAAGATCTAGACTTTCTCAGACACTATGACCATTAACAAGTTTCCTGGGCTATTTTCTCTTACAAGAAAATGGAAAGAATGAAGAGGAAAGAAGAGGATGGAGAGCAGAAGAAAAGGACTACAGGGTAACATATCCATATTACCATCCACTTACTATATTCACAAAGCACAGAGAAAGACTCACAACTTTTAAAACACAACCATTTTCTCTGATTACCAAATTCTATTTAAAGCAAAGATGGCAAGTGCCCCCTTTTTAGAAAACAGGCTGAGCAAACCATGAGGACAAGTCAGCAAGTAACACTCCAGTATGGCCTCTACATCAATCAGCTTCTGCCTCCACTCCCTGTTTGAGTTACTGCCCTGACTACTCTCAAGCATAGACTGTAATGGACAACTCTAAGCTGAAACAAACCCTTTCCTCTCTAAGTCGTTTATGGATGTTTCCTCACAGCAACAGAAACCCTAACACAATGGGTTTATCTTAACTGTTCTCACCAAGTACCAAGAGAGTCGCAGGGGAAGGAACCTTTATTTCTAAAATCTTCGGAGATAAAAAAGCAGTTCCCTTACACTCACTTTCAAATCACAGAGCACTGAGAGATCTCCACTCATCTGGAGCTGCGCTCAGATTGCACATACCATTTCAACACCCAAACATTTACCTGCACCATCACTATATAAACTCAAAAGACAGACTTGACCAAAAGTCCCAGGAAAGGAATGCAGGGAATTGGGAAATTATAAGCTTTAGTTCCTATGAGCCCTAAAGATGTTTGCAAATTCCTGGAATTATAGCAATATGCATCTACCTATGTCTTACAGAGAAATAAAAACCTCATACACTTTGTAGGTAAACCCAAATACCATGTTTTTACTTACATTTTTTTAAATTACAACAGAAACACATTATGGATAAGACTTTTGCTTAAATAGCCTTCAATTTAGTTATAACTTAGCTGATTATGTATATTTTTATAAATACATAAAATTTAAGAGGCTATAGGAATATAAAAGATATTATCATTACAATTAAATGGAGGGGGAGTGCGTGAACACAATTGTATATGGATGCCTGTGCACAGAGCTCAGTGGAGGACATCAGGTATCCTGCTCTATGACTCTCGGCCGTATTCCTTTGAGACAGGGTCGTACATAGAACCTGGAGCTAGGCTGGCAGCTACCTAGCTCCCCAATAATATTTCTGTTTCTGCCTCCCACCAAATACAATGCTAGGAATACAGGCATGTTAGCTATTGGTTGGAGCTTGCTTACTAGGAGTATTCAAAAGTACTCTTAATACTGAGCCATTCTTCAGCTCAATTACATCTTTTACAAACACACTCCCCAAGTCCATAGAAAGAATATTATTATCTTCTAAGGAAAATACTTTTCATTAAAATAATTTATTAGAAATATACATAACCACCTGGCCCCCCACATCACCACCTGGGGCAGGTGGGGAGCCGGCCCTGAGGTCTCAAGAACAGGAGAGCTCTTCCTGTCCTCCACCAGCTGCAACACAAGGGGGCAAAGCAGGCCCTACACCTCCATTGGGCAGCACATAGAGCCAACCCCATTGGCAAAGATGTGGGTGAGCCAGCCCCGAAGTTGTGAGCATGGGAGAGCTGCCCCCCTTTACTCATCTATCATGAGGCAGCATGGGCAGGGGAGAGTCCACACACACACACACTGCCTATCAATGTCTGAGGCAGGTGAGTGAGCTAGCCCTGAGGCCATGAGAGTAGGCAAGCTGTCCCTGTCCTCATCAGTTGCAGTATTGCAGTATTCTGGAGAGTGGCCTCTACACACCTGGTCAACACAGTACAGCTGGCCCTGAAGGTATAGGTGTATGGGAGAATGGGCCCAAAGGTCATGAAAGCAGACGGCCTACACTCCCCACCCCACCCCCACCCCATCCCACCACCCCACCCCGGTTCATCACTGCAAAGGGTGAAATAGCTAGGACAATGCAGTGAGGACAAGGGAGAGCTACCTGATCAGCTGACCAACCCTGCAACTTCCCAGGCCCGGCAATAGGGTTATGGGTCAGCCCACCCCAACATCCACCCCATTTGTGATCTGCTGAAGCACACAAAGGGACTGGTCCTGCAGACCCAAAACTACAGGATCTCCACAACACAGGGCAGCAGCAGGATAACCAAGAGGAGCCCCAGTGAGGGCCCAGCATTGACAGTATAGCAGAAACCAGAGGCCTTCAACAAGACCGATGACTCTCTGCAATGAACACTTACTTGCAAGTAGATATGTGGATAAAAGGGTTTACAATGACCCACTGTATCACACTGAACCCTCCAAGACAAAATTGATTTCTACTTGGTTTTCCCCCCTCTTACATTTTATTTTATTTGGGGGGGAAGGGGTTACAAGGGCAGAGGGGAACATGAAGGGACAGGGAAATGAATGTGATGGAAATGCATGATGTGAAAGACACAAGACACAATAAATTTTAAAAAGATATGTATATATGGAAACACTAAAAGAAGTGGTTGGTTTTGTATTGAAGAGATGTGTCTTTGAATCTAGTGTCAAATGTTAACAAACTTTCAGTCAGGATTAACTGCTGTGTCACAAAACCATGTTTTTCTATGAAATCTAAATGCCTCAAACTTTCAAACTATCATACTGGAAGGGAGTCCTCTAATTTTGTAGGGAAAAGTTAAAATAAAAAAAAAAAGCATCACATATACTATTTCATACTTACTCCTACAAATTTGTTTCCGATTATTTTAATTTCTCTATCTGTATCTGTGCATGAAGGTGGGGGGAACAGAGAAAGAGAAGGTGTGTGCGTGCGTGCGTGCGTGCGTGCGTGCGTGCGCGTGCGTGCGTGCGTTTCCTAGACAGTCTCTCACTAAACCCAGAGCTCCTCCCACCCCCCTGTCGCGTTCCACCAGGTCTAGCTCACTAGCTGGGCTGGGGATCCTGTCTCTACCTTTGGAGAGCAGATTTTTATAGGTGGCTGCTATTACATGGCTTTTTATTTTATTCTGGCAATCAGGGTTCCATTCCTTCTACTCACACAAGCTATTTCCCCAGACATGTTTGGTTTTGTTTTATCCTCAACAGTGGAATTATAACTGGAGGAGGGGATGTTAAAAACAAAAAGTATACTAGAATATACTGTCATCAGTAATAATGGCCCATTACACAGCACTGAATTGGAAGCATTCAGGGAGCTTATTCTAATACACTTTATACATTAGACTACAATGCTAATATTACTAAACAACTTACTATATTACATATTGATATTAAATAACAATGAAGAAAACCTTACTCCCAAGTGGGTAAAAAAAGACATTGTATTCTTTCCGAATTGTATCCTTTCCTATGAAGCAAAGCCTCTTTACTCTGTAATAGAATGGAATCCTGTCCTTTGCTCTCGATACATGGATTTCTATATATAGGACACAGGCCTTTTATGAAAATTAAAACATACTAAACATATCATCTGGTAACTTTCACTTAGTAAAACATCAAGATGGACATGGTAGCACATACTACTGTAATCCCAACTAATTGGGGGGCTGATTTGGATCATCTGAACCCAGGGATTTAAGACCAGCCTGGGACCCACTGGCAGACTCTCTCTAAACAAACAAATAAGACATGAACATATTTTACACCATTAAACATTTCATTAGAACACTGGTTTTCGCCTATGCTACATAAGACTCTCAGGGTTCCTAGGAGGTCTACCATGGATGAAGAGTAGGGGACAGGACTCTTAAGGACCGCCCCCCCCATACATCAGAATGGCTTGGTTTTTATTTCACACAGTGCTTCCAAATAAATGAAAATCTGAAAGGGAGAGCTCTAAATTCTTTTTTTCATTACTGGGGACTGAACCCCACAACATAATTCTTTATAACTATAAAGTCCTATTCTGTAATATGGCTACTTAGTCAGTTTCCTTTATAAATATTTAGGCTAAGTACAGTTTTTCAGTTCAGTGACAACACTGTGACAAATACACACTTAACTCCAAACCTCAACCGCCCCTTGAAGTCTTAGAATGAATTCATTAACAGGAAAGAATCCACATAGGAATTTAGACTAGAGATAAAGGCAGTCAGTGTGAGTCCTGGAAAAACAAAAAAGGAAGGACAATGGCTCCTCTGGCTGCATTAATCCCATGCATTCTTGTCTACCCTCTATGGAAAGGGACAGCAGCAGGGACTTTTCTAACAATAGATCTTATAAGGCAAATGACCAGATAGCATTACTTTGCTGCCCAAGTGACTATGTGAGTGAGACAATCCCTGCTTGTTTTAAGCAAAACAAACAAAGCAAGGAACCACACAACAGAAGTCACAGGTCAGATGATACACATACTGAAAAATGACAGAGTGATAACAAATACGCAACATTTTCAGATGAAAGCATGTTTTACTAACCTTATGAATATATCAAGAAAGAGTAAATGATAAAATTTATTACGAAGTGTGTGAGAAGAAGAATTATGTGCAAAGAGTCTCGGTTTAACTAAAATAAGGATGAAATTATGGAAAGTTTAAGAAATCATCCCATTTGTTATGGGTTGAATATGTGTACCTCAGAGACATGCCGAACTCCTAAGCCCCAGTCTCTCTGAGCATGCTTCCAACTTAGAAGCTGGGTCTTTGCACACATTTTGTAACTTCCAAGAAATCTTTGCTTAACCCAAAGTTACAAATGCTTTCTTTATATTTTCTTGATAGTTTGATAAATTTATTTCTCTTAGATGTACATTGTTTATAATTTTTGCAGGAGACATTACAGACAAATGTTTGTCTTCATTCACACAGACAGACCACTGTTCCAGGACACTGCAGAAAAGACTACCTCTACTGAATTGCCTAAGGACTGCCACTGAAACCAGTTACTCATGTATGTAATGGCTGTTTTTTAAAGAACATGGAGATGAAATGTATATTTCATCACCTAACTGAGGAAGGTGTATTTCTTTACCTCCTCAGGAGATACAGGTTATAACTAGTTATACTAGCTTTGGTCTTTTGTTAAGGTGATACCTTCCAGGCTTCTATCTGCAAGGCTACTGCTTTTAATTTGTCATACCTCGCACATCCACCTAGGAGATTGGTTTGTAATTCTCTTTGTTGCATCTTTTTGTGGTTTGGATATCAGGGTGACTATGGCCTCATAAAAGGGGTTTGGCAATGTTCCTTCTGTTTCTATTGAGTGGAACAATTTGAGGAGTATTGGAGTTAACTCTTTGAAATTTTGATAGAATTATGTACTGAAGCCATCTGGTCTGGGCTTTTTTCTTTTGGTTGGGAGACTTTTAACAACTGCTTCTATTTCCTTAGGAGTTATAGGTTCATTTAAATTGTTTATCTTGTCTTGATTTAATTTTGGTATGTACAACCTATTCAGAAAACTGACCATTTCTTTTAAATTTTCCAGATTCGTGGAAACATACAAAGTTTACAATGTTGGTGTTCGCCCCACTCCACCCTAAGAAAGAACTCTGCATTACCTTTTTGGATTCTTTGAGACAGGATATCACTCTATAGCTCAGGCTGGCTACAAGTGCATAGTGATCCTCCTGCCTAAGCCTCCCAAGTGCTGGGGTCACAGGTGAGTCACTAAGCCCAGCTTTGTCTATACTGAAGGTAGACTGTTATTCAAGAAGAATTAAGAAGAAACTAACAATCGGGGTGGGGAGTACTAAACTCAAAGATACGACTTTTTAAATAAATACTTTTAAGTATAAAACGGCTGAGAGACATCTGTTAAGTTGGAACTGAAGCTCCGGCCATTAGTCACTGACCAGGAAAGTGTTTCTGCCCTCTTCCAAGACAAGTATTTGGATTTTTCCAAGAGCTGATGTCAGGGCTTTTCAGAGACAGAACAGCATTTACAGACCAGAGAAGAAAGGTTTCCCCAATAGCTATGCTCAATGTGGCCTTTGTACTGCTGCACTGCCAAAGACAGGAAGATCTTGCTAGATAAAGCTATTCACTTCTTGGGAGTCGGGGGATACAACTCTACCCTGGGAGGCTGGAGATTGTGACTGAGAAACCTATGATCATAGGAACTCAATTTCATTTCCATTGGTGCTGAAACCCAGATTCTAAGAGTCATAATCAGAACAAAAGTTTCTTAATTCTTTCGCCACATACTGAATTAATTAATCTCTCTCTCCCTCCCTCCCTCCCTCTCCCGCCCCCCCCCTCTCTCTCTCTCTCTCTCTCTGTGTGTGTGTGTGTGTGTGTGTGTGTGTAGGATATTTAGATTAAACTGTATTCACATAATTTTCCATAGTTTCAAAGAAAAGCTAGACCAATATCAAATACTTACAAGAGATCTCCTACATCTTCCAATACTAAAAGCTTAGTGGAGTAGTGGAGAATTAACTCAGTGTAGTTAATATTGATTTGCCATGTGGGCAACTTGCCAACAGTACATCTAAAAGATCACATTGCCACCTGAACAGCAAATGCTTGTTTCTAAACATTATTTAGTTCCAGATAAAGATGGAAGAAAGCAAAAGCAATTCCATCACAATAGTGTTCCTCAGCACTAAAAAGCAAAGACTTATCTTTCAAGAAAGGACATGATTATAGCCTCCAGTCACTAACTACGCAATGTACTTTGCCACATCTGTTAGATTTAGGATCTACACCAAAGAGGTCTTGGTAGATCCTAAACAAGAATCAGATTGCCTAAGCATAAGGATCATAGACTCGAAATGCAGATCCAACTCTCCCTGCCATTTAGAAGGCAATACCCAGGCATGTAGGAGAAACATGTGAGTAGGACAGAATCAGAATTGGCACAGTCCAAGATTTAGAATATTGCTGGAGATAAAAAAAACAAAGATGTGAAAAGACAAAATAATTGTCACCAATCACAACACAGAAAACGATGACCTCAAATGTTGTTACTTGAACAATAACAGAAAATAAAAATGCTAATAATAGCAGCTAAAACTGCTTAGCACATGCCAATAACCATTGTACTTGCATTATACACATTACCTCATCAATTTTTCAGCAAACATCATTATTATACATATTTTATGGTTAAGGAACTTGTCTACAGTCCAACAATAAGCACAGAAGCTGACTTAGGACTTACAGCTCTAGACTCTCTTTAAATGTTTTTATTTTATTTTATATATATGGATGTTCTGCCTATATTGTATCTGTAGACCACATGCATGCTGGGTGCCCATAGAAGCCAAAAGAGGTCATCAGATACCCAGAACTGGAGTTACAGAGAAACCAAGTGAGTCTGATAATTGAACCTGGGTCCTCTGCAAGAGCATCAAGTACTCTTAGCCCCCTGAACCAACTCTCCATTCCCTAGGTCTTATTTTAGCCACCATGCTTAAAAAAGAATAACTTCAAATTTTTAGATTTATTTATGAGTGTTCTGCCTGCATATACACATGTGAAACACATGTGTGTGTGTGGTGTCTGCCCCAGAGGTCAGAAGAGGGCATCAGATCCCCTGGAATTGGAGTTACATATGGTTATGAACCACCATGTGGGTGCTGGGAACCAAACCCAGGTTCTCTGCAAGAGAAAGAAGTACTCTTTACGGCTGAGCCATTAAAGTCAAAAACATACTGAACAGACAGCAAAATGTCTCAGCAGGGAAGGGCACTTACTACCAAGACCCAGGACTCACATGGCAGGTGAACTAGTTGCCCTCTGACCTCCACACATGATGCATGCCTTCTTCAACACTAAGTAAGTAAAATACATATTTTTAAAAATTAACATACTAGAGAAAAATTCCAAAAAAATGTGAAATAGTGTGCCCAAGAAATAGTCACAAACCATTAACATTGCTAACTCCAAGTGTTGCTAACTTATGAAGATTTAAGAATGTTTGTTTTGCCAGGCAGTGGTGGCATACATATGCCTTTAATCCCAGCACTCAGAAAGCAGAGGCAGGCTGATCTCTGTGAGCCCTGTGATCTCTGTATTCTAGGACAGCCAGGGATACACAGGATCTCAAAAAAAAAAAAAAAAAAAAAAAAAAAAGTTTGTTTTGACAAGATTTTGCTATGTAACCCATCTTATCCTCAAACTCCTGACAACCTTTCTACAACAGTATATAGGAACTAGGAACTAGGGTTTCAGGTATATGTCACTACACTCAACTTACAATGCCACATTTGACTTTCATTTCTAAAATTAACTATATAAGTAAGTATCAAGACAATGAAAAGAGAAAGGAAGAAGAAAAAAAAAAATCCAAACACTCATGTGCAACTGGGAAAGATGTTCTACAGTAAGAAACGATATGCCAAAAGTCCAATGTAAATTTCTTTAACTTTTCTCTTCTCACACTGGGATTTGAGAGAGATTTAAGAGATCCATTTGTTCCTTGAGACAGTCTTGAGCAGCCCAGGCTGGCCTAGAGCCTGTGATTCTCCTGCTTAAGCCTTGAGTGCTGAAGTTGCAGATGAGATACAGGAAATCTTTAAAGAGTAAGCACTCAGAAGACCTTCCAATGGAGCAGGGACACAGACAGACAGACAGACAGACAGACAGACAGACAGACAGACAGACAGACACTCATACACACACACACACACACACACACACACACGACCTATTTAAATATAAAATCCTTACAATAGAAAATTAAAGTAACTCAGAGAGGCTAAAAGAAAGGTAGACAAGCACTGCAGCAAACAACACAGATCTGATAATATATCTCTGACAAAAGTCATTTCTACTCTATTCAGCAAAACACAAGTACTTCCTCCGTAAGTATTATCTTAACTTCATACTCACACTTCTGCACAGTTAGCACTAAAAAATGCATTTCTCTTTTTAAGGAGGATATGGGGCTAGAGAGATGACTCAGAGGGTAAAGAGCTTGGCATCAACCATGATACCTGGGTCAGCCCCAAAACCTACATGGTAGAAGGAAGAACTGACTCCCACAAGTTGTCCTCTGACCTCAACATGCAATGTGGCATGCCTGCCTCCCCCTCTACACACACCATATACAATAAATAAATAAATGTGACTTATGTTTTTAAAGGAGACTCTGTCTTCCTATTCTCAACTACCCACTGGAATGTAAGCTCTAAGGCCACAGGGTCCTAGAGCAGCACACTGCTACATCCTAGCAAAATGCTAGACAGGAAAGGTACTCAATGTTTGTTTGTGTGATGTGAGAATAGACACCAGACATGGACAGATCGATATATCTATCTTCAGGAGTTCCAACCTTTAGTGTTCTAAACATCTCAAGTTCAACAGACCTACTTTGACCCCTACAAAATTGCTTTTCTGTCTTAACAAATAGGCCTCCATTCACACAGATGCTTTAGAGAATCTAGAATTGGGCTAAAGAGATGGATTTAATGGCTACTCTTGCAAAGAACCCAGATTCAATTCTCAGCATCCAGAGTACATCTTACAATCATCTGTAATTCCAAAGGATAAGACCTTCTCTTCTGGCTTCCAAAGGCACTAGGCACACATGCAGTGCACATACATACATGTGGGCTAAACACATACATAAAAGTATTTTTAAATTAGAAATTTGAAAGTCATTAATGACATCCACATTTCCCTCTGCCCCACAACTCTATCCATCTATCTGATACCCATTCCTGAACATGTACCATATACCAGGACTTACAGCGTCAGAAGTACCCAATACCAAAATGTCTCTGTATTTGTGGAGTTTGTATATCCCATCACATTCAAATGTCTCACCTCTAATGACTACCTCAAATTCATCTACTTCTGGCCTTCTCCATTACTAGCATAGGGTGCCCACTCTGCCAAGCCTGGTGCTTGCAATAACGTAGGTCTTCCAGTTCCTTTCCTGTTAAGCAGCCATAGACTTTGAAACCACAAGTTTTGTGTCTCTCCCATTAAAATTCCTTCAATGGTTTTCCATTGCACTCAGAAGGGGAAACATCCAAGCACCAAACATGACACATAAAGTAAATAAGGTTCTTCTTATCTCTAACCTCAGTTGAGTTGATATGCCCTACTGACCTTCAGGGACTCAGGGACTTCCCCTAGAAAGTGGTATCTTATATACTGCTTGTACTGTGTAAGTCACTCTCATCACCAACATAATTTCTGAGATCTTTGTTAATGGCTGTTGCCTCGAAATAAGGCTTTGCCTTTTCTCTGCTCCCCAGATTATATTAACTCATGTTCTTAAATATATTTTAATTCAGACATATATAACACTTATTACATAGCACAAGAAATACTAAAAATGGGGGCTGAAGAGATGGCTTAGTGGATAGATACAGTGCTTGCTGAGCAAGCATAAAGACCTGAGTTCGGATTCTCATCACACATGTAAAAGACAGGCAGAGTAGCACATCTGTAACTACAGAACTAAAGGATGGACGCAGGTAATCTGGAAGCTCATTAGCCCAAAAGATGCACTCAGAGACCCTGTCTCAAAATACAAGACGGAAAAGAAATTGCCAAATGAACTTCTAGATGGATGGCTGACAAGCATGCAAGCTCGTGCACACCAGCCAAATAGTCCACTCCTGGATATGTACCCAGAAGAAATGAAAACTTAAGTCCATACAAAAACATGCAAGAATGTCAAAAGCAAACTTAATAGTCTAAGACTTGAAAACACTATGTTCATTAGTAGTTGAATGAGAAAAAAATGTAGTACATACCCATATATTATATATTACTAAGCAAGAAAAAGAAATGAACTGTTGAGGCACAACATAGACAAAACTCAAAGTCATTTCATACAAATAAACTAGCCTAGCAAAATATATCACTAACAGTATGAGACCATGTATAAATATGAAACATGTGTAAATTAATCTATTGTGGCATAAAACAGATCAGTCATAACCCTTAGGGACAAGTGGAAGGCATAGAGGGAAGGATTACAAGGGGGGGAGGGGAGAAGCACCAAAAAACTTTTGCAGTGATGGTTATCTTTATCATTTATTTTCTATTTTTATGAGACAAGGTTTCACTACATAGCCCAGAGTGACCTCAAATTCATTATGGAGCCCAGCCTGCTCTTGAACCCATGATCTTCCTTCCTCAGCCTCCTGAGTGCTAGGATTACCATCCAGAGCTAACCCATCAGCTGTATCTATTTTCTTGATTGCTATGCTAGTTTTCCAGTTACATATATATATCAAAGTCTATCAGAATGTACAATTTAAACATAAACAGCATAGGGCTGGAGAGAGCTCAGTCAGTTAAGTGCTTACAACATGAGATTATGGACCTGAGTTTGGCCCCTAAATCCATATAAAAAGCCAAGCATGAAGGAATCTCAGTACTGGGAAGGAAAAGACAGGTGGATCCATAGGGCTTGCTAACCAGCCATCCTGGCCTAATTGGCAAGGCCAAGACCCTAGTAAGAGGCCCTGTCTTAAAACACAGGATGGAGGGCTTCCAAGGAATAGCACACAAAGTTGATCTCTGCATCCAGAGCAATGTGTGCACACATGCAAACATGTCTTTGTGCACACATACACAGGATCATTGAAAGCTTTATTACACAGCAATAAAACTTTTAGATTCAAAAAACAAAACTGATGCTTAAATGAAACAATACTATCCACAAATCCAGGTGCAATGGTATGCCCCTAAAATCCAACATTTAGGATGCTAAGAAAAAAAGAACTCCCCAAGTTCAAGACCAGATGCACAATATGAGATACTTTCTTAAAAATACACACTACAGGGCTGGAGAGATGGCTCAGCAATTAAGAACACTTGTTGATCTTGGAAAGGATCCAGGTTCAGTTCCCAGGACCCACATGCTGGCTCACAACCATCTGTAACTCCAGTTCCTATGTTCTCTTCCGACTTTACTGAGTACTACATGTACATGGTGCGCACACACACACACACACACACACACACACACACACACGAGAGAGAGAGAGAGAGAGAGAGAGAGAGAGAGAGAGAGAGAGAGAGAGGCAAAATACCAATATACACAAAATTAAAATAAATATTTAAAACAAAATAAAAATAAGTATTTCTTGGCTGGAAAAATGGCTCAGTCAGTGAAGTATATGTCATGCAAGCATGAAGGCCTAAGTTCTGGTCCCCAGCACCCACACAAAAATAATTTAACTAATTAAAATGAATTCAATTTTAAAAACCAAACAAAGTAAGGCACTGCTCTGGCCCTAGTGGGGAGGAGGTAGGGTGTGCAGTTAGGAGCATGAGCAGAATCAGGATGGTCCCAGAGCCTGATGAACAGCTAATCTAAAATCAGTACCAGAGACACAGAAACATCCAATCTCAAAAGACAAGTGGAGAACAGGGCTATGAAAATGGCTCAGCAAGTATAGTTCTTGCCACTCAAGTGTGAGGACAAAATTCAGATCTCCAGCACCAATGTAACACTGGGTGTATGGTGTCCCATCTGGAGTCCTGATCAAGAGGCTAGACTAGCTAAGTAAGTGAGCACTGGGTTCACATGCCTCAACACGTGGTGAAAAGCAATTCAAGACCCCAACACCAAGCTCTGGCCTCCACATGCACCCACACACAAACACATCACACAGACACACAGACCAAAAGACAAGTGGAGACTTAAACTGTAGGAAACACTTAAGGATGCCTTTAACCTCCACACTAAACACAGGTACATGCATGTGTACCCACACACACATATATACTATATACACACCAAAAATGAAGCAATAGTAGAGTAATATTAAAACATTATTATAATTTTATGAAATGTAAAAGACTCGGTGGTCTGAATATCTTCTCATAAACTGTAGACTACTCATAATTTTGCATGGGAAATTCCAGCATTTAAGACTACCTAAATAAACCTGTTCTATAACTTTAAGATTTTTAAACATATGAATCCCTTAGAGGATCGTTGTGGTAGTGAGATGAATAATGTCGGCCCCAAGAGAATTCTTTGGTGTTTGGGGCTGGGTTATTTATTTAGTCTACCTATATACTATATAAGTTTGTTCCTCCTTCATTCCCTCACTTAGAAAAGTCATTTAAAACAGCACACAATGTGTAGCCAGTCACTATACAGGCCCTATGTGGAAGAAAGAGAAAAAGACAACCAATAGACAATAATGGTCTTAATCAATAAATGAATATTCTATGTAGTAAGTTAGAAGGTTATACACATTCTGAGTCCACTCACACCATAAAGCAGTGGCTATGTGGGATCAGTAAGGAAGCTAAATATAACAGTAATGGAAACCCTAAACAGGCTCTCTCAGTTAGCCACCCGAGGAGTGTGTGTGTAAGTCAGAGCAGAGCATTAAGCCTGAGGCCAGCCCTTTCCCTACGCCAATAAAGGTTTCAGCAGCCTACAATCACTATCTCTTAGTTGCTCCTTTTTTGTTATGTCAATAATTTCTAGAAAATATTTTATTCTGCTCAGATGAAAACAGTGGAAAGAACTTTTACAGTCTGGCTAGCCTATACTTCATTATTTCATGGTTACTAACGTGGTAACTACTAATTTAATAAATTACTTCATAAAATATAAAATTCCTCATCTATAAAAAGATAAGACAGGAAAATTTTAAAAAGAGATGAGAGATAGACTATTACTGTGCATAAAGTGTGGCTTAAAATAAATGAGGGTAACTGTAGTAGTAAGAGAAAACCCTAGGGTTTAATGAAAAAACACCTACATGTCATTATATAAATATATAAACAATGCTTATTATATAATGCCATCAAAATGGTACATCATCTACATGATTTTCTTATATCTTCCATTCAGTTATAAATCCTGTGCATATTTAAAGTTTAAGGTATGATGTAAATGCCCAGTGAGCAAATTTGCTAATACTTCCAAGGAGTCATTCTCCAAAACCTTACAAGTAATGTGGAACTCATCTCACTGTGAAAAAGATCAGCAAATGAATTGAAAGCTTTACAGTATGCTCCAAAGTGTGAGCTTGATCTGTCTATAAAGAAATCTGCACTTCAACATTATAAATTATAGTCATAGAGCTTTTTGTCTACAGTGTGTGTGTGTGTGTGTGTGTGTGTGTGTTGTGTTTCCAGCATGACCAACCCTTTCAGAAGAAACAACACCTGGGTTGGGGATATAGCTCAGTGGTAAAATGCTTGCCTAGCATACAAGAGGTCCCGGGTTCAAGTGCCAGTAAGACCTAAAAACAGAAAGCCATTTTACACTGCTTCTATTTTTCACATGCAGGCCTCTGCTCCAGCACTCACAGACAGCACTGGAGAGGGAAAGGCAGAATGCAATCCTAATGCCATCACTGCAACTCAGCAGCAGCTTTATAGTTAAAATCAACCTTTTAGCTGACACGAGCAAAAATGCCACTAACTGAACAAAGGATAAAATAACTAAAACTGATACAAGAGTTCCTGGTGCTACGGCTAGCCCCTTCTCCAAATGACTATAGGTTTCAATTTATGGGGGGAAAAACTGAAATAAGAGTCAAAAAGATTACTCTGTAAAAACACTCCCTTCCCCCACTGAAAGATGAATCCCTACCCCCATACCCCATTCATAGTCCCTTGGGTATCGAAGGGAGACAACCATCAGAAAAATTCAAGGTGATTAAATCACAATTCACAGAATAATAATTCAACATCCCTAGCTAAGATTCAAGAGCCATTACGCCAGCTCAGTTCTACAAAGGTAATAGAAGGGTGATGCTTCCAGTCCTCTGAATAAAAATATCCCTGCATGCTGGATGTTAAAACCTTTGTTCTCAAGCTAAGCCATTAAAGCATGGGTTTTCAAAACTGGGAATTTTCTTTCTTTAGATCAAGTTATGCTTTTTAAAGCAAGGAGACAAAAAATAAAAATGCTATTATAAGAAATAATAAGGATGTACAAATATTCTTTCCCTTGCTCATTCCATTCCTGTTATAGGTATATCCCCTTTACTGGAGCTATTTTTCTACCATTTTGCCTTACTATTTTCAATACAGAGAAAACAAAGACTGCCATAGATTACCTGGATAACCGGACAAATCAGCAGGCAAGCAGAAGCTCAAAAGGCTTGTTTCTTGTTTCCATGGAGCACAGGAGAGTCAGATCTTCACCTAACGCCACTCCCCTAGCAATCCTAGGCTTTTCCTTTATCCATACATTCCACAGCCTTGGAGAGGCATTTGTCAATGATTTTACTGACCACAAGAGGGAAGATAAGAAAAAACCCCACCTCTTCTCTACCCCCAATCATTTGCCATCATCATCTAAAACCCAACACTGCACAGCTAATGGAAAGACAGAGAATAGCATCATGCACATCCCCCTGCATTATACCATACAATGCATATAGATGACGGAGAGAGCAAGTTAGCTCAGCTGACTGTTTTTAAAACAGCAAGCCAAGAGCTCCCATAAAAATCACAAAGAGTGTACAGATCTAATTATAGAACCACAAAAAAAGTCTTTCTCAATACAGAATTTTTAAATAAGAAATTTCCTGAAAACAGTTAACACAAATGGAGTCTTTTATATATGTTATTTTCTTGTCATTTCTGTTCTTTTCCTAATAAACCAAATAAACCAAGCTAGGATTAAAAACCGACCAAACAAACAAACAAAAAGACTCTCTTTGTTAGCAATATAACCCCACAAAGAGAATCTGAGAATCTGAGCAGAAAGGAGGTGGGAGTGGAAGAGAAACAGATAAAAAATTGAGGAGGGAAGAAAGAAAAATATTTTCTGCCCCAGTAAGCCTTATTAAGTTTATAAGCTAGACTGGGAGGACTGAAATTTCTTCATGCTATTCTGTCTGTTTGTATTTGATTACTGTAAATCTTCCCAGGTCTCCAACTATGCCCGAGGCACTATGTCTGGCACACTAACTAGCACCCTTGCTACTTGCAGTGGAATGAAAAGGGTAAGAGAACACACTCATCCATTCTAATCCCTAGAAGCAATTTGATTTTGTTAACACAGTAATGTGTCCAACACTTCCCTAATGAAAGCACACTAGGCATTATCTGCCTCTACTTTCCTGTTCTGAAGCATAAACCCAACCTGACTATTTACATGCACATAACTTCTAGGACCAGTATATCAGTACTAAATGAAAGCTATACAGTCTTATTATAAAACATAATAACATAACTCTTAGATCAAACCCCAAAACATTTTACCTACATAAATCAGAGCACAAGTTTCTTTGAATTTATAAAGAACCTCAGAAAAACAGTTAATGATCTAAAAATCAGGCTGTAAGAAACCCACACCTTGGCAAATGTAGTTTATAAATGTATATTATCTATAGTCTTTGTGTGTGTGTGTGTGTGTGTGTGTGTGTGTGTGTGTGTGTGTGTGTGTGTGTGTGTGTGTAGTAGCTCTTCAAAACAAGATAATGACTTTTAATAGTCTTAAAATACTAAACTACAGATGTATTAAGCTTATGGCTTCTATGCACTTAACAAGTTAACAGATGAGTGATCAAAGAAACTATCCTCAATCAGCAAAAGAAACCAGTCAAACTAGATGACTGCCTGCTAACTGTTAGTCCTATTAAACTTCCTCTACCTGGCCCTGGGGGGCTCCCCCACCAGCCTTATCACTTTCCCACCAACCTCATCGACCCTAAAAGCCATGAAGCCCTCCTTCATCTAGGTCTTTATAGTTCTACACTGCTGAAGTAGTTCCATGGTATCATATGTTAATTTGGAACTTGAAGCCAGTTAATTTCTTATCTTAGCAGTTTTCATCATAAGTCACTAGGAACAATTTTAGCCATCTATTAATCAAGATGCATCTCTTTTTGATCAAAATCTCTACAGCTCCCCTTTCCTACAACAAACCAAATACCTCAACAAGCTCAGCTTCCTCACAGAACATACTTCAATTTCCTAGCTGTAACTTGGCTTTCCTCCAACAGTGTCTCTTACTGACCGTATCGATGGAAATCACCACTTTTTTCAAAACCCAGAATCCAGAAAAGTACATAATTCAGGGTCCAAACAAAGTACATAATTTTCTCAACTTCCTTGGAAATCCAAATAACCAGGACATATATAAAAAGGAGCTGAGGCCAGTCAGATGGCTCAGTGGATAAAGGTTCCTGACACTGAGCCTCTGGTTGTACATGGTAGGAGAAAACCAACTCCCACAAGCTCTCCCCTGACCTCTGTGTAATATGGTATCACACACTTAACATACATACACATAAAATAACTGCCCTTGGGGACCAGTGAGATGACTCAGTGGGTAAAGGTGCTGGCCACCACACCTGACAAGCTGAGTTTGATCCTCAGGACTCACGAGGTGAAAGGAGAGAAGTGATCCAGCAAGTATTCCTCTGTGTATTTGTATGTATGTTGGCACATACTAATAAATTTTGAAAATAAAAATAACTGCCCATGACTACCTAGAGAAAATTTATTCATAATCATCAATGGAGGAATAGAAAAAACAAACTATGATTCAATCCACACAAAGGAAGACCATTCAACAATTTTAAAGAATGAACAATTAACTCATGAATCACAGATGAAACTTAAATGTATTTTATTATGTCAGAGAAACCAAATGTAAATCTAAGCATTGCACTGTTCTGGCTCATATCATACTCTGGAAAATGTGAAAGAATAGTGTGAAAGCAGATTTCTAGTTGCTAGGACTTGAGGAGAGTGTAGGTGACTATAAAGCGAGTCCACAGAAGAATGTTTATAGTGCAGAACCTATCCCGTGTGACATTATAACAGTGGACACATGATCTGTGCATCTGTTCAAACCCACAGAAATGTACATCATCAAGTGTTAACAAAACAACAGCAGAAAGCAATCTCACTACCTAGGCCCCACAGCACAGGCCATGATTCCCAATGTTCAGAGATAAGGCAGGAAGATCATAAACTCAAGAACTGCATGCGCTACAGAAAGAATCTAAAACCAACTGGGCAACTCATTGAGACCCTACCTCAAAAATTAAAAGTATAAAATACAACTACAGAGAACATGTGGTAGAATATTATTTTAAGATGTGTTGCTTTTGTTTATGCTGCATTTGACTCTGTGAAGTTGTGTGACTGTGCCTGTCTAAAACACCTGATGGTCCTAATAAAGAGCTGAATAGACATAGTAAGTAAGGCAGGAGCAAGGATAGGTGGGGTTGGCAGGCAGAGTATAAACAGATGGAGAATCCAGGAAGTGGAACAAGAGAACAAGGAGAGGAGGACATCAGGGGCCAGTCACCCAGCCATCCAACCACATAGCAATCCATGGAGTAAGAGTAAGATTTACAGAAGTAAGAAAACAGGAAAAGCCCAGAGGCAAAAAGTGGATGAGATAATTTAAAGAAAAGCTGTCAAGAAACAAGCCAAGCTAAGGCCAGGCACTCATAAGTAATATTAAGACTCCATATGATTTACTTGGGAGCTGGGGTGGTGGGTCCCTCCAAAGAATAAAAAACATTTCAAACAATAAGAACATAGCTGTGAGGCAGTGTCCATGCCTAGTATCACAATGTCCTAGGTTCAATCCCCAGTATCAAAATGAATTTAAAAATTAAGAATACTAACCTAACTTTTGAAAATTAGCATTATGATCTGGAATTTTATAGCTAGTAATAAAGAAAAATATGTGCAAATACTGTACTCTAGTTGGAAATGTTATAGCATATAAATTACAGGTTAGAGTTCGGATTGGGAAAGCTGGGATGTACCACTGAGGGTTGTCTCTCTAGGCTCTCCCCTGTACTTATAATTATCCACCCCAGCTACCTGGAGGTGAGCAGTCTGCTCTGCATACCCACATACCACCATGATGCTGTTCTTAGCACAGGCTCATAGCAATGGAACAAGCCAACCAAGGCCCAAAACCTCCGAAAGTGTGAATCAAATCTCTCTTCCCTTCTTTAAATGGTTTCTCTCCTTTGTCTTGTTCTAGAAACAAGAAATTGGTATACCCAAAATGGTTTCTACATCTCTGTATATATGAAGGTCTCTGTATGTGCTGGTACTCACAGGTGCACCCATGTGTGCATCTCTGTCTATGTGCATGTTGGAGGGAGGGGGCAAAAGGGCTAATTAAGTGGCTCAAGCTAGCCTAGAACTCAATATGTAGCTTGAACTCTTACCTTTCTCTGACATGTTAACACCTCCACCCCTGAGCCACACTTCAGCCTCACTCAGCCCTACAGGTAACTCCAGTCTACCCATGAGGAAAGCACTACACAAAACTCTAAAATATCTCTATCCAGGGCTCCTGAGAAATGCCAAGACCATCAAAAACAAAGTCTCTCACAGCTGAGAAGAATCTAAGGAGACATAACAACTAAATTTAAAATGCTGTCCTGAGCATAAATGCAGCAAATGGCTTAAAACAACCACCACCACCAAAAAAGTTAAAAAAGCTTAGGAAATGTGAATAAACTATGAACTTAGTAAATAATGTCAATGTTGATTTATTAATGTTACAAATGTACCATACTAATATGATGGGAGATGTCATTCTGTAAATATGTTTCTGTTATTGGTTAATGAATAAAGCACTGTTAGCCAATAGGAAAGAAGATAGGTGGGACTAGGAGAAAAGAAGGATTCCAGAAGGAGTAGGGGGAGATTCAAGATGGAGGATGGAGAGAAGACCACCAGCCCTTCTCTCCGGTAAGCTGAAACCATGTGGAAATACTTAGATTAATAGAAATGAGTTAATCATTAAGACAGAGCAGGCCAATAAGAAACACTAGAAACATGCCAACAGCTTTATATCTAATACAGTGTCTCTGTGGGTTATTTGGGGCTGGTGCAGCTCTGGGACCAGAATGGCCAGCAGGAAAAAACCAATATGACATGTTAACAATTGAGGAGCATGAGTACATTTATGGGCTATCCATTATCATCTTTAGTGTCTCAATCGGTAAATCTATAAGAAATAACTTTTTAGAAAAAAAAAGTTCTCATCACAATGACTTATGCAGAAAAAGAAAGAGAAGTCAAGGGAAGAGATGAAGAACTGTGCAAGCTAAAGTAAAGAAAGCCACGACAGCTCAATAGACAACTGTAAAGCTGTTCTACACAATGTCTGAGAAGTACAAAAGGAAAGGGCCAGCGATGACCTAATGGGATATTAGAAATAGTCTTCCGACTGCTTAGACAGCTGCACTGTGTGTTGACGTCAATCTCAAGACTCCCATGGTTTACAGCAACAGTTCACTCTTTGGTGTTTGCTGTGTCAGTTTCAAAGTGAAACTAGCTGCTAATGAATGTTCACAGTCTCCAGGAGGAGCAGACAAGCTTGCTTCTAACCCAAGACACACAGTGGCTAGCCATTGGGGAGGTCAGGAACACAGGGCTGTTCTGGGGACACATATCTGCATTGTCTTCTCTCACTTCAGAATCTCTACAAGTGAAACGCCAGTCTCTTCCATTTCTTCCTCTGAAAAGAACTGGTACATGGAATCAAATTACTAATGTACCCTTCTAAGCTAATAATAGATATTCAATAGTTTAGAAATTCAAAAGTTCAAAGTATTTATATTGTGTGGTGTATTTAAATAGAACTATGACAGTGATTTGATTCACGGGAATTGTATGACAAAATGCAACTGGTTACTCATAAATGGAAGAGGGGAATACATGTTGCCAAAGTAAATTTCAAGTTGTACATAATTCATATGAGGTAAGTTCATCATGTACAGCAACTGAATGGTGGTTGCTGCTAGAAAATCAGAGCAAAGGAGGAAATATGTGGCTTTGCACTAGATGGATCATTGGAAAAGGCCACAACATGTTTTATTACTAGAATAGGTAACAGATTCACTATACATTCCTGATCTTAAGTATGTTTGAAATTTTAGGTAGTAGTAACTTCCAAGTATTGCTGCAATTTAAGAAACTACTCCTGTGGCACACACCTATGATCCCAGCACACACCTACGATCCCGGCACTCTGAAGACTGAAAAAATATCATAATGGATATGAAGCCAGCCTAGGTTACATAGCAAGTTCCAGAACAGCTGATCAGAATGAAATTGTGCCATCAAAAACAAACAAAATCAAAACCAAACCACAAGTACTTCTATTAGCATACTGTTTGAAACTAGATTCATCCTGAATCATTTTCCTGATCTGTATTTATATCTAAATCTAGGGGGTAGGTCTCTCAAAGAAACTACTCTTTAAAACTCAAGAAGCTACAATTTAGCAATTTAATTATGTATGCATACACACACACACACACACACACACACACACACACACATATATATATATCACTGAGGATAATAAAAGTTAAATTTGGAACCTATATGACTTTTTCCAAGTCACTCAACTAACAATATGGCTGGGATCTAAACCCAGGTCTACAGGACAGGAAACTAGCTTGATTCCTATAATATGTAGAGGGAGTCCCTGTAAATGTGGAACAACTGTCTTTAACTATATAAAAGGTAAAATTTCAGCCAAGTGTTGTGGTGCACTCCTATAATCCCAGCACTTAGGAAGCTAAGGCAGGAGAATCATCAGTTTGGTCTATGCAGTAATTACACACCAGTCAGAATTACATAGCAAGATCTTGACTCATAAACAAATAAATAATTTCTTTTTAAAATAAGTGATGGTGGGGTGGTGTACACCTTTAATTCCAACACTCAAGAGGCAGAGACAGGTAAGGTAGATCTCTGAGTTCAAGGCCCACCTAATATACATAGGGAGTCCCAGGACAACCAGGGCTACACAGAAACCCTGTCTGGGGAAGGGGGTGGATAAAAACAGCAAAATAAATCTTTCAAATGCAATGAGGGAACCAAGTAAGGATTGGTATTCTCCCTTTGGGAAAACAAGATGTGTCTTAAACAGATTTGAGTGATGCAAAGCAAAATGATTAGTAACCGACTGTAGAAAAGTCCATCAGAAGCAGTTTCCTACTTTGTACAGAACCAGTACATGATAAAATGTACTAAAGCATGAAATAGCTACAATTTCATGTCCATGGTAAAGGCAGAACATCATCTGAAGATACAAATACCCTGGCCCCTGAATTAAAAAACAAAAAAACAAAAAAACACATGATCTGACCAAATCAGAGAATGTCTATCTCTGCTCAAACTCAATGACAGTGTTAATATCCCTTTTTTTTAACTAGAAGCCATTTCACCATGTTAGCTGTTATCCTGGAATTATTATCTATTTAAAAGTTTTATTGGCATCAAGGGTTTCACCAAAAAGTCCAACACTCCCAATGCTAGAAAATAACGATGTTTCCATGAATAATCTCAACAGTCTACTTGGCGCGATCTAGAATCACCAGGGAGGTAGGCCTGCTAGCATGCCTGTGACAGGGTTATCTTCATTAGGTTAACTGAGATAGGAAGAGCCTAGACTACAGAAAGAGGAGAAAGCCAGCTGAGCACCAGCAGCATCCATCACTTTCTGCCTTCTGACTGTATATACAACTGAGCAACTGCCTCAAGCTCCTCCCCAATGAGGTCCATTTCATGATGGGCTGTGCCCTACACTGTAAGCCAAAATAAATCATTCCTTCTTTAATTTGCTTTGTCAGACTATTTATCACAGAAACAGGGAAAGTGACTAAGACCTAGCTCTAGGTTATAATCCAGGTTAAATCCTCAATGAACCATCTGCTTAGTTTTCTCCAACAATCCGTTTTACTGGGTGATGCATGACTTTTCCTAAGGAGACTATTCACCCCAGATAGACTAGGTAAGGACAGGGCCAGAGAAGGGCTCCATCCAAGTCCAGGGTGGTAAACCAGTGAACTTACTGAGGTTACTTACAGGAAGACTCAAAGGCAGCTACACTACCAGTAAGTGCATGGATGACTTGGGGACAGCTGTACTATCAGTAGACCCACACTAGTCAACTGTTTACCTCTTACATAAAATAGACGGATTGGGAGAGGGGAGCGGTGAAGTGAGCCTCTCCCTCCACAGGGACTATTTATCACTTTTTGAGACAGAGTATGACTACATATATACCAAATTAAACATGAATTTACAGTCCTGATGTCACTGGTGGTATAAGCCACAATCTCCAGCAATTAATCACTAAGTAATGTTAATAGGCCACATCTGGTGAGGGTCCCATGCATATGACCACAGGTGCTCTGATTCAAGGGAGCAATCAACGATCATGTCCAACCCAGAGGAAACAGCCACACAATAGAAGTTTCACTTGATGTTACTCCCTCAATTACCAATGATAGTCACTCTAAAAACCACAGAGACACTCATCCATGAAACACTGTTTACAGACACTGTCTCGATTATCAGTCTCCTGAAATACATGTGGCCAAATTTTGTACAAGAATTTAGTGTCAGAACCAGAGAGATGGCTCAGTAGTAAAGATGCTTGCCACCAAGCCGGTCCATGATCTGAGTTTGATCCCATAGCCCCACAAGGTGGAAAAGAATTGATTCCTGGGAAAGTTGTTCTCTGACCACACCTGTGTTATGATGTGCACATACACACACATCAATATAAATACATAGATAAATGTAATAAAAAATAAAGAACTTACTACACATGGACTAGGTGTTGTGGCAAAACTTAGAATCAAGCACTCAAGAGATTAAAGGCAGGAAAAGCACAAATTTTAGGCCAGTCTAAAACTTAAAAACAAACAAACAAACAAAAAACAGCCATTTAATAGAAGAAACTGGTTTCTTAATTACAGAGAAGGAAATACACTCACCAATATAACAAAACCTTAAATCTTTTTTCCACAGCATCTCCCAAAAAGGGGATTTAGCCACAATGGCTTTATTAACTCATAATTATACTTTCATTAACTTCATCATAATATCATGATTGTGGGTGTGTGGATATGTGTGCACATGTGCACGTTCTGGGCCTTCTTGTACTAAGCACATGTTCTATCACTAAAGCATAAACTTGAAAAATTTGTATTCTAGCATCTTTTAATTGTAGCATATCTGCATATTTGCTATTAAAAACACTATACATATTTTGTTTTATAACACTGACTGCAGTTTTTTGTGACTGCCTTAGTGCTGAGAGAAAACAGGGCCTTGGTTATTAGGCAAGCTTCCATCACTAAGTACACACATACATCTAGCCCTCATATGAGAATTTTTAATTAGGTAAAAACCACCTCATACATGTCACTTGATTCTCTAAGGTTTTGGGGAATTTTGGGGGGGTCCCCTATTTTTTTTTTGTTGTTTTTTTTTTTTTTGTTTTACAAAATAATTCTCCCTATGTTGGAGAATAAGGCTCAAAAAATTTGACTTAATTATCTGTGTAATCTTTGAGAAACAAAGCAGGGACTCAGTCCCATCAAATCTACCCGCATTCTCATAAACTTACACCTACATAATCCTCTATAAAAAGAACTTTCTCAAGACCAACTTCTCATTGAGGATAAGTATGCTCATTTGCAAAGACAGTCTATACTTGATGATCACATCTTGATTCTATGATGTATAGTAACTTTGAATGCTTGGGACAGGGTTGAAGAATCAGGAAAGTCATTTACTAAACTTATACTAGGCCCAAAAAGAAGCTTTCACTAATTTTTTTTTTAACAAAGATTGATTTTAGCTGTAAATAGAATATCAGATCTAGAAATCAGACAAATATTAATTGAAGCTTTGGCTTCTGCAAATGCTAATTCAGAATGCAAAGGGGTCATTAGGCCTTTAAAAGCAAGATCAGCACCCATAGATGAATGGATCCGAAATACAGCAAATACTGGATTTCACACTTATAATGATGCTTGGATAAGAGTAGTGATTTCTAAAAATTTTAAGAAAAATCAAAAGGTCAGAATTTTTAAATGTGATAAACAAGGTCATCTGAAAAGGTAATTGTAGGCAAGGCTTTCCTAGAAACATTTTTTTTTTCCCTAGAGATAATACAAACAGAAGGCCCCAGCCTTCAGGAATATTCAAAAGGTGTGGCAAAGGCTGACATTAGAATAAAGAATGTAGATCATCATGGGACAAGCATGGTAAACCTTTGCCATCATAGGCCCCCATATCAAATCTGGTTCAATCATTCCCTGTCAGCATTGGAGAAGCTCCTCCACTGAGCAATTAAAAGACTTAGCCTGTTGTTAAAAGTCATACTGCTTTGGATGACAGAACAGCTTCAGTAGAAAAAACAAAATTTTCAGGAGAAAGCATAAAACAAGTATTTTGGCAAACTTCTATAAATGATCAAAGACCAAAGCTATAAAATAAATAAAAAAAATGGCACTGGAATTGAGGGTTGACAGATACAGGTACAACGTCTTGGCATCCAGAGTGGTCACTTCGGAAGGTAAATTCAGCTTCCAGGGATTGGAATGTTGTCTCAGGTAAAACAAAATGCAAGATGGGTCAAGTGTATAGGGCCAGAAGGGCAAAGAGGAAAATTAAAGCCACATGTGCCTAACATAGCAATTAATTTATGGGGACATGATTCGTTGCGGCAAGGTAAAACACAGAATATTCCTCAGAAACCATGCTCTATCAGTTGGCAACAAGCCAAGTAAATTATAAGGAACTGTCCTACTTGTTCTTTGTATAATCAAACTCCATTACCTATAGGAAGTAACCCAAAAGGTACTCAAAGACATGAAATTTGGCAAATGGATGTTTCATTTTGCAGAGTTTGGAAATTTAAAGTGTGTACACCATTCCATAGATATATATTCAGGAAGTCAAGGATGAACAGCTGCTTTAAGTCTGAAAAGGCTGATTCTGTAATTACATATTTATTGGAAGTCATTCCTATTATGAGGATACCTGTACAAATTCAGACTGACAATACTCCAGCATATGTCTCTAGTAAAATGAAAGCTTTTTGTATTACAACAAAAAGAGTATTACAGGTATACCACACAATCCTACAGGACAAGCAGTTATAGAAACATTTAATCACACTTGAAAAGCTATTCTGGGGGCCTGGTGGTGAGGTGCCTTTAATCCCAGTACTCTGGGGGGTGGGGGAGAGACAGAGGCAGGCAGATCTCTGTGAGTTCAAGGCCAGCCTGATCTACAAGAGCTAGTTCCAGGACAGGACAGGACAGGACAGACTCCAAAGCTACACAGAGAACCCCTTCCTCAAAAAACTTTAAAGAGAAAAAAAAAAAAAAAAAAAAGGTTTTCTGAATAAACAGAAAGGGCAATAAAGACCCCCAGAGATAGATTATGCAGTGTTTTATTGGTTTTTAAATGCTAATGGAAAAGAAACAATGACTGCACACTGAATAATTAAAAAAAAAAAAAAAGCCTGAATTAAATCAGCCTATGTATTTCAAAGACATGTTGACCTCAGAATGGAAACCAGGGTAAGTGTTACATTGGGGAAGAGATTTTGCATTTGTGTTCACAGGAGAAGAAAAGTTATAGATACCATCAAAATTGATAAAGATTAGACTCAAACAGGAGAAACATTTTGATTAGGAGAAGTAATAGTTCATTAAACAGTGTGGCCATTCAATCTAAACTATCTTCTAAGACTAACAAATGCCTTTAATTTGATCAGGTATGAACAAAGTAATTTTTTATTATAAAAGACTATTCTTTCTATTGTCCAAAAAACAAACAAACAAAAAATAAAACAACATTTAGTCTTAACAAATATATAACCTGACAAAAAAGGAACTCCCCAAAGTTAAGAGCTGAGAAAGTTTTTTTTGTTTGTTTTTGTTTTGCTTTATTTTTGTCTTTCCAGGAGAATAAAAGCATCCAACTAAGAAATCTGAAGACCACTAGATAAATGAATCATTAAAAGACAAATCACCCACAGAAAAATGTTTCAAGGAAAAGAGTAAAACTGGCCTAATAGTATAGCACATTTACAACAGCATAAAATTCCATAAACCTTCCCAAATATTTGTTACTGCTGTTCTCTACAAATATAAAACACAAATGGTCTTTTTGTGGTCCCAACTTCATTAAAAAATCAAAGCTGAGAGCCAGGCAGGGGTGGTGTACACTTTTAATCCCAGTACTCAGGAGGCAGAGGCAGGTGGATCTCTGAGTTCAAGGCCAGCCTGGTCTACAAAGTGAGTTCCAGGACAGCAAGGGCTACACAGAGAAACCCTGTCTGGAAGAAATAAACAAACAAACAAAAATTAAATCTGGAGCATGGCTCTCTCCCTCTCTAAACCCAAGCATGCTTGTTAAAAAGGAAAATCCAAATGTCTCATGTCAAAAGAGCCACCAGATATGGAACAGAAGAAAATCAAAATTAAGGGACTATTCTATTGTCATTAATCTCCATAATCCTTTGGTTTTGTTTTGATGCTTTAAAACTTTTCCTAAGATATATTATCTATAAATTTATGATATACATACACATACATATATATATACATACTTTCATGATATTAATGGTAATATAGAGTACTAATTAATTCTAGAAATAGATTTCATCTAGCATCCTGTACATGATTTTGGCCTTGAGTCTGAAGCAGGTAACTAGGAATTAAGTTTGTGTACTCTGGATATACTTAATAGATTGTGGTCCTTTAACCTCTCTGAGATCTGCTGTATCTATGCAGCTCATTTTAAAATGCAATGTATAATTAAGAAATGCAGGTTACTACTATAATCAAAGTTATAGTTATGTTAGGTACGTTTTAAGGTTAAATAGAGATATGTTTTAGGTAGATGGTCTTCAAACACTTCAGAAACCTACAGAATATGGCATTTAAGATGTTTCAATAACCTAAAGCTTTTCATGACAGTAAGACAAGTCTGCTCCTGGCAGCACCAATTTATTTCAAAAAAGGATGATAGGCATCAAAGAACCTCCATATGGGGTTTGCTTTTTGTTGTGGCAAAGTTAGCCACTGGGCAAGCAAGAAGCTTCCCTTGCCTCGACTGCCTACAATATGCTGTCCAAATTGGACAAGAAAGACACAAAAAAAGGTGACTGCCAAACTTTGCCAAGACAAGGTAAGACAGTCCTTCAAACTTCCTGCTTCACAGAAAAGTCTCTCAGATATTCTAGGTCTACAGGCAGGAAATGGATGCCTCAAAGTTGCAGAGGAACCTTGGGTGACTATCCAGGCAGCCAACTGCTTCTGTCATTTCAATAATTTTAGAAGTTGTTTAGTCTGCACTTCCTGTTTACTCTGGTAATATTATAACCTTCTCTGGTTTCTGATGAGGTTGAAAAATAGATAGTTATAGTTTTCCTTGTTACCAAATTCAGAAAAGAAACTCACAAGAGGTATAAAGTATATAAGGTTTATAAAAGAGTCATAAAAGTTTAAATTGTTCATCTAAGAAAAAATTTTGGAGGTCTAAAAAGATAGTATTGGATTGGTAATGCAAGACAGAATAGATAATAGAGCAGTTTCTCTGAATTTGCCAAATACAAATGGACTGGACATTGTGAATATAAACCTTACTTAATAATTGTTCTTATTGTATATAGTTTTACTGTTAGTGTTAAAACTTTACTTTTTATTTAGACAATATTGATAATTGTTCTTTTTGTATAGCGTTTTACTGTGGTGGACTTAAAACCTTTCCTATTTAGACAAAAAGGGGGAAATGTTGTGGGGATATTTGATCACACTGTGAACCTCAAGTTTACATTTGCATTAATTAAATAAAACTAATCTTGGGTCAGGAGGTTAAGTTGGTAACCAGTTAGCAGAAAGTAATCATAAAGGATCAGAGGGTATCTGGAAGAGAGAGATGAACCAGAAGGAATAGGGAGGGATTTGGAGTGGTGTGACATCTTTGTTCTGTGGAATAGAAGGATGGTCTTTGGGAGACACCCAAAAGAAGAGAAGGTTAGTAGGTGCTACTCAACTTCCCTGAGCTAGTAGGTTTACCCCAGCCTTTGACTCTTGAGTCTTACATATAAATAGATCAATAGAGATTTAGTTAAAGCTACCTTTATTGGCAGGGACAGAGCCAGTGCCGGTGGAAACAGAATTCCCACCAGGCTGCAGCCTCAGAGGCAAGGTCACCATCAGAGAAGCAGGCCAGTAACTGTGAGAGTCACAATTGCTGGTTGAAATAGCAATAAATTGAAGTGCAGACACTGTCCTGAAGATAAAACAACATTTTATTATACTTATATGGTTGAAGTAATCAAAAATTTTTTACTTTTTCACCTTCCCCACCCAAAAGGATGGTGTTAGGCAGTAAGCATATGTTCATTCTACGTTTTTTATTGATCTTGTATTTACAGTATTTCATAACAAAATAAAACAAAGGGGAAAGAAAACTTTTAAAACTATATATTGCTGCCAAATTGAAAGCCACTGAGTCACAGAAACAAGGGAGCTTCCCATATTTAAGGTTGTAGAATTAGCTGTAGTTCGATGCTTGTATATACTTTAGAAAGTTTTTTGCTGAAGCTGCATCATTCCAATTAATGCTTAAATGGCACACATTAATGTCCCGGACTTAACTCCCTAAAACTTACACCATGTAGCTCTCTTATAACTAATGAGAGAGATCGTGTGTACCCTACTATATGCGTGTCACTCAGATGCTGCTGCCAATACAGTGAGCTAGACTCCAAAGCATTTACCCTGCCAAGCAGTCAGTAACCATCTTACTGAAGATGCAGATGACATCTACTTAGAGTTTCTAAAGAGGGAATATATATGTAAGAAAAAAAAACATGGGTTTCGTATAGATAAGGGTGTCAAAAGATGACACACTAATATTAAGCAGGTTACAGAAACTCAAAAATGATTAAATACTTGCTCTAGACAAACATCATTGGGATGAAGTAAGCCAAGTACAAAGTCCTGTAGTCAGGCATCTCAGGTTGTAAGCTGAAGGCCAGCCTGGCTTACATATTGTGTTTAAGGCTGGCTGCATAACAAGACTTGGAAAACAAGAACTGGGGGTAAAGTACAGCAGTGGAGTACTTGCACAATGTCCTATGTCCCACCCACAGCACTAAGGGGGTAAAAGTACATGTAGCTCAGGTTGGACTCACACTTGCTATATAGCAAAGGATGACCTTGTTCTCCTGTTCTTCTACCTCCTGAATGACCCCAGCATTTTATTTATTTACTTACTTGTCTCTTTATTCATTTATTTTAAAGGTAAAGTCTCACTTTTCTAACTTGTGCTAATGTGGAGCTCACTATGTTAACCAAGCTATTCTCCAACTCTCTATCCTTCTGACTAAGGATCCATTTTCTTCTCCCTTCCACAATGGAACCCTTAGGTCATGTGTTCCTTTTTGAAGCTTGAGAATCAAATGGCAGGCAGTAATTTGTTGTCAGCTCTTTCCTGGAGCTCTTTGCCATCAGTGTCCAAGCCCACCTCTTCAGAGGCACCAGATTTAAATTCCAGTACCAGAAATTAAATTTAAACTTCTCTTTGCCACCAGTGCCAAAAATATCATCATTGATTTTTTTTGTTAATATTTTATAGGCTTTATTTCCTTCATGTCTTGAGATAATACCCCCAAACTGGCATTACTAGATCAAAATACTTAGACATTTCTTAGGATTCTAAGCTATACTACCAAATCATTTTATGTAATGTTAAAACTTATCTAGAATGTTCTAATTCAGATGAGAAACACTACCCCAAGTCTCCCTTCAAATTAAGAATCAGCTTCAAACCAGACATGATGGCACACACCTTTAATCCCAGCAATTAGGCAGAGGCAGGCAGATCTCTGTGAGTATGAGGCTAGCCTGGTCTACAGAGTGAGTTCCAGGTCAGCCAGGGCTGTTACACAGAGAAACCCTGTCTCAAAAAAAAAAAAAAAAAAAAAAAAAGTAATAATAATAATTTACTCCAATTGCTATAGTAATAAACAACAAAAAAATAACATTCCCAGTACAGCCTGGACTTGGGAATTCTCAATTTTTTTGCCAGGTGTCCAATCTGCCCTTATGCTCATGAACCTCTTACTTGGTTTCATGTGTTCATTCATTCATCTAAGTCAGTACTTAAATCTTCCAACTACTGAGAAAAGTAAAGATAGTCAAACCCAATAAATCTGGAAGAATTAAGTTCTAGGAATCCTCTATCCAAAACAGTCCTCCGAGCTTTCAAATCCCTTCTGTTAATCACCTTCTAAACCTAGTCTGGGGTTTCTGCTGGAGAAGTGGCAGACCAACTTGATGTCTATATAGACCCAGTGATTTGCCACAGCACAGAGTCTTGAAGAACCATTAGGTACTTAATGCTCTCCTTTAACATTGTCATCATTTCCAAAAGAAACTTTACTTCACTATTATAAATAGGAAAAACAGTACTATTTGCCAAAAAAAGGAAAGTAATACTGAACAGAATTATATTTGAAAACACTTGCAACAAAAGCCAAGTTGCTGTTTTTGAGACAATAACATTAACTCAACACAACTACAACCTGGTCATTATCTCACAGAGGGTGCATTTCATACTTCTTTCTTTTCATACCTCCTGAAGTTATGATGTTTCTCTAGCCACACAACAAAGCCTGTCTTAGCCCATCACTGGTGCCAGTAGTTGGTCATTTAATGGAAAAGAGCCATCAAATCAGGAAAGTATTGAAAGCCACTTGTTTAATAGAGATATTAAACACTATTTCACTTGACTATTATCTTTCTCATATAAGCTATACCAAATACACCAAGGCTAATTTCCAATTCAGTTTACTTACAGTGGAACAAGAAATAGGATATGCATAAAAATATACACTAAATCTTTCCACAAATAATTTATAGCTGTTTTTATCCCCATCCAACTTAATAGCATTTTTTCAGTGAGACTACTTCACATTTCCAAATCATATAAATTTTTTCATAGATACACTTGAAATTTCATACTTATATCTCATGCTTTCATTATATTTAACTAAAATAATTCCAATATAAGTACAAGATTAGGATTACACCACTCAAATGGTAGGAATCTTCAGATATACTACAAAATTGCCTAATACACGAGCACTTCACTTATTATTGGTAAAGTCCTGGTCTACAGAACAGAATAAATCCACTAAATTCATTAGCTATCTTAGGTGCTTAAAGAGCACCCCTTTCCTCTTTAAATTGGCTACCTCTTCTGCTAAAGTTTTAAGACTCCATGAAACTCTAAGTGACTATACATATTTATTATTATGTTACCTCTAAATAGCTCCTGAAATACACACCACCACCTACAGGTATCCTAAGACTTTTAACTTCAAGTATAATGTCCTTTCTCAGTACTTGCACAATGTTTATTTTAGTTGGAGAGAGAGAGAGAGAGAGAGAGAGAGAGAGAGAGAGAGAGAGAGAGAGAGAGAGAGAGAGAGAATGACATTACAGCTCATTAAAAATCTTATGAAAGAGCTGGGCATAGGCCAGCTAGATGGCCCAGCCAGTAGAGACATTTGCCACTAAGCCTGGGACCTGAGAATGAACCCCAGAACCCACATGGTAATAGGAGAATCCACTCCTTTGAGTTATCCTCTGACTCTTCATATGTGTACTTAAAACAAAAAACAAAGCAAACAAACAAAAAAAGTTGGGTATGGTAGCCCACATCTATAATTCTAACAGTTAGGAGGGAGAGGAGGCAGGAGGATGGAAAGTTAGAGGCAGACAGCCTGGAGTATATAATATTCTGTCTCTAAATGGGGGGGGCGGAGGGAGAGTGCTCTTAAAAGTATTCATTATCTAACTTCAAAATGAAAGCTACATACAAAGTCTGGCAGAAAGAATGGAAAACTCCTCACATATCTATTCCAGCTTCAGGAAGAATTTCAAATATTTCTGGGAGAAGTCTTTGATTTGCATGATTGTATGTATGACTAAGACAAGTTTTGCAAATAATTTTATCTTGACAAATTCATCTATTCATGTGAACTTAAATTATCTTGACAATTATAAGTATTCTGTGGACAAAACAAAATGGAGATGAATGTAAAAATAGAACTATGAAATATGAATAAAGTATAAAGATTACTTTCAATGGCCCTTTTATCAAACTGCCCAATTTTTGGTAGTGTTTAACCACAAACCAAGGTAGACCATTAACTATATTAATCTTTCCAACCATAAGCCTGGAAGTTGGGATACTTGGTTCTTACTACCATCAAAATTTACAAATATAACTGTCTAAACACCTTAAATCCTAAGTTTCTGTGGTAGGCAGCCTCCAAAATGACCCCAACTGACTCTGAGCTCCTGGTGCCAATGCCCTTGAACAGTTCCCTGCCAGGTGAACAAAGCTGACCCATGAACCAATAGAGTAGCTTACAAATGACAGTGTAACTTCTGAGCTCAACTCGAAAGCTCACTACAGCTTCCACCCTGCTCTCTCATCAAGCAAGACAGACTGTTTAAGTGTCCCTAAAGAGGTTCCACACATGGAAAGGAACCAGCGTCTCCTATTAATTAATAATCATCGGTCTCTTGTTCAGTGGAAGTGAACAATCTCAGGAGTAGACCAACTGGCTCCAGCCAAGTCTTCAGATACCTGATGCCTCTGCTTCAAGGGGCAGACAGTTTGACTACAACCTCATGAGGAACCTTGAACCAGAACAACTCAGCTAAATGACTCCCATATTTCTGATCATAATTGTATGAGATAATATTTGGTAACTCTGTCCAAACAATTTTTTTTTTCTTCAAGACAAGCATGGTAGCACAGCCCTATAATTCCAAATACTCATGGGAGCCAGAGGCAAAAAGAGATCACAGTTTAAAGCCTGCCTGTCTCAAAACTGAAAAGATCTGAAGAGATGTTTCAGCAATTAAGAGCTGGAACTGCTCTTGCAGAGGACCTGAGTTTGATTCCCAGAATTGATGTTAAATGATTCACAACGTCCTATGAACTCCAGTTGTAGGTGAAATAAATCCAATGTTCTCTTCTGGTCTCCACAGGCACTGCACTAATGTTCACAAACCCCAACAGAGACACATACAAACACATAATTAAAAAAATAAATGTGAAAATATTCAAAAGTAAGTAAAATAAAAAGAAATTGAGTGTATTGGCTAATGCATGTAATCCCAACACCTTGGATGTTAAGGCAGAAGGGATGCCTCAAGTTCTGGGCCAACTTGAACTACAGAGACTTTGTCTCAAAAATTTTTTTCAAGTTAAAAGAGAGCTAGGGTGTTTGCTAACATGTGTGAAACATTAGATACAAATTCTAGTACCATTAAAAACTATACTTTTTGCACTCATAAAATGCCCTATAACAATGAACAACTAATACAATGGCTACACGTGGTTACTGTACATTAAAAATGTGGTTACTGTGACCAAGAAACCAAATTTTCCATTTTATTTAATTTTAATTAATTTAAGCAGCCAAGTTTGTCTTGTACATTTACTGTACTAAAGAATGAAAGTTTATGGCTCTAGGGATCATGCAGTTTACCCTTGTTATTTTCCTATTTGAATTTTTGTTTTGTTTTGTTCTGGGTACTGAACCTAAGGTCTTGCCCATGCTAAGCAATAGTCAAGCTCTACAACTGAGTTATAGCCACCAGCCCTCCAATTTGACTATTTAACTTCATCAGCCCTTGAGGACAACAGAACACTCTCCAGAGTGTCGATATTGATAACAGTAAACTTTCCAAGTTGGATAAGCAAAGTTCTTCTTGTTGCTTACAGTGTGAGGAAGCAATGGTAAGTAATATGAGAGATGGTAAATATTTAGACAAAATTAACAGACCTTTACCCCATAAAGGGGCTGTAAGCACGGAAAAAGCAGCTTCGCAGAACCCTGCAGGCAGATATGTCTGCAGATCTCCCTAAGAGCTTTCAAGGACACTGCTTTCTCCATGCAATCTTATAAATTTTAGATCTAGTAAAATTCTAAAGTTCTGTAGCTACTCTTTACCTAGAACTTTTACTTATTCAGCTTTATTTAGGTGCTTCTGTTTTTAAAACAGCTTTGTTTTTAATACATAAACACATTTTATTTTAAAAAAATTGTGGATTTACTAAAATATAAACTAAACAATCAAAACAATGAGGGATAACTATGTTAACAAGACATAATTGTATATTTTTCTAAGAAAAAGCCAGGGGGATCCCAATTTGCTTCTATTACTTATGCATCACAAAGACTGTATCATCAGCCAAGCTGGTGAGCACATTCCTTCAATCCTAACTCTCCAAAGGCAGAGGATCTACAGTTCAAGGTCACAGTGATGACACCTAGACCCTGTTTCAAAAAGGAAAAGAAAAAGAAGAATGATGATAGCATATGCTTAGAAAGTACAAGAACAAGAAAACATCTTCTATTAAAAAGCATTTGCTGCTTTTTTTCTACCTTACATATTTATTATAATAAACTGTAGAGTTCTTTCTTATTGTTTTCTTCTCTCCTACCACCTCCCCAAAAAAATGTATCAAAAAGACCATAAACATTAAAAAAAACTTAAGAATGATTTTGACAGAAAATGATTTACAAACAAGGATTGGGAGAAGAACAAAGAGGAAGAAGGAAGAAGAAAAGAAGAAGAAGAAGAAGAAGGAGAAGGAGAAGGAGAAGGAGAAGGAGAAGAAGAAGAAGAAGAAGAAGAAGAAGAAGAAGAAGAAGAAGAAGAAGAAGAAGAAGAAGAAGAAGAAGCAGCAGGAAGAGGAAGAGGAAGAGGAAGAGGAAGAGGAAGAGGAAGAGGAAGAGGAAGAAGAGGAAGCAGCAGCAGGAAGAGGAAGAGGAAGAAGAGGAGGAGGAGGAAATTGACAGTGCACATCTATTATCCCAGCCTTTAGAAGACAAAGAATTACTGACTTTTTCTAGGACAACCTAGTCTACATATCAAATTCTAGACTAGCCAGGACTATACAGCAAGATCCTGTCTCTCAAAACACCAATCAAAGTACCAATAGCAAATGTCAAGAATCCTAAATGTGCTAGGTATGACCTGCAATCTTGAGACTGAACTGCAAACTGAGACCCCCATCTCAGAAATCCAAAAGCAAAGCCACAGTCTTCACCTATACTGATACTATTTCATTTCCTTTAAAGACTAGGTAATGCAGACACATGTGGTCAGAGTGAAAAATAAAGAATAAAACAAAAGGACAATGTGAAATAGAAGTAACCATATTAACATGGAAAGCAAAATCAATGTAATCATTATTACTTTATACTACTTCCCCCAAATAAAAATTACGTCTTGTGCCAGGTACATGCCTGGACCTGAGAGGATGAGCCCGGGAGGCCAAGCCAGCATGAATCAATAAATATCATTACTATAGATAATTTTCTTAATTCAAATTATAAATTTAAGTTTTTAGATATAAATTTTAAAATATTATTTAACAAAGGAAAACAGCTGAAAATATGTATAAATTCAAAATCATTTTACAAGCATTAAAAAAAGTTTAGGAAAACAGCTATTTCTAAGGTTTAAGAATCACAGTCAAGGAGCTGGAGAGGTGGCTGGAACTGGAGATAACAGCTCAGTGGTTAAGAGCTCTGGCTGCTCTTCCTGAGTTCAATATCCCAGCAACTACATGGTGGCTCACAACCATCTATAACAGGATCCAATGTCCTCTTCTGGCATGCAAAGGACTCGTACATATAAGTAAATAAATTTTTTAAAAGAGTCATAGTAATTAACTTATTGGCCTCTTGCTCTATACACTAGCACTTTTTCTTCTTTTTGTTTGTTGAGACACAATATCTCTACATAGTGGAACTCACTAGCAGACTAGTTTAGCCTTGAACTCACAGACATCCATCCACCTCCCTCTGCCTCCAAAGTGCTGGAATTAAAGACATGTGTTACCATGCCCAGGTCAATACACTAGGACTTAAATATATTCTCTTATAATCTTTACAGTGTATCTCAAGAGAAGTCAATCTGTCTCTGTCTCTTCTCACCATTCACAAGATGGACTAAACTTACCCAGCCATCTGGTTGGATTGATTGAAAAGTTGTACCAATTCTTCTGCTTCCTGGTATTATAGGTGCTGGTATTATAGGTGAGAATCATCACACCTACCTTTTTAGTTCCACTTTTACAGATGCTATTCAACAAAGTAAATTTGCCCAAGGTCTCCTAACTAGTACAAAAACAATCCTAACACACCAAAACTTAAGACTCTTCTAACATCAACATCACTCAGTTTTCTACTACTGATCCTCTAACATAGGCAAAAATAAAAATAAATACATATGCACATTAAATTCAGGGCTGAGATATCTATTCTTTCAAAAGCTACTTTTAAACAGACAGAAAAAGGTACTGAGTGTGGTGGTGCATGCCTTTGATCCCAGCACATTTCTGAGACTTAGGACTGCCTGGTCTATAGAGTGACTCCCAGAAAAGCCAGGGCTACACAGAGAAATGTGTCTTTAAAAACAAAAAAACAAAACAAAAACAAAAACAAAAAAACACAAGAAGAAGAAAGAAGAGGGAAGGGGGAGGAGGAGAGGAAGAGAAGAAGGAGGAGGAAGAAGAAGATATGATTACTACTCCTCACATGTAATAGACTTATTCCTAGTCTTAGAAGCTTACCCTTCCCACACAATTGCACTGAACAACCCTGAGGAGAACTTCTTTTCCCTGCTATTCCCATCCAGGCAACAGAGCCTCTTTACTGTCAAACACGAACTCAAGAATTCTAATCAGGTAGAATTGCTAGGTAAATACAGTCACAAGAAACCACAAACCCTTTCTAAATTGGCAACAGCATATGCAACTAAAATGCAACCAAAGTACTACTGTCCTGACAAGGACAGAACAACTATTATCTCTGAAAACTAGTGTTCTCTATTGTGAAACAACACTACAAATAATAAGAATGGCACATCAAAGAGTTATTCACCATGGATAAAATTTACTCATAAATTTATATTTTAAATAGAGTATGTTGCTCTGAGCGACCAGAACCAACTCAACAGCAAGAAAAACCCAAATTTAAATAATTTTATTTAAGCCAGCAAAAGCCATTTGCAACTGTAGTTTGTAGTTCCTACATGAACTCTGAAATCAGATTAACAACAATTAAAGAAACCAAGAGCTACTTCAATACCTAAGGGTCTATCTACAGAAATAAGAAGCCAGTTAAAAGTATTTCAATAATGGTATTATACTAAAATACTTCCATCACATCATATATATTAACTTAATTGCTCACTGAACAATGTAAATTCTTTGCTGGCACCACTGTCACATGCCAAGTACAAACTTTAAAAAGAGATTCTCTCTTTGAGTTGTTCCCCACTGTTCCCCAAGAACTGAATACTCCTTCATGTATAACATATGTCTCTTACTCCCTACACCAGAGAAATAACATATTGTCTGCACTGACATCCTGAATCATAATGGAGGCTTGAAGGCTCTTAGATTCATTTGTCTGAGCAGCTACAAGTGGCATTGATTTCTAAACTAAAATCAGACTCCCTTTACTCTTATTATGTTATCATCGTGACGATCTCTGAACAACTGACAGTATAGGTGAACACAAGATGCTGTTCTCCACATTAAATAACATCACTGACTGTGAGCTCCCAGAAGACTTGGCGCCATTAAGAGCTGGGAATCCTTTCAGTTGGCATCATCCCAACAGAAGCTAAGTGAGAAATGAAACCTCCTGCAAATCAAATCTGTTGCAATGTAATTTTTTTCCAGAGGTTAATTACCTGCTTCTGTTACACACACACACACACACACACACACACACACACACACACACACACACACCCACTAAAATAAGTAAAGAAGTTGAGAAAGTAGATCATGTTGTAAGCCTCCTCCATGAAATCAAAACAAGATCTGGCTGTCAAACTCTACACACTTCCATGAAAATCCTCTCCAACTGGCAGTGCTCTACAGTTCTCAGTACCACTGTCTCAAACCACTAGGTGGTAAAGATATAATAGAAGAAAGAGGTCATGATCCAAACTAAACAGAGTCTCAGTGAGACACTTACTAGTGATATCAGGATATCTAGAAGCTTCACTGTAATCCCTTCAGGAGAAGCAAGGGAAACAGATGAACCAAGACAGCCATGCACTGATCACTGTTGCAGCTAAACAGGAACATGGAAGCTCAACATGGCACTCTCCGTACTTCTGTATGAAGATAAACCTCTCACATACTCTAAAACAGCCTATATAATAAGCATTTACTGAGCAACTCCTGTGGTAGACTGAGTATTGTCCCTACTTATTCAGCTTCCACATTCCTGCCTTAGAAGTAGTATACAGCCTTACCAGTAATCCATGGCTTGCAATGCCACCTGTAGGAGAGACTGCATTCCTAACCCACTGACAATGAACTTTACCTCCTTCTAGCCTATATCCTATGAGCTAATGAACAAAAACTTTAAGACTCATCACATGTGGCCTGGTATAGTGAGTGCCACATACCTTTAATCTCAGGAGGCAGAGGCAAGTGGATCTCTGATGTTTGAGACTAGCCTGGTCTACCAACTGAGTTTCAGGACAACCAATGTGAAATGGAGAGACCCTGTTTCAAAAAACAAACAAGAGAGACAGCATACACTTCTATAAATGTCCTTGTTCTTTGCCTCTGCCATAGTAATCATGAATTTCAGATGGGGACATTCCTTCTGCCAGGTTCTAAAATAAGACTCAGGAAATAATGGTACAGCCACTCTACACCTTACACTGGAATACTTAAGTGTGATGTAACAGCATAACCTGCAAACATTTGCAGATGACAGCTACCACTTTGGAACAGATGCATAGAATATTAAAATGATAGGTGGTTGTATTTTGAAAGCAAGGGGTACACACTTCTAACTACAGCACTCAATAGGCAGAGATGATAGGATTTTGAATTCAATATTACTATAAACTACACATAGCAAGACCTTGTCTCCAAAACAGTAACAGTTTTAAACATTGTTACTTCTGAGTAGTGTGTGTGTGAACCAATGGAGGTGTGGAAATTGAGAAAAAAAAAGAGCAGGAAAGGTTACTTTATGGCATAAATTCATAATGTTCATTCTTTCTTGGTATCAATACCACGTGTGTATGTGTGTGTACACTCACACTCACATGTGCACATTCTGGATCTGAGCATCAGCACCCAGCTGAGTTACTTGGGCCTTTATTTCTTCCTTGTGCTTTTCCATACCAAGAATATAGCAAAGCTAGCATCCAGCACTTAAAAATGAACATATATCTTTCTGGTCTGAAGGGCTGACAATTAGATTTAAATTAAATCTAAAGAAACATTCCTCACCCCAAATACTCTTTCTTTTGGGGGCTGGAGAAGTGGCTCAAGAGTTAAAAACACTGGCTGCTCTTCCAGAGGACAAGGGTTCAATTCCCAGGACCTCCTAGGGGGCTCACAACAAAACACATATTGTTAGTTTTTTAAATGTCATGGACTCAAAGAAAAAAAAATAAAATATAACATTTCATTCTATCAGTTTGATCACTTTTAGGTTTCAGGAAAGTAAATAGTTTGCATATGGATGATGAAGCTACTAATCAAAAGGAAAATCTCTCCATTTTAGTATTTCAGTTAAACTGATAAAGCAGCTACCCTAAGTGTTAAATTCTGTGAAGAGGACTTCACCAACACTATGGACAAGGTGTCTACAGCTCCTTTATTTCTCCCCATATAACAGCCAGGAGTGGTGGAACATGACTTTAATCCCTGAGATAGGTAGATCTCAGTGAGTTCAGTGTCAGCCTGATCTATACAGAGCAGATGTATATACTAAAATACCATCTTTAGGAACTGGAGAGATGGCTCAGTGGTTAAAAGCACTGGCTGTTCTTCCAGAGGACCTAAATTCAATTCCCAGCACTCATATGGCAACTCACAACTGCCTGTAATTCCAGTTCCAGGGAACCCAACACCCATGGTAAAATGCCAATGCACATTGTAAAAAAGTATTCTCTTTATAAGAGCGAGAAAGCGAGCTGGAAGGGGAAAATCCTTTGCATGGGTGGTGTTTATGTGGGTACATACATATGTGCATGTGGCTGCTTAAGCATGAGGAGATCAAAAGTCAATTTTTGATGTCTTTATTGCTTTCCACCTAATTTTTTGAGACAAAATCTCTAACTTTTTAAATTTTATATTTGTTATTATTGTGTGTGTGTTTGTTATTATTGTGTGTGTATGTGTGTACATGAAGTGTCACAGCACTTGGGGGTGGGGGGACATGAGTGTCATGGCACTGATTTGGAGACTGGAGGACAACTCTTGGGATTCAGTACTCATCTTCCATCATGTGGGTCCCAGGGTTGTTGACAAGCACCTTTATCTTGCAGGAACAGTGACAAGATCTGCTACTGAAATAGAATGCAGTCATTGGCTAGGATGGCTGACAAATGAACTATAACCCCTCCCCAGTGGGGGGGGGTGGCTTACAGACTCCCACTGTGCCCCTCTGCTCTCTTTTTGTTTTTTGGTTTTTTTGTTTTGGTTTGTTTTGGTTTGGTTTTGGTTTTGGTTTTTGGTTTTTCGAAACAGGGTTTCTCTGTGTAGCTTTGGAGCCTGTCCTGGAACTAGCTTTTGTAGGCCAGGCTGGTCTTGAACTCACAGAGATCCACCTGCCTCTGCCTCTGCCTCTCTGCCCCTGCCTCCTGAGTGCTGGAATTAAAGGTTTGCCACCACTGCCCAGCTTTGCCCCCAGCTCTTACATCAGTGCTATTAGTCCACACTCAGGTCCTCACAATTACATAACAGGTACTTTACTAAGCCATCTCCCCAGTCCCAGAAAGAAAAAATTGTAACCATGATTCTTGTGGTGATCAAGTTCCACAAAATAATACTATACGGCCATCTTTTTACTACAGCTAAGCAGTATCAGAACATTACAATACCCTGCATATACAATTAGAAACAATGTCTGCACTTTTCATCCTAGACTCTCAACGCCCTTTATAAACAAATTTAACCCTCACATCACTTAAGTAGGTATTACACAACAATGTAACCAGCTATCCTGCTGCCATAAAATACTCAAATACCCCTTTAGTAGTAGTCACCCTGAGAAGTCTGGCCCAAGCAGTCAATAAAATAGGAAATACGCTGACAGTGCATATGCCACCAACAATCTCCAAGAAAATCAGACCTTCACCCACAAGAACCACTTCCTCTGAGTAAACCACAGAGAGACAATAGGCAAACCACAGCAGATCAGCATGTGTGTTGAACAGAGGCAAGACAGATAACCCATCTAAAATCTATACAAAAACATACTTGAGCTACATATATTTTCATCATATTTTACATTTTCATCATATTTAGGGACATATTATCCTACTGGTGGGTACTGTCTGCATTAAGTGACCATTTCAGGGTAAATGCCTTCAGATGCTGTGTTTTACACAAAAATGGACATTTTCTAAATCCATGGAAAGTCTAAAAAGACTTCTTTGACATATTAATTATACAAACTGAAAAACAGTTTATAGTTAATACTATATTATAGCCTAAAAGTGATATCTTTAATAATTATAATATATTTTACAATGTCATATTAATTATACAAACTGAAAAACAGTTTATAGTTAATACTATATTATAACCTAAAAGTGATATCTTTAATAATTATAATATACTTTACAATGTCAAAATAAGAAGCAGTGTGGTCAGCTGAGTATAAGACAATTTCCCCCTCCTCCCTTCCTTTTAACACTCTTTCTTTGGGATAGAATCTCACTATGCAGCCCAGGCTGGTCTAGAATGCAAGATCCTCCTGCTTTAGCCTCCACAGGCTAGAACTAGAGGCATGTGCACTATCATGTTTCTAATTGCTTGCTATGTGATTGCTATTCACAGTCCCAAAAGTCCCAAAAGACTTTCCTGCCTCTCCTGCCCCTCCCTCCCTCCCTCCCTCCCTCCCTCCCTCCCTCCCTCCTCTCTCTCTCTCTCTCTCTCTCTCTCTCTCTCTCTCTCTCTCTCTCTCTGCCTCCCTTCCTCCTTTTTTCCCTTCCTCCTTCCCTCCCTCTCCCCCTCCCTCTCCTGGCTATTATATTTGCTTGTCTCTAAACACGAGGAAATCACCCAGGCCTGACACATGACTAAGACTTTAAAAGCCACGAGTCAGCATTTGAACCCATTAAAAATCATTTAGGGTATGACTCTGAACTCTCAGCTGCACTGAGGCATGGCAGTTTAAATGGCAGTTTAATACAGGAACCATAATGTGGTTCTTCTACTGAGAGTCAAAAGCACATGCTTATGCACTTTGAGAACAGCTGATCTTCAGCACCATTACATACTACTCTGCAAGATCAAAATCTATACACCATCCCAGGAGTCAGCTCCACAAGCATCGTACAAAAATTTCACACATGGTTATCTTTGATACTCCAGACACTCTAAGTCAAAAACATAAAACTGGTACTTTCCAAATTCCAAGCCTTACTAGCAAAACCCAAAAAAGATCCAAGGATATCTACTTAAATAACATTAGACTAAGTATCAAAAAACAAAGTCTACTAATAAAATATTGAAGGGTTCTGCCACCTTAGATATCTTACAATAATTGAAATATACACTTTTGCTGCTATCTTGTCAGTAATAATTCTCACAAATACAAAGAATTAAAATGGTTTCCTGAGATTCACTTTTAATTATATATTTTAATTACATGTGTATTCCAGGATACCTGCACTCAAATGCAGGTGCCTGTAAAGCCAGGGGCAAATCATCCCCCTGGAGCTGGACCTACAGTCTGTTAAGAGCCTCCTGATGTGGACGGTGGGAACTGAACTTGAGTCCTCTACAAGAGCAGTACACACTCTTAACCTGAGCCATCTCTCCAGAAGAAGAAAGTATTATTCAAATTTTAACAGTAATCTATTCTACCAGGAAATCACTACTAGGCAAGCACTACAGAGCTATTTCTTAAAATTAATATGAGGACATAAGGAAGGTAACATTTAAGTAACGGAGTAAAACAAAACAATTTCCAGATGATTCTTACCAGATTACCTTAAAGCTACAGTTGCATCTCTTCATTGACCTAGTGTTACTCTGTCTTCACTTTTGACTAATTTGAATCAGCAAAGGCTCCTAACAGTATTACTATATTCTACTTTTTGATGTAGAGAACTACATTTGAAAAAATTGCCTTATAAAGAAGTCTTCTAAAACATGAGTAATTATTTAATTAGCTGATTTGGTAATTATGTTATTTGTGCACTTTGTTTTATTTGGTTGCTACAATCTCTTACACCCATTCTAAATGCTATCTAAAATAAACATAGGGCCAGAAAATATAGCCAACTGTTTGCCCAGCAAGCCTGAGGCTCTGGGTTTAATCCCAAGTACAAAGTTTATAAATACATATAGGCATACATCTAGCTATCTAGAGATAGCTAGAACCTCTCTACATATAATTTAGGGGCTAGGGCTATGCTGAAGAAAAAAATCAAAGGACTCAGAATCACAGCAAAATTAAGTTGGAACTTGCTTCTCTAGAATATGAATCATATAGAATATCACATTTTGTCCCAGGAGACCAGCTAAGAATTGTACTAGGATAGCAAATCAGGCAAAGCTAATAAAATATTAAGAGAGACAGACTGATGTTTAGACAATGGAACAAGAGAAAACATAACTTGGCTAAACAAAGAATAAGTAAAGGGAGGAAAACTAGAAAGAAAGCTGCAACAAACCATATGAACCAAAACAGACATGAAAACTCAAAATGGCAGAAAAGCATCATTTAGCCTGGTACATCAAAAAACCATAAGTTACCAGGACAACTTAAAAGAAAAATTTGAGTTGAATATCAGGAAAAGCTTCCTGGATACAAGACCTATCCTATCAGCCTGTTGTTCAGTCTCCTGAGGAAGTGACAAAAGCTTTATTCTCTAGAGATATTTAAAGTTAGCACAGATAAGGGACCAGGAAGAAAGCATCCTGTGAGAAAAAATACCCTGTTCTTTTTTGGTGTGGTTAGAAAGCTACTAAACAATGGTAAACAGAAAAAAATAATAATATATGTAAAAAGAAAATAATTTAAGGTTAAAAAAACAAAAAGCCAGGCAGTGTTGCTGATCTCTTGGTTTCTTGGTTCAAGGCCAGCCTGGTCTACAGAGGGACAGGCTCCAAAGCTACACAGAGAAACCCTGTCTCAAAAAAAAAAAAAAAAAAAAAATCAAAACAAATAAACAAACGAAAAAAGAAACAAAACAAAAAGGACAGCTTGAATCCAGATTATAAAGTCTGAAATCTGAAGGTCTGCCTGGCACATAAGGCCTTTAGGACCATCAGCCACACTGTGGGGAAAATGTCTGATTGTCCCAGTTTTACAAGAATTATACTACATTGGGTACCACTGCATATGAAAGAATATTTTAATGGGAAAGGAGGGTGGCCAGGGTGCATGTCACAGGGGAAAGAGGGTAAGAGGGAGGGAGGAAGGGAAGGAAGGTTGGAGGGAGAGGAAACTGGATCCACATGTAAAATTTTTAAATTATATTATTAATAAAAAAAGAAAAAAAAGAATATTTTATTCAAAAGGAGACAAAAGGATTTTGTGACTATTCTGAAAACCTCTAAATAAGAGAAGAGATGTTAATTAAATCATCAAATCTAAATTTTAACAGATGAGTCAAAATTAAGCCTCCTGTTCCTGAAAACATCATTCCAGTCCATTTCTGGGAGAGAATTATGTAATAAGACCTGTTTTCTCCTGCTTTCCTGGAGAAGGAACCCCAGCACTCACTGACCCACAGCCCCAGTCACTAAGCAGCATTTCTACTAATTGTCAGACAGCCACAGCATAAAAATTTTTCCATCACCTGTGCAGAACCAATAAGAAATCCTGCTGTGTCTCTGATCTACACGTTATCAGAAATCACCAAGTATTAAATGGGATCATCAGGCTAACACACTTTTTAATGATTTCAAATAAGCATCCCTTGTCACCTCATGAAACAAATACAAACATAATTTAAGTGTGCTTTTAATGAGGAAGACTATAACTCCGAATTCTTAAAAAGTCACTTTGGATTCTCCATGTTAACTGGTAAAACTGTACGAGCACATGTGCTATATTACAGACTTACTCAGGACTTTACTCTGAACTTAGAAAGGACAAAAAAGTATAAAGCTGGCAGTATGATCCTCCTTATTCTCAATTTCAAGTCTGTATTTGAAATGAATTCATTTCATAAGAAAATGTTACAAATAATTACAGATAATGACTCATGCAACCTTGAAAATAACACACAACCCTAAGGGAGTAAGTTGCTTGTTTTTGTTATTAACTAGACCTATAATACAACTTTGGCAGAGAAAAAAAAAAAACATGAATGACAGCTTTATATATGAATATTTTATATATAAATATAAAGGTATAAGTCTCCATGTTCACTTTAAAAGCTTAAAAGTTAACCTTAAAGCTAAATTCAGTGCTAAGTAAATTCCAACACATCAAAAACTTATGTCAATCTGCAAATCAAAACCAGCAAGATCTGTAAGCCCTAGACTGAACAAAGTCCAGGAATCCCAAGAAGGACCCTGCTGACTTTCCAACCTGTACCACCCTGAAGACTTGCTGTTATAGAATCTCCTGAAGTCATTCACCTGGTCCATTGAAAATAAAATTCTCTTCCCTCTACTTCTTAAATGAAATGTCAATCACCACAGTATCTTCCACTCTACGGATAAAAGCAAGCCAGAGAGCACTGAAAATTATTAGGCTATTTTAGGGCTGAATACAGCAACTGATACAGATGGAAAGGTGGCAATCAGACATTTCTAACACTTTTTTAGCCTTCTGACTTCACAGCAGTTTCAAAGCCAAGTGACTAGAAATTGCCCATAAAATATTTAATTAAAAAAAAAAAAAGCTTTTCAGATACATAAAAACAGTAGCCTTTATAAATGTACAGTAAGTTTTTAAGGTTTAAAAGGCAGTGGGTGCCAGGGTACAAAAAGGAAAAGGGAACAAATGAATGTGTGACTTTAACTGGAAAATAATAACAGGATGTAACAGAGTTCTGAGTATCCAAAGTGACCAATCAGAGCCTAAACATAGCTGAATTCCATCCCAGCCCCAGCATGTCCCTAACACAAGAATAAAACCCTTCTTATCTTGTTCAGCCATGTGTCGCCTGCCACAAACTGCAAAACAGAACAACGCCCAAAAACCAGCTAGTCTGACTTCAACTGAGGACAGACAGACTCTGTAGTCAGAAGCACCACAATGAAAGAGCTCCAACTCATACAGCTGGCCTGGTGGCTCTGCACTCTACAGAACAAAGCCATACCACATACAGTACTTCAAACTTAAAAGGGTCTCTGAAAAGCTACACTGGCACTGTAAACTGCAGTCAGTGAGAGAAGACATACTTAAGACTGAGGGGAAGCTACATTTTATAAGAGGAACTTTGCTAAGGTACCCTGGCATACACTTATTACTAAACCAGTACTTCCAGATTTCACCTCAACATATATTCAAACTAGGAACTAATCTCTTAAAGAGAAAGGACTGCTTTACATTTGTAAAATAATTCTAGAATGAAAAGTAAAAAAGAAGTTTCCACATACTACTTCTTTTTTTTTTTTTAAGAAAGAAGAAAAAAGCCAACCCCCAGTGTCTGACCAAGAACAGGGTTTCAATCAGTTTTGAAATAAATCTTCTATCATCTTATTTTACATGGCTCAATGTCTGAAGCAACCTAGTAAAGATAATACTTAGGCCTAAACCCCACAAACCATTAACATATTTAGACTGCTTCCCTTCACCACCATCAACTGTCCCCTCCCCCCCCCCACTTCTGATACAACATGCCCTTAAGTATGTTGGGAGTCAGAGACAAGCAGAGCTCAATGTGTTCAAAGCCAGCCTGTTCTACAGAGAAAAGTTCCTTGACAGTCAGAGCTGCCTAGAGAAAACCTGAGGGGGGGGGGGGGGCAAGACAGGAGAGAGGAAAAAAAAATATATATATACACACACACACACACACACACACACACACACACACACACAACACTTGACTTAATAGAATAAGCATCCACTGTTGTCACATAAATATCTAAGAGCAAGAATCCTGCAGGGAGGTAGGTAGCCCATCCATCTCTCTTCAATCCCAGCACTCTAGAAGCTGAGGCAGGTGGACTGACTTGGTTATAGGCTGTGCTACAAGTACAGCCAGAGACACACAGCAAGACTCTGTCTCACAAAAAAAAAAAAAAAAAAAAAACCAGAACAAAAATTGGGCTAGGGAGATGGCTCAGCAGTTAAGAGCAGAGGTCCCAAGTTAGGTCTCCAGCACCCAGGGTAGACAGCTCACAATTACCCAGGGAATCCTAAAAACCACTTCTAGCCTCTAAGGGCACCTGCACTCAGGTGTACATACATACCCACACACAGACACATATGTAGAAGTAAAACTACAAAAAATAAATCTTGAAAAAAAAAACTGAGTGTTTATTGTTCATATGCTGAATTAAGTTATAAAAAAATCCAAATCTCAATGTTTTATTTCCAAGACACCAAAAAGAGAACAAAAATCCCTGAGATGCAAAGGTAGTTTTTTAAAAAAAAAAATCCTTTCATGGGTGCTTTTGTGTGACTTTTGTGTGCAATGATTCAGTGACTCTAAATTCTGTTTCTACAAATTAGACTCCACAGCATCTTAATGAAAACCAGGACTACATCAGTTTCTGGAAGTCTGCTTATCTATAGGCAGGACCAGAACCAAATGAACCAGCAGAACAATTATATAGACACCTGTGAGTGATTCCTCAGAAGCAAAACACCATGAAAGGAGAAGGAATAAAAATGGGGAGGAAGAAAAACGCAAAACAACTACTTCTACATATATGTAAAGTGTATTTGCAGGAAAACTGAAAATGAAATCCTGCCTAGCAAAGTACACAAACAAAGGGTAAACAAAAGTAGTTTAAATATTTAAGGGCATCTTTTAGGTGAATGCTCATGTGACACTGAAAAGCATCAACAGGAAAAGGAAGTTCTGTCTCTGGAGAAGCTGTTATGGTATGATAATGGAATTTGGCCCCTTTAAAAATCAACAAACGAGCCTCACAATTGGGTGAGACTCTCTTAGTAGGAAATTAAACAGCTTTCTGCTGGAGCATTACTGTTGCACTTCTAAACTTCTGGCCTTCTGCTTCAATTATTTGGGTTTGGTCTGGTTTTGTTTTAATGACAACAATTTGAAGGTTGACTTTATTAAAAAAAAGCAAGTTAAAATTTGGAAGTAACATACAATGTCATAATTAAATTGAGAAATAAAACATGCTAAAGGAACCAACTTGCTTTCACTGAAAAGTACTCTTAAGTATCAGAGAATTACACTACTGCAACATATTCTATACTCAACGCCATGCAACCCTGATTAACAAACAAGATCCACCTGCAATGCCTAAACCAGACTTAGGGTTTACATCTTTAAATGCAAGAGCATCTAGAAGATGAAATGTAAAAAAGAATAATTAGAAGCAGGTCCCATGATTTTCCCCATTTCCTTCAGCTCCTGGAAACTGTCCCCAGCAAGAGCCCGTGATTTACTGGTATTGTCAACATTCTGGAAAATTAGGTAATTAATAATTAAACACTGTGCAGGTCACATAAAAAGAGATCAGATTCACAAATCACCATGAAGCAGGATGAAAATTAAGTTCACAGACAGAAACTCCTAAAATCAATAGTCTAGAACTACCACGGGACAGGAATCAACCTGATGATGGACCAATACCCACAAATCTCGGGCTCTGACCTTCACCCAAAATGACCTTCGTCTGGTTCCAAAATGAGTACACAATCCTAATGCGCCCGACAAAATAATAATAATAATAATAATAATAATAATAATAATAATAATAATAACAACAACAACAACTATGGTTTTCCTTCATTTCCTCTGAGAATATGGGGAAAGTTTCTGTCCCAAAAACTGTATTTCCAAATTTAATCAACCGGATAACTTGGCAGCAACCCTAGACTAATTGCACAGCTCTGAAACAACCTTCTTTCCTATGCCTGTCAATTGCACTAGCTGAAGGCAAATCGGCAATCACCGACTCCCCTGATGCGTGGGGCCAAATACTGGGGAAGGTTAGCGACCGAGGAACTTCAAACTCACCTGTCCGTGATAGTTGACTGTGTGCCACTCATTGGGGCCCTTGGCGAGAGGTCTTTTTATCCAACTTGCATTTTACAGTAACACCTCCACACCCCACCCCCAGTGCTCTGGGATCAGGCTCAATTTCGGCAGGGACACAAAAGTCCAACTCAAAACTCCATTCAGTCATCTAGAACATCCGACTGCAAGGGGTCAAGGAAAGGGGATGCGGGTTGAAGCAAAACAAGTTATCTCCCCAAACAAACCGAGCAAGTCGGCCACAGGCGAGCTCTAGAACTAGGAATGATCTTCAGCAAGGCACGAGGGGAAAAACTTCGTCAGAGGGAAGTCGCGAGGCTTGGGACGGGAACTCGGATCCCTCCGGGGCTGTGGTGGGGACGGGCGTCGCCTCCTGTCCCGAGTCGGCGGGGCCCGGCCCTCGGGTCCCCGCTCTATCTGGGGCTGCCGGCCGCTCGTGGCCGCAGCCTCCGCCGCGTCTCGCGCCGTCCCGCGACGGGCTCGCACCGCCCCATGTCCCCGGGCCGGGGCCCTGAGCTGCTCCGCGCCGCCCCCACCCGGCACCGGCCGCCGCGCTGACAGGGACCCTGTCTCAGCTCCGCGGGCAGCTCCCCATCCCTCGGAGGCCCCCGCGCTTCTTCCGCAGTGGCTCGACGGCTCCTCCCCGACGCTCTGGTAGGCGGCGGCTCCCGCGAGGAGCGGGAGGGCCCGGCCCGGCCCAGAAGCCCGGCCCCCGAGAAGCGGCGGCGGCGGCGGCGACAGCGGCTGCTCTGCGCGGAGGGCCGCTCGCCGGGTCCTCTGGAGCACAGGCGGGAGCGCGCACGGAGGAGGGGGGCGGCCGGCGGGGACGGGCCTAGCGACCACTGCGGGCGCGCGCGGGGGTTCCGGTTCCGGTTCTGTCTCCTCGGCCCGGCGCGACTGGAGTACGCCGAGCCGTCCCCTCCCCCGCCGACTTTTTGGGCCCTTCTCCCTGGGACTTCGGAAAGCCGCTTCACCCGGGATCCCTCCGCTCTAGACTCTCCAAAACTTGCGCGGATACTTCCGCGCAACGCTGTCAAGGGGGATGGCGGGAGCGTAAAGTAGTTCGGTGGAACAGAAGGAAGCTGCTTCTCTCTCCGCCGCCAGCCGCTGTCCTCACTGTGCCTGAATGCCCTCTAGGTGCAGTCCAGAGTGTAGGTCCCACCCGGGACAGCACACAAGTCATTCCCTAGTCCCGGAGTTCACATCTAGAGGGTCTTCCGGGAATTCTCCGCCTCTCTTGTGCTGGAAACTTTTATTCTTTAAGGGAATGTACTCATTCCCGATGTCAAATGCTTTTGATGGCCGCACACGAGCCCGGGTGCACATGCCCCGACAATGTTAGGCAAACCCACACACAGACAGGTTTGGGAGTGTCCACTCACCTGGGGCACCTGCTGGCCTAGCCTGCAACCGGGGTGGCCAGAAAAGACTGAGGAGAAAGGATTTGTGCCCACACTGAAGCAAGGAGTTCTTGATATAAATACTGCTTTTAGGCTGCTTTGCCTTGGCAAAGTGATCTGTATTATTTGCCAAATTGAGAAAGCATGGTGCTTTCCACAGCAAGTTAATAAGCTTGTTGTGAAAAGAGATGGGAGAAGAACTACATCTGTCCAGTAAACAGCATTAGGGATCCCTTTGAAGAGTTCCCAAATGCTGTTTTCTGGTTTCTCTTTCGATGGGGCTGACTAATTCTGTCCCTGAAGAAATGAAGTACCACGACACAATATAGCTTCCAATTCTGCCTGCAAACATCAAGTGGCTGTTCCTTTTATACAATTATCTTTAAACTTCTGAGCTTCAAGCTGTGTCGGTGGGAAGAGACTTCGGCCATTTTGTGGAAATCGAATCTAATAAACAGTGCATGTGGAGAGGAAACAGTTGCCTCTTAATAATGCTGTTTCCAAGTCATTCCACAACAGTTCATGAAAGGATCATTATCCCTGAATAGATTCATGAGCTCAAGGTGACGTTAGAACAGGGTACAAAGGGGGAAAAATAAACAGACGCCTGAAATGACTCTCTGGCTGTATTTTTTTTTTTTTTAATTCAGGGCACAGCCAGCTAATTTTGTAATGTTTATTTTTGGAAAGAATAGAAGCAGATTCAAGTTCCAAACCACTTTCCTAATGATCAGACCTGGACACGTTGCCATCTGCTGGTAAATCCCAACATGGCAATTCTCTTCTGAAGGCTCCACTTGTTTCTAACAGCTGGAAAAGAGTTCCATAAATCCATATACAATAAAAAAAAATGCAAAACTTATCACCAGGCTTACTCAAGTTGTCTCGAGTGTACTGTCCTACTCCCCCTTGTTCTAATGGTGTTACAAGGCAAGTATCAAATGAATGGAGTCTGATGACTCATCAAATCATGAATTTTAAAAATAAGTTCCCATCTTCCTTTCCAGTCCGCCTCAATGCTTAAGTTTCAGGAATAAAACAAACTGGGAACATTTCCTAATTCACCTTCTCTTCCTTGCATACAAAACCTTTTGGCAAGCTGCTTTCAGCATCTTTCCAAATTTAACAACCCCAAGGTTCTAGCTGTGAGCAAAGAAGGCATTTTGCTGTGGGAAAGCCTCAGTAGATGGGCATCAAAGGACTGAATAACCAGAGGTTATTTACTGCAAAACTACTGTTTCAGTGATGAAAATTTGTAATCACTCGAAAGGCATTGATTCTATTTAAACATCTGGATAAAAAATATCCTGATAAATGCCTCATTGTAGCTGTTGGCTGTTCCACTGTCCTAAAAAGTATCTACCTATAGAACACACTCAGCAGAGTCAAGCAAACCAAGGCCTGCTCCCTAGGTCATACATAGCCCTTTACTTAGGAGGTGGCACCAGTGACTCAGTCACCAGACATGCAGTTTTCCAATGAGACTTCCTCTAAGTCACATTTGTCCTCTTATCTATTATTTCAGTGTACTTACTAAGGACTGTGTCCAGACTGATCTAAATAATAGAAATTCAGTAGCTTACATCTCTAATCCCAGCACGTGGGAGGCTGAGGCAGTGGGATTACTTTGAGTTTGGAGGCAGTCTACACAGTGAGTTTCAGGCCAGCATATGCTACAGAGTGAGGCCCTGTCACAAAAAAAGAGGGGCATGGGCATAGCTCGGTAGTAGAATGCTTGCCTAGCACACCTGAAGCTGAGGGGTGGGAAGGGGGGACAGCAACTGCTCAAAAAAGTGGCAAATCAGAAAGATATTCTGCCTCTTTAGGCCAACTATTTTCTGTGTGCTGATTGCTATCTTCCATATAAAAGTAGGAATGGTTAATGCCAAAGAGCAGATTACTGTCACCATGAAGTATGAATGGATGTCAACATTTCTACAAGCCAAAGGCTGTTTTTCTTGGCAAAGCCACAACAAAGATACAAAGGCAGACTCGGAGTCTATAAAAAGTTACTTTATTTTTATAAAACTTGGTACAAATCGTATGGAAATATAAATCCCTCTTGAGCAATATCAGTGATGATTACACAGTAATTCAAATATAAGTATTTCCTTTTGTCTGGAGACACATCACACACTAATGTGCCCTTCGTTTACCTGTGTTGTAAAAACAGGCAACCTCTTAACTGCTGAGTCATCTTCACATTGTTTTCTAAGAGAAATGTCTTCATGGTTACTAGTTAGAACATCAAGAAAAGCTGAAATGCAGAATTCCTCCCCCCCCCATCACTTGTTCATATGCCTTCCTATCAGAAAAAAATAAATAAATAACCTTCCCTTGAGTTTGCCTCTAACAGGAAGATCTACAATCTTTACCTCTGAGGGGTAAGGGGGAAAAGAGCCAGTATTAGATTAAGCCTGCTCACTTGTCTGGTTTGCAGCTGGTTGCACAGTGCCAAAAAAAAAAAAAAAAAAAAAAAAGCCGTTTGGTTTTGTTTTTCCTTTCTGCTCATGTGCCAAGACACTCTTTTTTACTACACTTTTGCTGAAATCAGCATTCCCCAGGTTCCAATTCTGTTCACAGTTTTGCTGGAAAGGAGCACACTAGCATATCTGGGACACAGATCATAGAAAAGGGGGCATGGTGATATCTTTCCAGAAAACAACAAATGCCCAAGAGCCAAAAGCAAACCCTTTAACTACACAGCAGTCACCTTAAAGGCCCCACTGTTAAAGTACCTTTCCATCTGCAAAAATGTCTACATGTTTCCAACCTCTCCCCCAATGACTGCTTTCTGTAGCCAATACCATCCGTAGTCACTGGGTCAATGTCACCAGTGACTGTAGAATGAACTGACACTACTTGCTGACTGTCAGTCAACCTTGCTTCAGTAGCTCCATTTCCTGGCTTACCAACTGAATTAGCCAATCACCAATGATCTAAATAACAGTAATAATAGCAAATACATAAATGAATAATACTTTTTTTTCATTAAAGCTACATTAGAGCCAGGCATGGAGGCACAGGATTGTAATCTTAGCTCTGAGATGTAAGCAAGGGGATAGAGTTCAATGCTAGCCTGAGCTATACAAACAAGACCACATCTCAGGAGAAATGGAAAAAGTGATTTAAAAAAAGGGAATGTATCTGCAACAAAGAAAAAGGAAGAAAGGAGGGAGGAAGAGGAGGAAGGAAGGAAGGAAGGAAGGAAGGAAGGAAGGAAGGAAGGAAGGAAGGAGCCTCATCACCCTGAGGCTAATACGTACATTGAAATCTTTGGTTCTAGTTTGCAGTATGTACCAGGAGCTGAAACCTGAACTCCATCTCAAGTACAGTGGAATCCACATGGTAAATCCCCATGGAATTTAGCCATGGCCTCTCATGCCTAGCAGATTAATTCACAAAAGCCCTGAGAACTGGCATATTTTTCCTGGTAGGGCAGAACCCGTACAACAGGACTAAGTAAATCTAAATCTACCCACACCGCATTCATCTTGCATCCAAAGCATTAGCTCTATGTTTTGTTTTGGTTTTGGGTTTTTGTTTTGTTTTGTTTTGTTTTTGGTGCACACAAGAGTTAACATAGCAAGCCTGAATTGCTTGCTATCATTGCAAAGGCCTGCTTCCATGTTGGCCCTTGGCTGGCACCTACAAACTTACAACTTAGAGAGGTCTCCCACCAGAAACTGTTAAGATTGGCTCACTAAACTGCCAGACTGTTTCTGAAACAATATGGCTTATGCCGAATGCCTGCTGTGGGGAAATCATGAATTTTGCCTTGTGCTAGGTAGGTGCCTACATGACCTATTGCCAGTAAAAGCTCTTGGTACCAAGTCTTTGATGACTTTTATGTGTGTTGTCATGAATCACTCCTATATATCCAAATAAGAGACTTTAGAAACTCATACTTAGATCCCACAGGCTTCCTTTTCCATTTGCTGAGTCTTCCCTGTATCCTTTCATTGTCATAAATCAAAGCCGTGAGACTATATGCTAAGCCCTGAGTCTTCTTGATGAATCATGGAACCCAAGAGTGTCCTTGGGCACCTGTGACACAGTCAGAGTAGGGAGGCTCAGTGGGCAGTCCCTGCCATTGCTAGTTTCACGCCCATCCTTCTGTCCCTCTTTGCACAACAGATCCCATTCACAGATGCTTGAATGTCAAACGCATGTCCCTGCCTGCAAGTCCCTTCCTTTATAGCACATGGGCTGAACATATTTAAAATGTCTACAGGAACTCAGGAGTTATTTCCAAAGGAACAAGAGACAGCACTGATTTGATTCAAGTTCTTTTCAAAGCTGGCTGAAAATCTATCAGGCCTCCCATGAATATGGGGACCCCAAAATGAGAGGCAATGATCCTCCCTATACAATGCCACTTGCCAGTCGCCACTGAGGATGTACAAGTACCATTGTAGGAGTGAGTGTTTCAATACTGCATATGCTTAACTTGGAAGCTGACTAAAGAGATGGATACATTTAGCCCTTTTTCAAAACCTAAGTACCTTATAGTTCTTAAGCACTATAAGCTCAGTTCTGTTTCTGACCCTGGTCCCATGGCCAATTCAAACCAGTCCATTTACCAGGTGCAAGCCTTGGCTAGTGTGTCTTGAGATGCCCATTATGTCTTATCTGTCGCTCCTCATTCCTCCTGCTTCTCCATGCATGGTACTTCTTGATGCTTTTCTTCCAGGCGAAGCGCCAGATGCTAACCATAAAGCACCAAGACACAGCATACATTGCTATTCCCCCAACCTTCACAAACCACTTGGGTGTGGGTGAGACCATTTCACAGAAAAGGAGATGAGCACCTACGCCAATCCTCACACCAGTGAACAGAGCCACAAAGAGGAAGTCTACCACATCTCCAGTGAAAGTGTGGTAGTGCCCAGTTTCACGGAGAAACCAGCGCATCTGGAGCAAAGGGTTGGTGATCTCACTTCCAAAGAGGACCGCGTTGACCTCTGTGCCCGACTCCCCAAGTGCTAGGGCCATGATGATCCCCAAGATGCTCAGTGTGTGGTGAGCCAGCATCAGGGCACCCTCAGACTGGAAATAGATGCACCAGCCTAAGTCGAAGATGAAGTAGCCCAAGGTAAGACACAGAATGTGAACTTGGAGAGGTGTGTTCGGTGAGCCTGAAACAAACCGAGATAGAAAAAGACAACATGGCTGGGAATTGGGCCACCTGCATACAGATCCTCTGCTACTGTCTTTAAAACCTTTCTGAACCACTAAAGACACAAAAGCAATGACAGACACAAGTTTCTTTCTGTTTTCGTTTTGGTTAGGGTTTCTCTGTGTAGCCCTGGCTGCCCTAGAACCCACTCTATAGACCAGGCTGGCCTGGAACTCAGATCCACCTACTTCTGCCTCCTGAGGGCTGGGATTGAAGATGTGCACCAGCACCTCCTGGCATAAGCTTTAAAAAAAAAATGATAACAATGAAAGAAAACCTAAATTCTACCCTTACTTACAATCCCAGCATTTGGATAGTAGAAGGGGGATCAGGGCGTGGCAACCTTGGCTACACAGGGAGGGAGTGAGGGCCAGACTGGGCTTCATGAAAGCCTGTCTCAAAAGACAAATCTAAAGTCTAAAACTGTGGCCTTTCTTGCTTTCCTTTGTTTTTGTTTTTGTTTTTGCTTTTTGAGACAGGGTCTTCCTAGTACTTGCTCTGTAGCTAAGGCTGGCCTGGGTCTTTTAGCAATCTCCCTGGTTAGCCTCCAAGGGTGTGGATCACAGACAAGGGCTAAAGAGTAAACTATAAGGCAAGCCTGTGTAGTAAGACCCTGTCTAAAAACAATATCAGAAAAAACAATAAAATAGTAATAAAACCTCAAAGACTTCAATGAGTGATTTGACTTTCAATCATTGTTCTTCCTGTGGAAGAACAAAAAATAGTTATTTTGTTGTTCCAATGAATGTTCTAACTCCCTCCCTTTTAACCAGCTAAAGGTCTGTTCCTAGATTTTTGGGTCACTCTGTCATGTACATCAAATTCATTTTTTTTTCTTTTTTTTTCCAACACAGGATTTCTCTATGTGGCCTTGACTGACCTGAAACAGTAGGTAGACCAGGTTGGCCTCAAACTCAGAGATCCACCTGCCTCTTCCTCCCAAGTGCTAGGATTAAAGGCATGCACCATCGCTGCCCAGCTCAGATTCATTGATTAACCTAGAGGGTTGGGTTATTGGACACTGGCAGTTCTAACACATCCTGAAAGCAGACTCCAGAGAAAACTCCCAAAGTGTCTTCATGTCCAATGACATGAGGTACAATGACCTGATATTTAAAATCATTAAGAATCTTCAAATAAGACACAAAACTGAAGAATTTATTTCATTTCAGTTTGATAGAAAGATTAGAAATTTCAGGCCAGAAACTGCTTCAAAAAAAAAAAAAAAAATCAACAGCAAGGGCTGGAGAGATGGCTCAGTGGTTAAGAGCACTGACTGCTTCAGAAGGACCTGGGTTCAATTGCCAGCACCACATGGCAGCCCACAACTATTTGTAACTACAGTTTCAGGGGATCTGACACCAATGCACATAATTAAAAAAAAAAAATCAACAACAAAGTCACAAGGGCCCATAATCACAGTTACTGGGCAGGCTGAGGCAGGAGGATCATAAATTCAAGACCAGCTTTGACTACCAAGTGAGTGGCCAGACTACACACACACACACACACACACACACACACACACACAGAGAGAGAGAGAGAGAGAGAGAGAGAGAGAGAGAGAGAGAGAGAGAGAGAGAGAGAGAGGGAGAGAGAGCAGGGACACAGCCCAGTGCCTAACATGTTCATAGCCCTAGATTCAATCCCCAGCACCACAAAAAGGCAAAGAGAGAGAGAGAGAGAGAGAGAGAGAGAGAGAGAGAGAGAGAAAGAACCCCAATAGCACAAAAGAGTTGTAAAAAGCAGAAGCCAGAAGGTGACATATACAATATCTGCAATACAAATTATTAGAATGGAAATAACTCTTCAGTATTATGCAAATATTATACAAATTTGTATTTTCAAGTCCCCCAAATCATAAATCCCTAAGGGAAAATCTCTAATATCCCCTCCACCTACCTGGGTGGGTAAAAGGCCAAGGGCCATCAATGAAGCCAATGTAAGCAGACAGGCCTATAGAGAGGACTCCGTGAGTGAAGGTCACCATCCGGCAGCTCCACTCGTAGCTTCGGTGTTTATTCAGGCGGCAGAAAGATGTATAGAGTGAGAGCCAGCCACCTAGGCTGCACAGCACCTGCAGACACAGACCTAATGCCATCCTATGACAGAAGAGACCAAGACCAAGAAAACAAAAGATGTACCCTAAAAAAATAGCAGCAGGTCATTTTGTGCATATGCCCGAATTGCTACCATAAAATAATATGAACGCAGGACCTTTACTGACATTCGTTACTATATATGTATGCAAGACTCTTGTACATAAATGTGGCTGCTATATTTATGACTGCAAGCCCCCTAGAGATACTGTGTCCATACCTGATGTCCTGGAAACCAGGATCAGCCGTCTGAATTATCACGCTAACTCCACACTTAATGAATGAGCCAATGTCAATAATAACCTTTCAGAGATTCCACTTCACAAATCCCAGCACTACCCAGGCATAGTGGCCTGTGATCTCAGCTACTCAAGAGGCTGAATTAGGAGGATGTCAAGTTTGAAGTCAGCTTGATCTGCACAGCAGGTTCAAGTCCGGGTTGGACTATTTATAGAAGCCATACCTCAAAACAGAATGAAAAAGGGCTAGGGGTATGGCTCAATGGTAGAGCACTTGCCTTTCATGTGTGTAGGGTACTTAGCTTTCATGTATGAAGCCTTGGGTACAATTCCCAATATCAGACACAAAGAGAGAGGGGAGTGAAGACAGTTCAGTTGGTAAACATGAGAACCTGAGTTTGAGTCCCAGATCCACATAAAAAAGCCAAGCATGGCAGTACAAGCTAGTACTGGGGAGATGAAGAAGATGATTTCCTATTAAGAAACCCTATCTCAAAAAGCAAAGTAGACCGGGACAGAGAAATACCCACCAGAGGTTGGCCTCTGGACTCCACATATGCATGCACCCGTGTGTGTGTGTGTGTGTGTGTGTGTGTGTGTGTGTGTGTGTGTGTGTGTGTGTTGTAAGCACACTGCAGCACACAGAGGCAAAGCTCTCATAAAAATAATAAAGTAAATAAACAAAATACCACTTTGGTTTCTGCTAGAAGTCACATGATACCAGGCATTTTAATGTGGTTAAGCTGAAACTAAATTTGGCTGAGGTCTGGATTTGGGTCATAGGTTTATCAGTCAAAATCAAAACTTGGGGCAAATGTAAATAGAGAGCCAAACAAAGAGACCAGACCTCTTGGAAGGTATCCCAACTCTACCATTTATCAACAAGGAAGCAAAAGGATTTTAAAGTAAATGTTGAGATACAAAAATATCCTTAAGGCAATTACTCAGTTAAAAGTGAAGCAAAGTAGCTGGCGGGTGCCTATAATCCTCTCACTAGGGCAGCAGAGGCAGGAGGGTCACCTAGAGTAGGAGCTCAGCATGGTCAACAGAGTGAGTTCCAGTCTTGCCAAGGCTGCACAGTAAGACCTTGTCTCAAAATGACAGATGGATGGATGGATAGATAGATAAATAGATAGATGTTAGAGATAGTAAAGACCAAAAAAACTTACATTTTTTTTTTAATTTTTGCTGATACGTTTAGACAAGCATAGTCAACACTGAACTACTTTAGTCATACAAAAGTAGACTCCAAAAAGGATTAAGGTCTCATTGTTAATATACACTAGCTTGTCTGTTGAAAGTGCATATAAAGTGGACAGAAGTGGTGCTCGCTTTAATCCCCAGCACTGGGGAGGCAGAGGCAGGCAGATCTCTGTGAATTCGAGGCCAGCCTGGTCTACAGAGTAAGTCCCAGGACAGTCTCCAATGCTACAGAGAAGCCCTGCCCCTGCCTCAAAAAAAAAAAAAAAAAGTACAAATAAAAAAGAAATATCAAACACATCAGCTGTGTGTCTCATGTCTCCGGGAATTCTCTACATGGTTGCACTTTAACTGCTCACTCTTTTCTGACAAATGCAGACCAACACCCCTCAATGCACGAGCCGCTCCCAGGAATGCGATCCAGAGAGGGCTTGGGCAAAGGGCAAGTTTCATCCACCTTTCATAAGAAATCAAGTTCCCATTCAAGAAAACAGTAGGTGTCCATCAGAAACCTGTAAGTGGGAAAAATCATTTTAACCTGAAGAATGTGTTTAAAATTAGCGAACAGAAAAAGGGCGGAAAAAAATAATAAAGGTCACTTCAGTTCTAAGACACATTTTCTGAAACTTCTAGGCCAATCTTCAGAGTAAGAGCCAGACATACAAAGTACCCGAGTGAAAAGCGCTGTCCCTCTTACTTCCTTTGAAAGGCCAGGGTCACTGGCCAGCAAGGAGGATCAGCTGATTGGGACTCAGCGATTAGTATTTTTAGAGTCCTCTTCTCTGAATCCTAATTCCCTGGCCCAAGAGAGGAAACAGTAGCCCATTTACAAACACTCCGGTAAAAAGCAGGCATTTGTAAACAGCAGGCGCAGCTCTGTGACCTTGAGCCTTCGTGTCTGGTGTGGGGTCTGGGAGATTCCCAGGCCCTCTCAGCTCAGTGCCCGGGCTCCCCCATTCCGGAGAGCAGCAGCGCTGGGCGGGCGCCTGGCCCCAGGCCTCAGGCGAGCTCAGCCCGCGGCTCCGAGCTAGCAGCAAGATTGCATCCCACTCGGGGACGTGCCCCAAGGCCTCGGCCACGCCCGGCGTCCAGCCCGGATCACCCCATCTTGGACCGTTATCTAGGCATCCAGCCGGGTGCCCAGAGCTTGGCGCAGAGAGGCCCCGGCGCCCCGGGGCAGAGGAGCCCGAGCGTACCTGGCCGCCGGCCCGCCCGCCCGCCCGCCCGCCTCCGTCCCTGCCTGCGCCAAGGGCAGGCCAGTACCCATCCCTCCGGCGAGCGCTGTTACCTGGCCGAGCGCACCGGGAAGCCTCGGGCGCCCGGGCGCCCACAGCCCAGGGCCCGGATCGCGGCGACAGGAAGCTGCAGAGGGAGGGGGGAGACGAGGTTGTGACGGCGGCGACGGCGGAGGAGGAGCCGGGGGTCTAGGGGCACCTGCTGGCTGGGAGGACAGAACGCAGAGTGGATGCTGGGCCAAGGAAGGGAGTGGGATGGAGGGTCCTACTTTGGGCAGGGAAGGGAAGGGTTCTCTGTTGCGCTTCTTTGTTGGTCTGTTTAAATCACCTTGGGGCTGTGAATGTAGTGTCTGTCTGGCTTTTTAGTGGCAGAACATTTGCCTAACATGGTGAGGCCCTGGATTCAACCTCCAGTACTTCACTAAGCATTTACTGAGCACCTGCTAAGCACCCACAACCTACAATATCCTATGGGTGATGCAAGAGCCGTCTTTGATCTCCTGCTTGAATCTGAGTGGTGAAACAAGCACACTGAGTGCTAGAAAAGTTCTTAGGCCTGGGAATTATTACATTGCTCTCTTTTTAGCACTGCCCCTATCCGGGTGTAAACACACAGTTTAAAGGGAGCTGGAGAAATGGCTCAACGATTACGAGAGCCTTTGCAGCTCTTTGCACAGGACTAGTTCAGTTCCCAGCGTCCAAGTCAGACAGCTCACAACTGCCTCAAACTCTAGCTCCAAGGATCCAACGCCCTCTTCTGGCCTCTAGTAGCACCACGTATGTGTACACACACGTTCAGACCCATACATACACATTTTTTAAACATCAATTCTGCTTGGAATGCAACTGGGCAAGTGAAGTTTATGCCACCTACCTCATTACAGAATGGGGAGAGTAATGCCTTTCTCAGATTATTGTGAAAAATTGAAAAGGTTACATTAATAAGTACATAGAGCGATGGGGTGGCACATAGAAATGCCTGTAAATACCATCTATTGTCTTTATTTAACTTTGAAGTATTTCTTCCCCAATACTGGGATTAAACCAGAGGCCCTAATCATGTTAGGCAAATGCTTTACCACTGAGCTGTGTTCTCCGCCTTTATTTTATTTTTGGACAAATTCTTGTCTCTCTCTGGGACTGAGGAGAGTGAGTTTCAAGAAATATGAGTGTAATGTAGTGGTATATGCCTGTAATCCCAGAACTTGGGAGGCTGAGACAGAAGGATTGTAAATTTACAGGCTAGCCTGTTTTGTCTCAGAACTAAAACACAGGCACATACACGGCAAGGTGGGGCGGGGGGGGGGGTCGACTAGAACAACGGGGTAGGGAAGGGAACATCTGGCTTGTTGATGAAGGCTGACAATGATGGGTGCTAAGGAGCACCATGTCTAGGAATTGTAAATGCTCTCATTTTGGTTTTTATTGAGTGAACTCTTCAAAGGAAAAAATGACACCTTTTTCATCTTTTTCCCTAGAACCTACTATGGGACAGGTATAATGAGTGTTGGTTGAATTAATGAAAGAGTAAGTCAGCTGGGATGATTCACACCTGCCATCCCAGCACAGAGGAGGTGGAGGCAGGAAGATGTTCTCAGCTACACAGAAAATTCAGAGCGAGCTATAGGAAACCTCTCAAAAGGAAGAGAAGCCTGGATGAACAGGAAACTACATTAGAAGCAGCACAGAGGACTTTCCTAAGCCTTTTGATCATCTGCACTGCTTGGAATGTGATTTCAAAACACACATATACAGACTGCATCTTGAATATTGTGATTCAGTAGGCCTGATATAGGGCAGGAATGAGTGTGTTTTAAAATCTGCCTGGGGGACAAGGCCTCTTGTGGAGGGATTGGGACACCAACCAGGCCACAAAACCTTCAGCTACAGTTTGTCCTGCCTTCAGAGTGTTCTGGGACCAGAGCCTAGCAGAATCGTCATCAAAGAGACCAGAGAAACTTCATCCAGCCACTGATGGAAGCAGATAAAGTCCCAAAGCCAAACATTAGGCACAGCTCAGAGGTCTTGTAGAGGAGAGGGAGGATAGGAGGAACCAGACAGGTCGGGGACACCGAGAAAACATGGCCCACAGAATAAATTCACAGGGACTCTTGGGGGCTCGCAGAGGTCAAGGGGCCTGTAAGGGTCTGGCCTATGTCCTCTACATATATGTTATGGCTGAGTAACCTGGAGTGCTTATGGGATTCCTAACTGTGAGAGCACAGGGGCAGTCACTGACTCTTTTGCCTGCTGTGCAACCCTTTTCTTACTACTAGGTTGCCTTGTCCAGCCTTGATGTCTTATTGTAGCATATTGTGACATGTTTGGTTGATGTTCCTGGAAGGCCTGCTCTTTCCTGAGGGGAGACAGAGGAGGATGTGGATTTGGGGGAGAGAGAAGGTGGGGGAGGAGACTGGGGGGAGTGGAGGGGCCAGGTTGTAATATATGAGAGAATAAAAATAATAAAATCTCCCTGTAGTCATTCAGATGATAGCAACATTAAGAGCCACGCCTGTCAAAGAACCCCTTAGCTGTCTTGTTTGTTTTCAAGACAGGGTTTCTCTGTGTAACAGCCCTGGCTGCCCTAGTACTCACTTTGTATACCAGGCTGGCCTCGATCTCACAGAGATCCACCTGCATCTGCATCAGGAGTGCTGGGATTAAAGGCATGCACCACCCCTACCTGTCAAACCTTAATTGGCTTGATGCTAGTTCCAGGTATCTAACCAGGATAGCAACTAAGAGGAGGCCTTCGATGTTTTGAGAAAGGAAATTATGCTATGCTCTCTCAGCTTTTGCTGTTCAATGTGTGGTTTAGGAACTAGAGAAAGGTTACCAACAAAATATCATTAGACAAGCACTGGACATAACACTGGACATTCTCAATGGAATATATATACACTTTAACAGTGATTCTCTGGCAATACTAAGAATTGAACCCAGGGCCTTGGGATTACTAGGCAAGCATTCTACTACTGAGCTACTACTATATACAAGCCTTAGACAATGATTCACAATCCCTCAAAATAGAATAATTTAAATAGCCATGCCGAGATCACACCCCAAAACAAGTAAAGCAGAATTATCGGTGTGGACATCAGTCACTGGTAGTTTCCCAGGTGTTCCAGAGGTTCTGGCTAGAATCAGTGTGAGAGCAATTGGAGAAGATGCCAATTGGTTAGAAAAGAACCAAACACAACTACATGGAGAAAAATATCAGTGATACCTAACATTATTCTTCCATACTCATAGATTGGTACCTTGCCCAGTTGTCATCAGAGAGACTTCATCCAGCTACTGATAGAAAATGTGGAGACCCACAGCCAAAATTAGGCTGTTTGGGGTCTTTTCTACCAGTAAATGTTTGACATAAAATGTAGATGTTTTGTGAGAATTTCTCTCCTGAAAGGGGGTCACGAGTAGAAAAGATTTACAAATCCCTACTTTAGAGAGGAAAAAAAAAAAAAGAAATTCCATTTTTAAAAATTCCCTTTTCTTGTGTACAGCAGTGTTTGAGACAAGGTGGCATTCTAGCCCAGGCTTGCACTGAGTTCACTGTTGTAGCCAAGGTTAGCTTGGAACTCCTGATTCCTCCTGCCTCAGCCTTCTGAGTGTTGTGATTACAGGAATGTATGGCCATACCTGGGTTTGAACCTCTTAAATGCCTTAGTATGTGCAAGTAACTATACTAGCCATCAGAGACAAGAGAATAAAACAATCCAGGGGGACAGAGGAACCTCAGAGATATGCCAGAGGGTTCTGTGCCCAGACACCTGGGGGCCAAAGGCAGGTTCCCTGACTCAAATCACCCTGAATCCGACCCAAAGTTCTTACTTTGCCTTAGAAGTTGGGCATAGTGGTGCAGGCCTGTAATCCCAGTACTTAAGAGGCAGAGACAGAAAGGCCAGTAACTTGGGATCATGCTGATCTGCATAGTGAGTTTCAAGTTACCTGTGCCACAAGGGGTTCAACAAACAAACAAAAGATCTGACAAAGTCTGGGCTATATTGGAGTACCAGGCCAGCTAAAGGCAAAACTCTACAGTAAATACACAGACAGAAGGAGAGTATAAAATAAGCAGCAGACACAATCTTTTCCTTTCTTTACCCTTCCACATTGGCTAGTGTTGCTCTTAGACGCTTGTCTCTTAGATGCTCATAGATGGGGAAGCAGCTAAAATAACTTTCTATTAAACTTCTTTGGAATTATGAATTCTTCAACATCCTGCAAATGTGCATGTCGAGTCCAGACCCACCTGCAAATCTGATGATGCTCAGCAAATGTCCCAGTCAATGGGCAGTGGGAACTACTAGAGGCCAAACAGGTATTCTACCCTTCTGTTTTTGTCTTTTTTTTTTTTTTTTTTTTTTTTTTGAGATGGTCTCTCTTTTTAACACTGGCTGGCATAGAACTCACTATGTAGACCAAGCTGGCCTTTAACTCACAACAACCCTCCTGCCTCTGCCTCCCAAGTGTGCCATGAATATTCTGTCAATTTTTTTAAACAAAATGTGGACCAGTGGGTGAAAACAGGAGTTTTGGACGGTGCCAGATATTGTTTTCAATACCTACCTGGACAGGATTGCAAAGTGGGCAGTGTTGGAGCAGGAAAGGGTCATCTCTGAGGTCAGGACACATGCATATGTGCAGTGATAGGCACAAATATACTTGTATGGCAGCATACTTTCTTTGGACACTTAAGTCACTGCTGCAGACTCCTTCTGCCATATCTTTGCTACATATGTAGCTTCCTACATGCACTTTGTTTTTTGAAACAGGGCCTCACTATGCTGCAAAGACTAGCCTAGAACACCTAGACTCAAGGAAACCTCCTACCTCAGCCTTCTGTGTCTGGTGAAGCCAGCAGATACACACTAGTGTTCTCAGCTCACATTTTAACTACATCTTTTTTCTTCCAAAAGTAACCACCACCACCAAGACTTTCCCCCACTTTATATCACAAAACAGAAGTCTGAATATGAGCCCCATTCAAACACCAGGCACAATAGTATATAGCTTTCCCATGTGGATATTATTATCCCTGCAACAAATGTTAAATCCTGAGATGGCTAATTTTGACTTGAAAGTTGCCTGGGTTTTGAGACACCTGAAACACTGGCAAGGTACACCCCTGTCCACAGTGCTATTTCCAGATGAGGTCACCAGGGCTGTGGCCTAAGGAATGGAATAATCTTCTGATAGATTCATAATGTGATGGCATTGGTTGTGGGTGAGGCCTACTTAGGGGAAGATCTTTGAGGCTATTTAGTCCCATAGTTGTTTCTCCTCACCAACTGTAACCCCAAAAGGCCTTTCTTCCCTACAGATCAATGTTTAAGAACTGCAACTATTTAAATTTTTGTTAAGCTGGGTGACTGACTGTGGTGCCTTCCAGGCCCATGATCCTAGCACTTAGGAGGTTGAAGCAGAAGGATTACAATGAGTTTAAGGTCAATCTGGCTAAATAACGAACTTGAGGCCAGCCTGGGCTACAGAATGAGACCCTACCTCAAACCCCAAAAATAAAAAATAAAAAAAATCCTATCACCAATGAAAATTAACCTAATAAAATGCTCAATAATAGTTCCCTATCCTTCAATGTTCTCTCTAGGTGGAAAATATGTTGTCATGAAATTGTCCTCTGTGTTAAACAGCTTTTGCTTTCCATTGTATATAATGACAACAGAGTAGTCAATATTTAGGATACATGAGATAGATCAGCCACCTCCTAAGTCTTCAAGTGACATAACATGACCTTAAATATTCACCATACTTCCCTCTTATAAATTGGGGAACAATATCTCACTTACTCAGCTCTCAAAGTAGTTCTGTCCTACAGATTAAGAAGCTTGAGCAATTAGGGACCCTGTATTAATACAGGCCATCCCTAGTACCCACTTTATGTTCCAAATGGAATTATTTTGCCCCATCCTATTTCCATTATCTGTACTTATATTTTACATCACACACACACACACACACACACACACACACACACAGCATGAAGCACTCCTCTGACCCGCTTCTTATTAACAGTGGAATAGTTTATGTCATTGCTATACAAATATATTTAGAAACAGAGAGATTCCCTTGAGTCTCAACAGTTTCCTGGATACTCAGTCTTTTTTAAAATAAAATTAAAAAAAGTTAGCATTTCTGGGTTGGCTTCATGTGACAGCTTTACACACAGGCCCACAGAAGGAGACTCCACATGGAATACCCCCCCCACACACACACAAAGTCAGCAGAGCCCCAGCTCATGTGGGAACTCTGTGGAAGTATTCCACACTTTGGCGTCCCCCCTCCTTTTCCAATAGAGGATAAAATATTACACAGATATTGTCAAAATTCACACCTGAGTTAGACATTTTGCTGGAAAACTACACATTCAAGAGGAAAGATCATAGTGTAAAACACCACTATGTACACGAGTATGGCCAGTATGTACACGAGTAAAGCCTCAGGTATGGCTTTCTCTCTCCCTCACCCTCCCTCCCTCTCCTGCTGTTTCCTCAATTTTCTGGTGTCAGGAGAAAGAAGGGGGGGGGCAAGACAAGGAGAAACACCGGAGCAGAAAAAAGACAAATGTTCTTGAACTCAGGTAGATGTGGGCGTCAGAAGAGGACCTGCAGACAGAACAGCATGGCCAGAGGGTGACTCTGCCTTTGTAGAGAGGGCAGGACTTTTTGTTTTGTTTTGTTTTCCAAAACAGGGTTTCTCTGTGGCTTTGTAGGCTGTCCTAGAACTCGCTCAGTAGACCAGGCTGGCATCAAACTCACAGAGATCCACCTGCCTCTGCCTCCTGATGCCACCTATGTGCGCCACCAATGCCCGGCTGAGGAAGGGACTTTGTAGGGCTCAAGAATGGAAGGATTTGATTATAGAAAAGGAAGTGAGGCAAAAATGAAAACTGTGCTAATTAAACAAAATAAGGCTTTGGTGCAGACATGAGATTTCAGTCTTTCCAAGAATTTGGGATCTGTTTGGAATTGTGGCTGAGGGCAGAGTCCAAACCATGATCTACCATTCTTGCAGTTTGGTACACCAAGCAAACAGCTCTCCCCAGAAGTCCACAGGCCAGCTGAGGAATAACAATGGCACAATGCCCTTCCTCTAAGAGATGAAGCCACAGTGAAGCCATGGAAAACTTTAGAGCGGGGAAGTGGCTATAGGCAAGGCAGGCGAGCACGGTAAACTCCCAGCAAGATTATCAAGAGCACAAGGCATCCATGTGGCCTTCAGCAAGGCATCATTATGGCCTTCAGTCATAGTTTGGTTCTCTGGAGTCTCTGGATCCCCAAGAAGGCAAGAATGTGGGTTTGCTCTTCAGCATCGGCCATTTCTCCCACCTGTCCCCAAGTAGTCTGTCCATTCGTGGAAGGCATGACCCCCTTTGTTCTGGTGGGAACTAAGGGCCAGGTGGAATGGGAGGAAGATTTTGGCCTCAGTGGAGGTAGGTGGGATGGTTCCAACGGTACCATGGTCTGGAAGGAAGAGGAAAACAGGCCAAGCCAGAGTTACAAACCTGATGGGGGAAGACTAGGAATGGGGAGGTGACAACTAACAGGCAGGCAGAGAGGTCCTTAAGGGGTAATGAAAACATTCTAGAATTAGATAACAGTGATGGTTGTTGTACAACCTTGTGGATTTTATGGCATATGGATCATGTCTCCAATATTAAAGTCTCCTCAACCCCAGGAAAATCTGATGTCCTAGACTATGAAACATCTGGACAATAGAAGGTGCTTGCTGAACTGCCTGGATTTGGACAAGTGGATTCATCTCTTCCTATAAAGCTCAAGTGTGCAACTCAACACAAAGAAACCCTGTTTAAAACAGGCTGCCTCCCATCCCCCTGCCTCAGCCTCCTGCATGCTGAGATTCCAGGTATAGATGTCACCCTTTTGAGAAGGGTTCTTTCATTGGCTGGAGCTCAAAGAAGTCTTCCCTCACTTCCACACTAGCACAGGGATTACAAGCATACACTGCCAAACCTGGCTTGCTTTTTTGTCTTTCTCTGCAACAGGGAAGATTCTCAAGACATCCATTCTAAGAATACCTTCCCAGTACTTTATTCAGCTTGTGAGCTAAGGCTGCCCTGCTGCCTCCCAGGTAGAACTGGGAGACACAACTCAGTAGCACTTTTCCGTCTTCCTGTTCCAGCTGTACCTGAGGGCCAGAGTTGGTCTATGCCTGAGCTCCAGGCTTGGGTCAGAATATTATGTGACTCAAGTTCCTGGTGTGGAGTGTTCTGGAGCCCAGCTCTCGACCTGGTCCTGTGTCACATGAGCATTTGGAAATTTCCACCATCAAAGTGAGGATGGAAATGTTGGCTTTGTTGACATCAGCCCTTGCCAGGACTGCTCACTGGCTACAGCTTCTTTTTAAATTCTTACTCCCTGGGGATGCAGTCCAGTCTAGCTCTTTGCTCTGTCCTCCCTCCTCCACCCCATTCCCCAATGCTACCCCATTTCCCATTTCCAGTCCTCGTCTATGGCACTGGACCAACTCCTCACACGCCCCTGAGCCTGCCAGATGCTTCCTCATGGCCATCCACTTACCCTGAGGAGTTAAAGCCAGAGGAGGAGTTCATTGCTGCTTTGGAGTTATTTTGAGATGCTGTGGGGCTGCTGGCATGGAGTCCTGAGCCAGGAGATGAAGGCCTGCTGTTGTTCCCAGGGGAACAGGATGACGTTACTAAGGACAAGGAGAGACAAAAACAAGGCAAAATAATGCTTCTGGGTCTGGGGACCTTTGTGACACGGCCCTTCCAACACATAATTTCCTGGTGTAAAACCCCAAAGAGCACTTACCTTCTCCCTACCCTTGCCTATCTACCATGTTAACATCAAGGCCCACCCATAAGCCCATCCTTGGTGGGGCTCTCTGCAGCCTAGGCCCTCAGAGCAGTATGGCTGGTTCTGTCAGTCCGAGACTTGCCAAATGCATAGAGGACAGATGCCAAAATCATCCTCCTATGGGACACACCCTGGGCAGGAGGGGAGAAGAGGCATGGGGAGAAAGAAAGCTGGAGAGCTGAGAGACCTCCAGAATCTCACACTCTCTGACTCCACAATGAGAATGCATTGAAGGAGAACCAAGCCTCATCTTGGCCCTGGGCCTACCCTGACCCACCCTGAAAATCATTCTCATCCTCTGTAAAATGGTGGGTTTGGACTAAATAGATACTCCTCATGTTTGGAATCCCAACATGTGTTTCATGGATAGAATGCCATATATTTTACTAGTCAAACTAAGATTTAAAAAAAAGGAGAACATGCTGAGATTTATGTCAGCATTTAAAGCTTCTAGAGGACAGCTGGATATAGCCTTTACTAGTTCTTTGAAATGCTACAGGTGCTTTGGGAAAAAACAGAACCCTGGAAATGTGTTTGGAAAACTGTCTTCCTTCGGTTGTCCGTACAATTCATTTTGGAATGTATTATACCCTTGAGTGTTGAGCCATGCTGCAATTAAAATAAAAACAAACATTTGTTGACATTTTGCCTACCGACATTTTCCAAACTTAAGTGATCACAGAGTCCTGCTCTCCCAGCCCTGATTTTTAATGTCCTTTGAGACATACTGAGCAAATGCTGACCTAGATTAAGTGCTTTTTAGGTGTTTTGTTTTGTTTGAAATAGCATTTCTCTAGGTGGCTCTGGCTGTCCTGGGACTTGTTCTGTAGATCAGGCTGGCCTGGAACACCTCTGTCTTCCAAGAGCTGCCATTAAAGGTGTGTGCAACCATGCCTGGGTCCTTTCAGTTTTAATGTTGTTTAGATTACTCCTTGTGGTGTCTGGAAACCTCTTTTGAAGCTCACCTGTTCCAGTCATGGTGCTATGGACAGGAGGGACGGAGAGGGCTCCCAGAGACCCTGAGGGAGAGACCTGCAAGGCAAGAGAGGCTTGTGAATGCCCATGCTGCAGCCTTCTTCGTCCTGCCAGGACACTGGGTGAAAGACTGCAGAGAGCCATCTGCCTTCTTTGCTGACCTCCTCACTCCATAATTTTCACCTTGTGCTTCATAGGAAAACCTGTGGACTACAGACAGCCATCAGGACCCACTTCCAGCCTACTGCGGGAAGCTCCCTGATGCTGACACATACCACTCCCCCTCCTGCTGGGGGCCCTGGCAAAGTTCCTCTGGTACTGCCAGGCTGAAGGTTTGTCACAGTGCCCTGGAGGAGAGAGGAGCAAGCCTTTGAGGCTCTTACTCTGGCAGATGTTGCCAGCTATCTGCTCCATTTCTACTTTATATGTTTATAATCTTAGCACCTGGGAGATTGAGGCAAAGGGACTGCTGTGAGTTTTGGGTCAACTAGGAAAAAAAAAAAAAAAAAAAAAAAGGAAGAGGAGAAGAAGGAGAAGGAGGAGGAGGAGAAAGAGGAGGAGGAGGGGAGGAAGAGGAGGAGGCAGGCAGAGACTTAAAATACCAGAAGGAGTTGTTCAGGAGCTAAGGAGATAGCTTGGCTCAGTGAATAAAGTGCTTGCCTCTCAAGCAGAGACTGGAGTTCAGCTCTCCAGCACTCACATGAAAGCTAGGTACATGTGACTATAATCTCATGCTGGGAAGAAAAGGCAAGATGATCCCTGGGGCTTGCTGATCAACCAGTGTAGCCAAACCAGGAAGCTCCAGGGTCAGTGAAAGACCCTATCTCAAAAAAATTAAGATAAAAAGCCAATGTTGACCTCTGGCACACACACACACACACACACACACACACACACACACCAACAAAGTTTAACCTCCTAGTTCGGGAACCTGGCCCTCACTACGATTATCCTAGAACAAGAAATAAGGAATGGACACATCTGGGTGTGAGACCTGGCCCTGTTACCCACCATCTGCATGACTATGAGTAAGTTATCAACCTCAGGGAGGCCTGGTTTTCTCATCTGTGAAACAGCAGCAGCACCTCCCTGATATTTCTTTTAATTAAGATTTAATGAGATAATGTCTATAAAGCTTCCAACCCTGTGGCTGGCAAAGAGCACCAGCTTGTTAAATGCTGCTTCCCTTGCTCCCCGAAGACTACTGTTTATCTCTAGGTGCTTTCTTAGCTCCGCCTTTGAGCTGAGATCTGCATACACTTACTCCCTTTTCTTTTCTCATGTTGACCAGGAAGCTCTGACCAGCATTCCCACAAGATACTGACATAGAGGCTCCACCTGGGGACCTGCCATCTCCCCGAGGCTGGAACAGCCCCTCCAACAGGAAGTAGCATGTTCTCATTTCCTAATTAATCAGAAATCCTTCTTGATGCTTCTGGGGCCTGGAGGGTAGAGGCAGGTGTGGGGCAGTTTGGGAGGTGTGGCAGAATGATGAGAGATGTTATCAATCATCTCCTTTCCTTTCCTCCCAGATGCCACACCCAAGAAATCTGTTGTTTTCAAATAAATGATGGTGTTCGGGCAGTCACTGTGCTTAGTGCCTTCCATTTCCAGCTAAAGACTATGCATAAGCAAACACATACATATATGGTTCCTTTAAACATTTTTTAAACATATAGTAGCAAAATGGTGCCAAGATGATCTATGCAATCATGGTGTGTGTGTGTGTGTGTGTGTGTGTGTGTGTGTGTGTGTGTGTGTGTGTGTGTGTGTGTGTTGCAGTGCTCATGGAGGCCAGAAGAGGGCATCAGATACCTTGGAGCTGGTAGATGTGAGAACAGGTGGGTGTTGGAAACTCAACTCAGGTCTCCTGTAAGAGCACTATGAACTCTTAACCACTGAACTATCTCCAGCTCCTAATAATTTCTTTTTCTAACTTAGCCATCTTGAGATTGCTTTGTATCAGAAACAAAAGACACCATTTTCATTCCATCAAGACCAGAGGAAAAGACAGGGTCATCCTATCCAGTCCTATCTTCTTCCTACATGACATCTGGTGTGGAACTCTTGTCTTCCAGGCATGCTGTGGCCATTACTATCTAGAAATGCTTATTTTGTTTAAAAAAAGATTTTATTTCATTTTTATTTTATGTGTATGTGTGTCTTCACGTATGTCTGTGCACCATGTGCATGCCTGGCCTGCAGAGGCCAGAAGACAGCATAAGATCCTCTGAACAGTTGTGAGTGAGCTATTACTTAGGTGCTGGGAATCGAACCCAGATTCCTCAGGAAGACAGCTAGTACTGTTAACTGCTAAACCATCTCTCCAGCCCCAGCCTGGAGTTCTTTAACAGCATGCCTTCTCAAAGGCTGTTCTTTTTGCCTCCTGAACTACTCTTGCTTCTACACATTGTTCTTCAAACAAACCATGGGCTCCTCACTTATGACTGTCATGCTGGCTTGAGTGTGCTTGTTTTTTAGTTTTTTGAGACAGGGTTTCTCTGTGTAGCCTTGTGTCCTGGAACTCGCTTTGTAGACCAGGCTTGGCCTCAGACTGTGAGGTCCACCTGCCTCTATCTCCCAAGTGCTAGGATTAAAATCACGACTGAGTGTCTTTTATCTGCATTCCCACACTGCTCCTGTGGGACTCTCAGGCTAGACCTGTCACACACAGTTGGTTTTATTTCTTGCATTCTCAGTCTCTTTATTCTGGGTTTCTGCCCTCGATCCTCTTGTTTTCGAATGGCTGATGTCACCAGGGTGTGGAGAGGACCTTCTTCTTTACTTCATACAAATTCTATATAAGCGTCTTTTCACCTAGGACTTCAACTGCCCCAGTATGCTTGTGATGCCCCTGATTCCCACGTCTCCACCCCAGCTTCCCTCCTGACCTCTGTATCCATCGTTCCAAGCCTCTAGGGCCAGTCCCACTTAAGTGTCCTGCAGGCCTACATCATGATGATGCAAAGGTTGGAATACTCCCTTTTCCCACTCCAAAACCAGTTAATCCTGTTTGCTTGGTCCACACATACAGCTAGCATCTACCCAACCAGCCAAGCCTGAACACTTTGAGTCATCCCAAGGATTCCCCTTTTACCACTCTCCCTGCCCCAAGCTAGCTCTGAATTTATTAACTGAGCCCTTTTGTCTATATTTGTGTTTGTTTTTGAGAGAGGGCCTCACATCCCTCAAGTTGGTCCTGAATTTGCTAAGCAACCGAGGATGACCTGGACCTCCTGAGTGCTGAGATTACACGGTGGTACTGTAGCTCTTACTCAGGGCTTCATGCACAGTAGGCAAGTACTCTGCCAACTAAACTACACCCCTCACCCGAGTTTATCTCTTGACACTCTCCTCTATCGCCTGCCCTATGACCAGTTCAGCCTCACTCTTCGACATTCCTCTGCATGGAGCCACCTGAAGTTTCAGGAAGGTACTGTACATTCTTCCCTACCTCGCTGCTTCCCCAGCTTCCCCAGGAGACCGCTCCACCTCCCACTTACCCGCCTCTTGTAAACACAACTCAGGCACTAATGACCTCCTTGGGGGAGCCTTCCTAGTCACCTTCCCCAAGGTGTGTCAGCTGCTGTCCTAAGGTCGCTTAGAAAAATGATCCTGTTTATCTCTTGTTTACTTGTGTGTATCCTCTGCTAGACAATGAGGTCCCCTTGGACTGGGAATAAATGGCATCTATCTTCAGCACTTGGCACAAAGACTCGCATAGCTGATCTGTGAATACGTGGAGGGAAATCAACAATGTGGTGGTTTTTATGTAGCTGCTAGGTCTTACCCAGCCTGTACCCACCCTGGAGTATTGGAAGACTAGAAGGCATCACTCTCTCCAACTCCTCTACCCTCCTACCAACAATGTACCCAAAGATAGAGAATTCTACACTGCTAACCAGAGCCCATCTCTCCCTATATGGAGCAGACACCTTTTAATTCCCAGTCCTCTGTCTCCCTAGAATCTCAAGTTATTCTCAGCCATGGCTTTTCCCTGGAACACCAGATGCTAAGCCTTAACCCCAACTAGGTACTGCCTTTTGGGTGTCTAGGCAGCACACTCAACTCAATATGACTGGTTTCAGATTCTCAACTGTCTTTGTCTCTCAAGCCTGCTCTTCATTCAGTCTTCAAAGTTTATTATTATTATTATTAATTATTTGGAGACAAGGTCTTTCTAGGTAGTTGTGGCTATCCTTGAACTCTCTATGTATGCCAGGCTGATCTCAAACTCAAAGAGATCTGCCTGCCTCCACGTCTCCTCCAAGTGCTGGGATTAAAGGTGTGTGCCACCATGTCCAACTCTACATTTTTTCAAAAGGGCAGTGCCAGCAACATGCATCCAGTACTAGGGTAGCTCAGTTGTTAGGGTGCTTGCCTAGCACACAGGAAGCCCTGGCTTCCATATTTAGCACCAGAAAAAAACAGGTGCATACCTATAATCCCAGCACCCAGGAGATAGAGGTCATTCTTGGCTACATAGTTAGCTCAAGACTGGTCTGGGCTACCTGGGACTCTGTACCATAAAATAAACAAAACAAAACCAACAAAGCAGCCTGGGAAAAACATGGCAATGATTTCCAGCCTGATGCTCTGCTGTTTGAATCTGAGCCATTAGAATGTCTTATTGGCTTTACAGCTGAAGAATGTACAGTATCTAGTCATTTATTCTCATCACCATGGCCACCACCCTCCAAACCTCCTCTACTCAGCCTGATGGCTGTCTTCTGGCTGGTCTCCTGCTTCCCACACAGCAGCCCACATCAACCAGCTCAAACTTACACATTTAGGCTTCTCCAACACTTCCTATTCCAGTCAACCAAAGTTCTGGGCCCTCTTACTCAACTCCAAGACTGTGGGGAGTCTACTTTCTGCTACTTCTCTGAATATGCCTGCCTTTTGCCCTTTTGCATAGACTTTTATATGTAGTATTCGTTTGTTTATTCATGTACTGAATCTCCCCTATCCACTACCTACTATGCTCTAGTATGGAAGGCTCTTGGCTCCCACATTCCCCCAAGTGTTGGCAGTCAGCCTGGCTCCAAGCTACTTACCAGCCGGGAGTTGTAGATGGGTGGCTTGATGGGTGTGGCCACAGGGCAGTTGATTCGCTTCTCCTTTTGCCGTCGATTGCAGAACCAGACCCTTACCACCTCCTTTTCCATGGACAACTGTTCTGCGATCATGGAGATCTCTTCTGAGCTGGGTTTAGGGTTCTACAGGGATGGAGGGATAGGGTGAGGTCAGGAGACAGAAACAGGTTCAGAAACTGGAGGTGAGGGTCAGATATTCCAAACACGAAGAATTGAATGTATGAGTCAAATGCCTTAGAGTCAGATCAAGGGTGGAATACTGACTTTATCACCTATGTTCTGAGTGTCCTTGGGAATTCCCTTTACCTCTGAGCCCCAGCCTTTCCATGTATGGAGTCAGACTACCTGCCTAGCACATAGGACTATGGCAAGGGTTACTAGAGAAAGCATGTGTACACCTCAAGTGCAGGGCTAGAATAGATGACAGGATACAAAAGGTTGGCCCCCTCCTATACTCCTTCCCTCAGAAGTAGTTCCACTTCGAGGCCTCCACAGGTAGATTATGGAGGGCAGGTGGACTCCTCGGGAAAAATACTCCACTCTGAGTCCTTCTTCATAACCTCGCCCCTCACATCTCTTTTTAGAAAATGAGCAGGCTGGAACATTCAGGCCTACCAAGTCTGTGGGAGAACTGCAGGCAGTATGATATCATCACTCTGTCTCGCTGACCTGCCAACCCAGCTCATGGCTCAAGCCTTTTTCCTTATACTTGCACCCTCCTTTAACAATACTATTCTAAAAAACCTGAAATGTTGGTAACTCTAGTCCAGTCATCCTGCAGCTGTGGTGTCCCTGAGCCAGACTCAGTAGGGGATGTGCTCCAGAGCAGCAGTCCTAGCAGCCAGGACCCAGAAGGCTGGACTGAGTGGTTTTCAGTATCCAGGGAAGCTGTAGGAGCTGCTGCCTGAGGGATCCCTACAGACGCTCTCTGTAGTTACCCGTATCTCCCTCTTCTCACCCCCAGCTCCCACGAGGCTCACACCTTTCACACATTACTTTTCACACAAGAATATGCTTTTGCTATCCTTGAGAACGTTTGTTTAAAATCTATGGTTAGAATATCGAATTTAGAACATGGAAAGATCTGAAAACTTTTAATTAAAAATATATAAATGCATGTTTAAAAAATAACTAAGAAATAAAACATTCTAATTGGTGGGGGAAAAAAGAGACTTATGCAGTATAATCAAAGTGTCTCTAAATGTGCATGAAAAGTAACATTAGCAATGTCTTTTAAAAACCAAAGACAAGACAGACAGACAGACAGACAGACAAGAGGCAAAAGAAAAACAAAAGGTAACGGCCTGTCTTTCTACTTTTCTTCATGTGTTTTCCAATTTGTTGATAATGTACATTTGGTTATTATTTTTTAAGTTAAAAATCTTTTTTAAATGTTAGTGTTTATTTACTTGAGAGTAGAGGCATATACTATGGCAAAAGTGGGTGGAGGTCAAAGGGCAACTTGAAGGAACTGGTACTCTCCTTCTACCATGTGGATTCTAAGGGCTGAACTCAGGTCATCAGGCTTGGCTACAAGTACGTTTCCCCTCACTAAGCCATCTTGCCAGCCCTTTATTACACTTTTAAGTTGGAAAGCAAAATTTGCTTCAAAAGAGATGGCTTTCTCCTATCCCCTCAAATGTATACAGAAACATCAGCCCTACTAGGGTGTTGTGCTCATTCTTGGATCTTACAGTGAGAGCCCCAAATACATGTCAGAGAAAGAGGAAAAGAGTTTTCTGCAACTTTGGAAGAAAATCAACATTTCTGGGCTCCTAGAGTAGAAGGGTGACTTGGCTTCCTCCCAGACAGGTAGGGAGTGGTGGAGTAGTACTTAGGGTCATGCACTGATCTCAGCTTTCTGCACATGTAGGACCCGATCACCCACCTGCACAAGCTGGCTCACCCACTCCCACCAGAGGAGGCTACTCACGTCTTGAAATCGCTTCTCCAGTGTCAGGCGGATGTTGGTCTCGATGCTGGTCCTTTTCTTCCTCTTCCTGCCAAACACTTCACTGATGGTGGGGTAGGAGCTGGGTGTATTTGCTGAAGGGTCTGAGGGGGAGGATTCTGGAGAGAGGAGCAAATGTAGCTCAGAGATGGAGATGTGTGGCTGGTCCAGCCTGATAGAGTAAACCCGAGGTTCATCAGCCCTTCCCATGGACCCGCAGTGATCTATTCAAAATTAGCCCTGAACCCATCAGAGAATCCAGAACAGATCAAGTCCTGCTGCAAATGTCCCCCAGGGCTCAAACAACAGAGTTTCCAGGTGTTTACAGTCATGGTTTGGGGATGCCCAGACATCAGTGGCCCGTGTAGGTATAGAGGAGAAGGTATAACTATATATAAGTCACACAGTCTGAACTGTTTTAAACGTTATGACCATTTGTGAACACTGAGGGAAATGGGTGACTCTGGCGTGTGGGAACCCACGCTAGTTCTGAAGACATTTGTCCTCGAGTGAAAGATGAGAGTCACAGCTGCAGGATGGGGAGAAGTCATACTAACAATGACCCGGAAAACCCTTTCCCAAAGATTCTAAGAGCTTCCATAATTTCTTCTATTTGGATGTTTCATTAAAAGTTGTGTCAGTGGCATTATAATGAGGAGGATTCCTGCACACTCTTCTGAGTAAGAGGACTTCCTTAAAGTGAACCACCCTGGCCACCTAAGCTGCCCATCCTGTCTTTACCACTGGGGTAGTAATCAATAACCTACACTCCTATTTAACAGAGCCTAGCCCTGGAGAGGGGCTTGTTCCTTTCCTCTCCACATGGGCCAGGACATCTCAACCGGGGCCACCCTGCACCACATACTTCCCTGGGCACACTTAGCAATGTCTGGGAGCATGCAGACATTCAGGCCGCTCACCTCCAATGCCTAGGCCAGCCCCCAAGGGCAATTTTACTTGGTTAAAATGTCAGGTTCCCTGTCTTTCACTTTTTCTAATGCCAAATTCTGGTCATCATTCCAAGTGCCCTGGCACTTTTCTTATCCCCTTGACCTCCTGGCAGGCCTGGTTCCTGACAGGGTCCACTTCCTCATCACCCTTCCTGCTGACAGGCTTTTCTGGCCAGTCCTATCACAGCAATTGCCTCCAGAATAGTCAAGTAAAGGCCTGGAGCTGGATCTGGCTCTCCTTGCCTTAGTGGACTCTACAGGGCCCTCTTCCCCATCTTCTGACCAAGGCTGATCCCATGTGACAATGTGAGTAAGTGGGACAAACTTAGCCTCTAAGCAGCTGTCTTGAAATATACGGTAGGTAGCTCTGGGGCAAGGGATATAAAGAATGGAAAGGAATGGAGTGGAGTGGAATGGAATGGAATGGAGTGGAATAGAATAGAATAGAATAGAATAGAATAGAATAGAATAGAATAGAATAGAATAGAATAGAATAGAATAGAATAGAATAGAATAGAAGAGAATAGAATAGAAGAGAATAGAATAGAAAGAATTAGAATAGCAGTGAAGTAAGTTGTCCTGCCACAGATGAGCCACATCTGCCAAAGGGCTCCCTTAGTAATGAAAATGAAATTTTCATCTCTGCTTACCATCCTCCTGGATCTTACTTCTTGGTTCATGCCAGGCTCAAAAGGGAAATAAAGGGATCCTATCCCTTGACCTGGTCAAGCCCCATCACACACTCACCCCTGGAATTACCCCCATGGGCCCCTTCCATGCTCCTGTCTCATTTCTCTGCCACCTACCTGCATCATTCAGCCACTTCTCCAGCAGTGGCTTGAGTTTACACATGTTCTTGAAGCTCAGATTAAGGGCCTCAAATCGTGAGATGGTGGTCTGGCTGAAGTCATTGCCGTACAGCTTCCCCATTGCCAATCCCACATCTCCCTGCAAGAGGTATTGGGAGGGAGGAGGGTGAGGGACAAATGTCTATTTTTTGTCTGTGTCCTCTACTGCACTAAAGCTATCACATAGGCAGAGCCCTGAGCATCTTCCCAGGTCTTTTTGTTCTAGGATACAAAACCGGCTTATTTCTCTCCTTACACTATGAATGGTACATGCCCTTGCTTGGTTTTCTTCTGTCTCCACCAGCAATGTCCTCACTTTCCTTCCCACTAGCTCTGTGCTCTATTATCAGGGAACAGAATGCAGAACACTTGCTCCAACTGCTGTCAGGACGCTCCTAGAAGTGCATTTGGGAGGACCCAGTCACTATCCTGCAACCTACTTCTTCCATCTGCTGCCCCCAAAGCAAACCTGTGTGAAGCCCAGCTTAATGCGCCTCTGCTTGAAGGTCTTGGCGAACTTCTCCAGCTCCTCTAGGTCGCTGGGCTCATCAGTCCCTCCCGGGCCCGGCAGATGCTTGGGCACTGGCAAATGCTGAGGTGCTTCCAGATGGGGATCTAAAGAGGATCCCGACAGCCCAGGGCGTCCAACTGCCTGGTCAGGAACACAAGCTAAGGTGAGCCACAAAGTTTTGCCAGACCAAGCAGAGGTCTCTGTACTAATAGTTCACTTAGAGGGGGACAGGTCCTAGAGTTGACTGAGCCCTATCACTGCCATAGAGATTAGAATTTCTGTGAATCCAGAACCAAACTGGATAACCTGGGTAGGAAGAGAAAAAAACAGGACAAGGAGGTGGCCTCTTTGGGTTTTGGTCTGTGACTCATTGACTCAGAGTAGGTGATTTCCTCTTGTCAGCTTTCCACCATAAAAGGAGCTGGCAGTGTTGTTTACTACGAGATCTGAGATCTCAGTGTGGGATAAACTTCAGCACAGGACAAGGAAAAGGTTATTTGCCTGTTCTTTTCCACAGAGCAAGGCAATGGCGACACACACAACAGTCACAGACTGTAGATAATAGACATCTGGAAATTCAAGATATTAGTAATGGGTGTCTCTTTCCTTCCTATGCCAGTTTTCTTTAATGAGAATGTTGTGGGCTTATGTTATGTACCCATTTTTTTTTTCTTTTTTGAGGAAAAGCTTTTGCCATACTGCCCAGTCTGGCTGATTCTCACAATCTTCCTACCTCAGCCTCTGCAGTACTAGGATTACAGATATACACTACCATTCCTAGAGAGAGTTATAGTTCTAATCAAAGGTGGTTTTGAAAAAGTTGTTTTTATTTTATATGTTTGGGTGGTTTTGCATGCATGCTGTATGTATGTATGTGTACCCATAGTCTGTGGAAGCAAGCAGGTTGTTTGATTCTCTGGAATAAGAGTTACAGATGCATGTGAGCCACCATGTGAGTGCTGGGAATGAGTAGACTGCTGAGCCATCTCTCCAGACCCAAGTAAAAGCTTTTTGTTTGTTTTAACTACCACTATCTTAACACACTTTGTCAGAAGATATCTCTTCCTTAGTCTGCTTTCATAGGAAAATCTACCATCTAATTTAGAGCCATGCTGCATTCACACAAGATTGAGAATATATCTAGTCTTGAAATAGCTATTTTTTAAAAAGACTTATTTATGTGTACAGTTATTTTGTCTGCCTGTGTGTAAATGCTCCACATATGTGCCTGGTACCCTTAGATGCCAGGAGAGGGAGTCCCCAGTTCTGATCCCCTTAAACTGGAGATTTTACATATGGTTGTAGCTGACATGTGGGTGCTGGGAACTGAACCTAGGTCCTCTGCAAGAACAGCGAGTACTCTTAACCCCTCAGCCACTTCTCCAGGCCCTTGACATAGACATATCTATTATTTCACAAACATCTTGAGGGCCAGACACTGTCCAGCACAGACACTACTCACTGCCTTTGAGGACAATGAGCAGAAAGCCCCTGTCTGTCCTTCCTGGTTTGCTTTTTTCCTTTGAAGAATTTCACTCCTCTCTCCTGTTCTGATTTCCCAGACACAGGCATCCTTACGAGAAGGAGGATAAAGGAGTCAGAGTCTTCTAGGTCAGATTGGCTAGAAAAATCACAAATAGATCCTGTTTTCAGGAGATGAGAATGGGAGTAGAGGGAGGTAGCCCAGACCAGATTCCCAGAGCAAAGTTGTAGTCACCCTTGAACTTTCCTTTTTGTAAATTCATTTGATATTGCATTTGACAAACACATTGAGCTACACCTTCACCTCCTCCTCTACATCCCATAAATTACCTGATTGCATCAGTTTGATGTCCCAGAGTTCATTCACTTATCCCTCTCTGCTCTTGTTTCTGTAACTGTTGGTCAGTTATCATACTCTAGGAGGACCTTTCTACTTACTTATTTGTAGTCTGGGTCTCTTTGTGTTACCCAGACTGGTCCTCAACAAGTAATTTCTCTTGCCTTAGCCTCCCTGGTATCCAGGACTACAGACAGACAGCATGACACCCCAAGTTGGTCCTGGGTATGCTCTAGGACCTCAGAGTTTAACTATGCCATGTTTTGGACGCAGCCCAAAGGAAGAAAATAGCAGCTTAGCTGTTCCCATTTATTTCGACCACTAGGTGGCAGTCTTCTTCTAGCTATTTTATGTGGATATCAGGCCTGCAATAAGCCAGGGTCCTTAGTGAGCCTTGGGAATCTTAGCCCAGGAGAAGGGATATTACAAATTTCTGTGGTCATTTTCTAATCATCTCTCGTAGGAAGAAACCATGCATCTGTGCAGGTTATTGACATTCCAAGGACACCCAGCACGAGGCTGTATGTCAAGAAACAGACTTTATTTCCTAATTGACAAACAGGTGCTCTACATGTGCTCCAAAGTGGTCTGCACAGGACTCTCTCCTGCCAGACATCAGCCTACTTGTCCCCAGCATATGCACTGCAGGGCTTAGTCAGATGTAGTGGTTCTGAGGGGAGATGCTGGCTTTGGTGTCTTGCCTTTCTTGGGGCTTGAGGGCATCTGGGTACAACATTGGGTGGGAGTGGCTTAGCATCTTGAGTAGCTGGCTAAGTTCTTAAGAGGGTGAAGCCAGAACCTGACAAGACTGGAGTTGTGTGCCCATAGCAAACATTAGGCCAGTCAAAGAGTCACATTTTAGTGACAAGGCAAACTACCTCCTTAGGAGTATCTTGGGGTTTTCCCAGAGCCAAACAAAGAGAGTCCCTGAGGAGCCAGTGTCCTGCAAGAGGCAAGAGGTCTGAGGAGCTCAGGTTTGCCCAGGGCTGGGACAGTCAGTCTATGAAGACACAGGGGGAGGGGGTTGGCAGTTACCTGGGAGGCGAGGCCAGGCCCTGTCTGTGGGAGGAGTAGAGTGCCTTGCTGCTGTGGAAAGGAGAGAAGATTCGGCTGCAGACCTGAGTGACAGGGGAGGGATAAAGGAACAAACAAACAAAACAAAACAAAACAAAACAAAAAAACAAATCCAGGCCATTTGAAAGACAAGCTGGACATTGAAACCATGCTAACTGCTCCCTCCTGCTGCTCACCTAATCGGGTCCCACAACCCACCTTAAGCCTGGTTGAAAGGCCCTGTGGGCACTGCCAGGAATTGCCACACACAGGTGGAGGCCAACCAGACTCAGGGATAAACAGATGTAAACAGCAGTCCCCAAACCTGTCCTGCCTGCCTGCCTGCCTACCTGCCTGGAGAGAAGCAAAGGCATAGGAGGGATCAAGACACTCTACCTGGAATCTGATTAGCAGGGCAAGAAGCCCAGAGGGACAAGGACACACAGGAGTGACTACCGACCCAAGGGGGAGGAGAATATGTCAATCTGCCTGTGAGGGAAAGCAGCTGGGCTGTTTAGGCCCACCAGCCAGATCTGAAAAGTCAAAGCAATCAGATGGTGCCATGTTATTGCTCAGAAGGGCACTGGGACATTGGTCAGAGGCTCCTGGAGACCAGGTCATTAAATTCACTGGAGGGAAGCCTGATAGCAAAGGGAAGGCCAGATGTTGAGGCCTTCAACATCTTTTTGGTGGTGGAGATTCTATTTACAAGTTACTTAGGGACCTCCCTCTCCCTAAAAATGCCAAGAAAAGGCTCTGCCTGTCTTGTCTGATGGCTGTGATCAGTAGCTCCCATCTTCAGATGGCCAGAGTCAGCACTTCTTACTCCTAGCAGGAAGGGAGCCCTCAAACCAGCAAGACTGTCAACGGGAGCAAGCCATCTCTGTCACTTGGCATAGAGAAGCTCCTTGGCACATCTGCTGTCCCCAGGCAGTTCTGGGTCACTGATGTACCACATTTGCTAAAGCTGACCTTTCTGCTCAAAAAGTCAAAAGGTAAGAGAGGTCTTGGAGGAACCCTGGCCTAAGAATGAAGAGGCTTGAGGATTAATTTTGCTTACACTATGTTCTGTGCAATGAGCAGAGGCCTGTCACATGAACAAACCAAGTACCTATCAATAACCTTGTGATTCAGAGCTTTATGGTATATTTATAGAGGAGGAAACGAACTTGTAGAGATTACACAAGTTTTCTAACGAAACACAGTCACTATTTTTTCTTTTATTAAAAAACTTATTTTATTTATTATGTATACACTATTGTGCCTGCATGTATGCCTGTGAGCCAGAAGAGGATGCCAGATCTCATTACAGATGGCTGTGAGTCACCATGTGGTTGCTGGGAATTGAACTCAGGACCTCTGGAAGAGCAGCCAATGCTCTTAAAGCACTGAGCCATCTCTCCAGTCCCCAGTATTTTACTTTCTTAAGAAATTTCTCTGACTTCAAATTTTAGCCTGTTTTTCTGCCCCCTCCATCCTATAATATGCCAATACTTGTGCATTCTATGGCTGGGCTATGTTCACATCACTTGGAGTCTTCCAGAAATGAACTGAACCAATGCTTATCTTCTCTATCCTAGTCCAGGAGTATGATGGGTGCTAGTTAGCCAGAATAAACACTCAGATGTGTTTCCATCCATCCCAGTGCTATTCTAAGACACACTGCAAGCTAAGCATGGGGCCCATGTCTTAAGCAGGTACCTGAGTGGGGGTCCAGCTACCTGGACTTCCAAATTCTCCTCTAGAGTATGAGCTATGGAGAGCTCATACTTTCAATAACATTTTTAGCCCTGCTTGGCAGTGATGAATGGAAAGACATGCAGTATAGAGTGATCACCTAGAACATGGGCCTTAGACCATTCTGGAACTTTCTAGTAGGTCACCAGCACTCAATAGGGTTATCTATAGCACAAGTTTACTCTGAGGAATAAGCCAGGAAAACAACTCAACAGACTCCCAGGCATGTTAAGCAATGATACTTGGTGTTATTAATGCTCTGATGTGTTTGCTCAGGGCTTGAGAGTAATTTCCCTGCCAAAGACAACCAGACCTATTTTCTACAGCCTGTGGGAGGCACTGCTGTTCCATCCAGACAGAATCATAGCCAAAGGGAGGGAAAAGGCTCAATGAAAGCCAGCCTTCCAAAGAATCCCAAGGAGCTTCTGCTTCCTTGTGTCACCTCCAGCCCCGCCCCATCAGTCCTAAGAAAATGAGGTCCCAGCAAGAGCCAGGGTAGGAAGGAGAAACAGGGAAGATGTAATCTGGAGTCCCCATTATCCCCCTTCCCCCAAGATCTCTTCCTAGGTCCCAGGTAGAAAAGCTGGTCTTTTTCAGACAGGATTTCATATAGCCTAGGCTGACTCCAACTTGCTGTGTAGCCAAGGATCAGCCTCCTGTCCCCACTTACATGTGCACTGGGATTAAAGATGTCACTGTGTCTGGTTTTACGTACTGCTGGGGATCAAACCCAGGGCATCCTGCATGCTAGGCAAGCTTTCTGTCAGCTGAGTGCTATTCCCAGCCCCAGGAGGAGTGAGCAACTTCTCTGCCCACCCCCAACACCATGCCCAGTAAGCAGCAACAGCCTTTTCTAGACTCAGGCAATGATTGCGCAAAGCCCAGGGTGCTTACCTTGCTGCCCAGGTGGGGTCTGGGAAAGCAGAAACTGGGATACCGACTGTAAGTGGCCAGGGACCAGCACAAGCTGTTGGAGTGGATGGAGAGAAGCCATGTCCTACAGGTGAGGAGAGGCACAGATGTTACACAACCTACAGCCAGGGACCTGAAGCCTACTGACCTACAACTCCTATAGTCCCTGGGATTGCAAACTCTGGGAAGTTGTGGGCAGTGTCCTTGTTCCATGTTGCCATGTGTCCCCAACACATGGAGCACAGTAGCTAGTCCATTAATGTTGTTGTTCCTGCAACCCACAAAGCAGTCCCTGAAGCAATTACTTAACTCTGTTCTTATGCTTTCATTTGTCTGTGTTGTGACTCCCAGTTGTAGATGTCATGAGGACCAGAAGTAGGTATTACCCATGTCACAGAGGCTTATCCTAGAAGTGGCAGCAATCCCAACTGTCCATCTTCTGAAAGTATCATGTCACTTGAATATGCTCAAAACCACTCTTTAATAATTTCCTGTACCCGAGTCTTTCTAGAAGGAACTAGGGAATGGGGCAAAACTATTAGTTATTTTTGTTGTTATTTTATTTGAGACGAGGTCTCAGTCTCTAGCAAAGAGTGCTGCAAACTCACTGTGCAGCCCAGGGGGTCCTTGAATTTGTAGTAATCCCTTCCACTTCTGCTTGGTAAGCACTGGGGTTACCATGCCTAGCTTTGTTGTTGTTTTGTTTTGAGGCAGGATCTCTTATTATGCAATTCTAGCTGGCCTGGAGCTTTCCATATAGTCCAGGCTAGCATTGAATTCCCATAGATCCATCTGCCTCTGCCTCCTAAGTACTGGGATTAAAGGCATGCACCACCAAGCTCTGCCCTAGGCTACTTTTTTTTTTTTTACTCTGCCCTAGGCTACTTTTTTTTTTTTTTTTTTTAAATATTAAACAGAAAGTCATTCACTCTTGAGTTTCTCTCACCACCTCAGATATAGAAATGGCAATTCCAGCATCTGGGGGCTCCTGACCCCCCAGACCACAGGCCTATGCATACACACTTGACAAACTTCATGAAATGAAGGAGCTGCCATATGCCAGTCACAAGAATGGCTTGGAAGGTAGATCTTTCTTCTCTCAGTGAACTACAAGATCCCCTGGAGACTTCTACCCTACAGGCCTGAGGCTCACTGCTGTGCAGACTACAGCCAGCCCTTCTCTCCTGTTTGGTTTTGTCATATAATCTTAAAGGAGGCAGAGTGCCCACTGGAGTCAGAGAGGATCTGCCACTACTTACCCAGTGTCCATCACCGGAGGCCCTCAGTGTTGCACCAGTAGCCCAGCTACTGGATCCTTTGTTTTTGTCAAAACTGGCTTTTGATACTATGAGAGCGGTGACATGCCCCTCTGAGTCCCTCACCAGGCCTCACTTCTGTAAGGACTGTTCTTGAAAACCCCACAAACCCACTTCCAGTCCTCCTTTGCTTGCAATGGGGACTCCTTGGATGAATTCACAGCATGCATTTTGTAGAGGGGCTGGAACAGACTCACCAACCTAGAAAGCACAGCAGGGTCCGTGGCACGGGCTGGCACCTACCCCAGACATTTGGTTTCCAGGCATCATGGTAGGCCCTTGGCTCAGATGGCATGGCCTGTGGGAAAGGGTCTGCTGTAGAGAGTCACCCAGATCCTCTGTCTTAATCTGCAATAGAGGTGGAAGGAGAAGGTGAGTGCTGGAACTCACACAGAACTGTGAAGACTAGAGCAGGAGATGAGTGACAAGTCTGGAGAGGAAGGGGGTAGCCGAGAATCCCTGGGCTGAAGGGATGGATGGGTCCTAAGAGAACCAGTGTACCACCACCACCACCTCACTGGTGTTGTGCCACACCACAACACACAGTACTTTTCCTCCTTGGAATGAATGAGAAAAACCAGGATAGCATAGGGACTTCTAGAAAGAAAAGAAAGCTTAGGCCTGTTCATCCTTTATATATGATGACCTTTAGTGGGTAAAGCACTTGCTACCAAGCCTGATGACCTGACCTCCATATGTATGCCATGACACATGTATACTCCCCCCCCTCTCTGCATGAAAAGAATGTAATGTAAAATATTCTAATGAGAAAGCTAAGGCAGGAATGGTGGTGTGTTCTTGAGATGCCAGGGCTTAGGTGGCTGAGGCAGGAGGACCACCATGAGTTTAAGGCCAGTCTCAACTACATAGTGAGTGTTGGGGCTTATTAGTTTTGGGGCTGGGAAGATGGCTCAATAGTTAAGAGCACTGACCGCCCTTCCAAAGGACCTGGGTTCAATCCCAGCATCCACATGGCAGCTCACATCTGTCTGTAACTCCAAGATCTGACACCCTCACACAGACATACATGCAGAAGATACACTTAATTAAAAGAATTGTTGCCTTGAGGAGATATAAATACAGTCTATCCTCTCCTTATAAGGCTCACACCAAAGCATAATTCCACCAAAGTGTATTCTGGAAACTTGATGAGTTTTACAGGCTTACTTTCAGAGCATGAGGAGGGGCACATATAGGAGCATTGGGGGACCCCCAGAGCAGTGATATTGGAAAGTCTACCCAGCAATAATGATGGCTTCCTCACCTCTGCATAGAGTAATTGTCTGTGGTCTGTACATACACAATGGGGTCAGAAATACATACAACAGGCCAGAAGAAACAGAGGGGATGACAGGAATCTCAGGTGAGGGTCTAATGACACTCCTCAACCCCTCCTACGAGGGTCTCTTAGAAACAGTCCCAGCTGTTCTGATGACAACAATGGCTGCTGTGACTGAAGGATAGCTCAGAGGATATTGTGACCCTGTTACAAACAAACACACACTACAAAAACAAAATAACACAAAACTCAAACCAGAAAATAATCTTCAATGGCCATGTGAGTAGTTCATGTACTGTGATCACGGCCATTGGGAGGGTTAGGCAGGAGGATCACATATTTGAACTCAGCCTGGGTGTACACGAAACCAAACAAATGAACAAACAAATCTTATTAGAGTAAATATTTGCAAACTCTTTGCTTTTCCTCCACAGTGGGGTATTAGAATTTCCTTAGAGAGGGCTATGATTCTCAATGGTATCTTTAAAACTCCCTACCTCAAAAGAACAAAAACATGACATCTTTTAATTCATTTCCAAAGTCTGCTCTTTACTTCTCTGTATTGATTCCCATCTTTGAAACCCAGAAGCCTTGAAACTGTAGGCCAGGGGACTCCCGCCCTTCATCCTTCTTTCTACTTTCTTCATGCCAAGCTGCATCTGCTGAGGCCCTCTGGGTCCACATGGTTTTGGTGACAGGATGGCACTCTCCCTACAAGCAGAGACATGCCCTCCTTACTATAGCCTGAGGGACTTTTGGTGGCTTCCAGTTCTTTTCAGTTTTTACCACCCTCCCATGACACAAAACCCATCCACTCCTGAGTTTCCCAGGAATCCCTGAGGAAGGCAGGAAGTACTGCTTGTGCCCATCCCTCCTCTATTCCTGAACAATTACTCTCGCAAAATTTCAGGAAGTCCACTGGGAGGGGAGCCTAGTGACTTTGAGTGCATACAATATATCGAGGAATGCAGAATCCACACCACCCCTCAAGAAAGACTTTGATAGGACCTTCTAAAATAGACCAGCTGATTATTCTCACCACAGATAAAACTCTGAACCAAACAGATGCTGGCTTAAACCACTGTCTTGGTCTACACTGGCAGTATGACCAACCCAAGCAAAAAATTGAGAGTATAAGCTTGACAAATGGTGTATGCTGCTGCTAGAGAATGAGGCAGGAGGGTCTCCAATATAAGGACTGCCTAGGCCTCTTAGGAGACCCTGCCTCAAAGCAAACAAACAACAACAAAAGACAGATACATAATTGTATGAGCTGGGATTAACATCTGAGCCTTCACTGAATCCCTATGGAAAATGGATTTTGATCACTAAGGAAGAGATTCTCATTGGCTGACAGGAAGGGGCTAAATAGTGGGAATCTGAAGTTTGACTGATTGATGGATGGATGGATGGATGGATTGATTGATTGATTGATTGATTGATTGATGAAGACAATTACAGGGCTGGAGGGATAACTCAGTGGTTAAGAGCACTTGATGCTCTTCCAGATGTCCAGCATCTACATCCAGGGGTTCACAGTAGCCTATAACTCCAGTTACAGGGGACCCAGTGCCTTCTTCTGACCCACAAGGATATCTGCACACATACATAAACACATACATATGTGCATCAATAAGCGAATCTTTAAAAATAAACAAATCTACTGTTTAAAATAAGGTAAAACCTACTCTGTAGAGCAGATGAGGCAGTGAGGAAACCCTGAACACTGAGCAGGGTGGATGCTGTTTCTCATCCAAACCCTGTCTGACTCTGACTTCCTATGTGATCTTGAGTGATAGGAGACTTGGTTTCCCTATCTGCTACATGCTCCTAGGTGGTTTTCCTCCCTCTTAGTTCTAAAGGGGAATAGCCAACCCTAGTCGCATATACAGATGGTAGACTCAGTAGTCTGCCATGCTGAAGTTCAGACTACTGAGACCACAGAGAAGCCGTGGGCAGACAATTTGGAAGAAGCTGGCTTTTCTAAGCATACTTTGCAAACCATCCCCCCACTCACAGAGATCATTCTGGGGCCTTGAAGCAAAGGGGAGAAAGGAAAAGAAATGGGTTTGTAGCACTATGAAGACAGTGATTCTGCGAACTCAAAAGGCATGGCATATGGATTGGCCTGCAGAGTCTCCCTCCCTTTGTCCCTTAGCTCTCTCCATCATGCTTGGTACCTCCATCTCAGAAGAGCTGATACCTGGCTTCCATCCACAGACCTTAAGAGCCTCCACGTTGAGAGATTTGATAGCAGGTTTTTAAAAACTACATTATCAATGACTTCTTGCAAACTACCACCACCAAAACAAATTTTGGGCTTCTCTCTCTGAAAGCCCTTTTGGCCAGCCTTCTTGCCATACCTCTCTGTTGTCTCCTCCCTTTCTGCCATCAGGCATCCCCATTCCAGAGATGCTGGGGAGATGGAGGGTGGGGGCCAGGGAGAAAACATGGAAACCTGGAGGAGAAATCACACTGGTAGAACCACCCCAGGCAGCCTGGCATAGTTCCAGCTCAAAGGCAAGTGGCGGGTTCCTTTCCAGGCTCATTATGCTCGGTAGAGAGAGATAAGCCATGACAGAGCTCGGAAGCATGCACTTTGCCTCCAACCTGGGCGCTATCTGTTAGGATCGCTGCCAGGTCTTCCTGCAATGCTGAAGTTCAGAAACCAGCATCACCATAAAAGAAAAGGCACCCTTTCATCTGCCTCATAGGCCGATGCCCCACACTCTTCAGGAGGGGGCACTCCCACCTCCCAGTAGAGCAAACAAAATACCTGATGGTAGAAACCTCCTAAGGTGTAGGCTGCAGCTTCTTGGTGACTCTTCTGAGATTAATTTGTCTCATTTTGATTCATCAATATTTTTATTCATTCATTTTCCAGCAATTCCTCACCCCTTGGGGGAGAAGTGCTGAGTGCAACTCCCAAAGCAGATAGCCCTAAACGAACGAATAAAAAAAAGACACAAAAGCCAAGCATGATGGCACACCTTTAATCCCAACACTCAGGAGGCAGAGACAGGCATATCCCTGAGTTCAAGGCCAATCTGGTCTATACAGAGTAAGTTCCATGACAGCCAGGGTTACAAAGAGAAACCCTTTCTTGAAAAACAAACAGGATATAGGAGCACCTCTTCTATAATCTCAGTTTTGTGGGGCTGTGTTGTGCCTCAGTTTTAAAAAGAAAAATAAAGTTAGAACTAGATTAGCAGGCATGGGGAGCTGGTGCACTGCCTCCAGCATGATTTTTTTTTTTTGGATACTCTCAGGGGCTAAGGAACCAAAGAAATTAATAAAGCTCTCACTAATCCCAAAAAATCCCTTTTCACAGCTGTCGAGTGGAAAAGGCTGGAACTTTTCCAGGCAACTGGGTGTTGGCTGTGGGTCTGAGAGATGAGATAGGGACTTCTATTGGATCCCATTGACTTCTAAGATGAGAACCGCAGGCAAATTGGATGAAAACCCAATTTTCCCCATCCTTGTGAAAACTCAACTAAACCCACAGCCTGCTGGAAATCATGAGGATGGTCTCCAGGGTCTCATTGGTAGCTCTGGTTACCTGGGTAGAAAGACTTCTCTGGGCTCTACCTGGGAAAGCTAACCTCTGAGGACAGGGTCCACCATAGTATGCACTTGCCCTGGCCCAGGCCCAGAACATCCTATCCACCTAGCAGATGAGGTTTGAGAGTGTACGATCTCCTCCACCCACGGCTCTCTGCAAAGGTATTGCAATGAGTCTTGGGCAGTGACCAGGGAGGTAAAAAGCTATCGTGAGCGATTATCTTTTCTAATCCAAGTGAACTCCCTGACTTTACTACTTTAGAAAGCAGTGAGCCTCCTTCTAGAAGAAAGGTGCTCCTCCAGAAGAGGTAGAAGCCCTCACTGGCCTCACAGGTGTCTTCCTTAGACTGGAGGATGTGGAACCTTCTCTCCCACAGAAGTCCAGAGAGCTTAAGATGCAGATACAAAGATACATAGCCAGATACCCCCAAACCTCAAAGTCATGGTCTCCTGACCCTCCCCCACTGCTCCTTATACCAAATAGAAACATCCCAGCAACAGATCGCCAGGGATGGGCAAGGCAGTGCTCAGGCCTATGGCATACTTGCACTGGCCCCTGTGGACAGGTGCACTGTAGAGCTGGGGTCCTTTTTAGTTAGCTCCCTCCACAGGACACAGTCACATGAGCCACTGTGGGGAGGGGGGAAAACAGCCCAACACTAATGAATATATCACTAGTGATGAAAAAACGATCAAAGCTGTTGTTCTGGTTGCATAACTCGTTTGTGGAAAGTGTTTCATAAAACATTTCACAAGAAGGCGCATTTCAAAGCAGAACAGCTCCCAACCTGCCTTCAATTACAGGCAAGGTGGTGCTTCTCTCTCTCTCTCTCTCTCTCTCTCTCTCTCTCTCTCTCTCTCTCTCTCTCTCTCTCTCTCTCTCTCTCTCTCCTTCTATGCTTCTCCGGAGTAATGCAGCAGAGTTTCTGTAGCTTATCTGTAAAGAGCTGGCAAAAGTGCATCCCAAGAAAACATTCTAAAAATATATTCCAAGTAGGGGAATGCGGCAGGCAGGTAAGGCATCTTGGGTGAACAGGGCCGAAAGCACCCCATTCGGTAGGTGTTGACTGAGTTTTGCTGGTGGGTAGAAAGACTTCTCCGGGCTCTACCTGGGAAAGCTAACCTCTGAGGACAGGGTCCACCATAGTATGCACTTGCCCTGGCCCAGGCCCAGAACATCCTATCCACCCCCATTTTTCCCCCCACAGTGCTGAGACTAAACCTCATACACTCTCAGCAAGGGTTGTAGCATGAGCCATACCCCCAACATGTCTGATTCTACTAGGAAGATCTTTTCTCTCCAGGGTTCCCAGCTTCTCTCCCACAGCTCCTGTCCTCTTGAGATGCCTCCAGGAGGTGCCTGCAGAAGTAGCTTCATCCAGTCCTTGGTCCTGGTCTCACTTAAGACAGACTAGCTTGATTGTGTCACTGCTTTTCTTGTGCAAACTGGGGTCATCTCCCTGGGAAAAACTAAACTTTTACACAACAAACCATGGACAAGTGAACACTAGTCCTTTATTTTTACAATTTGTTGTTTGAAGACAGGGTTCTCATCTGAATGCTGGCCTCCAAATTGGATTTGTAGCTAAGGGTGGCCTTGAATTTCTGATCCTCCTTGTACCGCCTGAGTGTAAGCTACCACGCCAAATTTATGTGGTGTCAGGGATGGGACCCAGGGTTTCCTGCATGCTAAGCAAATACCCTAGCAACCAGGAGAGAGCTTCATTCCAGCCCTAGGTCCTTGGATGAACAGAGGATCTTGTGGAGCCACTTCATAGTTGCTGCCCCCAAAAGGCAGCTTTCTGATGGAAGGATCTGGTGTTTTCTGCTCAAGGAGAACAAGAGGCTTTTCTTCAAGCTCCGGAGTCTTTGGTGGCAAGACACAGCAGTGCTGGTGTTAAATGGAATGGGGCTGTGCCCTCAGAGAAGATCTGTTCCTGCTTGTGTTTCCTGGTGTCCAGGACATGGTCATTTTTGAGCGGTGATGTGCACAGCCTCCTGGGACACCACCCAGGAGAGTGTATATAATAGAGAGCTGTATTCATGGATGCTCTCTCTGGTACCCTAATCTTCTTTGAGCCTAGAATCTCCTGGTTCTCTTGGTGGCCAGCTGGACAGGCCAGAGGACACAGGAGTCACTCCAGGTCTTCAGTCAAGTAGATACCACAGGGAACTTTTGGAGGACTCTGGAGTCTAGAGAGCCACTTGCCCCTAGGTGAGGCAAGAGGTGAGTGAGCTGGTGGGAAGGGATGAGCATTAACACTGAGAACTATTTCCTTGCTCAGTGGCACTTTCAGGGAAGGTCAGTGTGTAAATGTTGCATGCCATCACACTTCTCCTCCTCCTCCTCCTCCTCCTCCTTCTTCTCCTTCTTTTTAATTATCCAACTTTATTTTATGCGCATTGGTATGAAGTTTCAGATAGTTGTGAGCTGCCATGTTGGTTCTCTGGGAATTGAACCTGGGTCCTTTGAAATAACAGTCAGTGCTCTGAACTACTGAGCCATCTCTCTGGCACCCCCAGATACAGCATTTCATTATGTAGCTCAGGCCAAGGCTGCCTCTAACTCAGTGCTCCAACCTTAATCTCTGCATGCTAGGATTATAGGTGTGAACCACCACACACAGTTTCACTGTTTTTTCAGAAGGCTAGAAGTAAACTACTTAAAAAGTTTATCACATATAAAAGAGAGCAGGAATGGGCTTGCAAGAGTGTTTTTGTTATTACTGGACCCATTTTACAAATGAAAAGACAGAGGCTTGGCATTCTTAAGAGACCTGTTTAAAGTCACATTGCTGGCCGATAATGAAGTTGCAATTTCAACCCAAGCCTGTCTCACTCTGAAGCCCATCTCCATAATCCTGACTCACTGTGTGTGATGGAGTCACTGAGCTACAGACTCTTTAAGGCATCGGGCGCAGTGTGCCAGATACACAGCAGGGAAGTATGACTTCTCTTCCTTCTTCATCAGAGCTGGAAGGAAATGCAGATACCATGGGGTTCATTTTACAGACATGACCCCTGAAGCCCAGACAGGGGGAGTAACTTGCTAAGAGAAGTGAAGGTGGTGTTGCACCCAAGCTAGGACCCACTAGGGCAAGGCTCCAAACTTCCCCATGCACGGGTCAGCTCACTCTGCTGCCGCCACTCTGTGGCTCTGCTGTTCGTTTCTATCACTCATGCTGCTGCCTCCTTTGGCTCCAGTAATAACAGAAAGGAGCCCTAACCCCACTGCCCTAATGAGGTTTAACATCGGTAAAGAAAAGAGCCCACTCAATTCTAGATCACAACTCAGGGCGAGGGTCAGTACAGATGGAAGGGATCAGCACTCTGCACCCTTGACTCTCCTCACACAACTTCTGAAGTGGGGATGGGGACAGGGATCCTGCCTTTCTGAATACACACACGTGAGTAACACCAGTGTGTAAACGTGAGGCACTCCACAGGCTATGTCTGCTGAAGAAAGATGGGAAATAGTTTTCAAGCACCTTAAATACTAATAGCATTTTCAAAAATAAACAAAAGTATTCTTACAAGAAATCAATGAGAAAAGGTGTCTTATCAAATATTTAATGAGGGAAATGATTTAAGAGTTTTAATTGCATTTATTTATCTATTGTGTGTGTGAGAGAGAGAGAGAGAAAGAGAGAGAGAGGGAGAGAAAGAGAGAGAGAGAGAGAGAGAGAGAGAGAGAGAGAGAGAGAGAGAGAGAGAGAGAGAGAGAGAGAGAGAGAGAGAGAGAGAGAGAGAGCATGTATGTATGCAGGTGGGATTTGAAGATTAAATTCAGGTCATGAGTCTTGACAGCAAACACCTTTCCCTGCTAAACCATCTCACACTTTTATAGCTTTGGTAACTAAAGCTCAGACAGCATAAACATGTCCAATGTCACATAGGAAAAGCAGTCATATTGACTACTCGGGCCCTTGGCCTCCACACTCACCCTTCCCCTCCTCTTTACCATGCTCCCAGGCATAGAACCCCCATAGGTATATGTAGCTAGGTTATTGAAAATGAAGTTTCAGCTAGATTAGGTGGTACAGTATGTCCATATTCTATCAGAGAGGAGACTAAGGACAAAGGCATAGGGGTCATAAGTTTGAAGGGAATCTGGGTTGAGAAAAATCTGTTTCACTTAAGTGAAGTTTCAAGAATATCTGAATAGGGGCATGTGTGGTGGTATACCCTTTTAATCCCAGCACTTGGGAGGCAGAGGCAAACAGTGAGTTCAAGGGCCAACCTGGTCTATTAGAGCAAGTTCCAGGATAGTCAGGGCTAAACTGAGAAACCCGGTCTAGAAAACCCAAAACAAACAAACAAACAAATCTGAATGGGATTTTCTTAGGTATTTTGTGGTGACTTCAAAGCTTGTCCCTAAAAGTCAGAGCACTAGACAAAATAAGTGGGTTTCCCTGATAATTTTCACCTTTTGGAATAGCCTTGTAGTGAGGTTGAGGTTCTCGTATTCCATATTTTAGTTTTGTTTTGTTTTCCAGTTGTTTTTTTTTTGTTTTTGTTTTTTTGTTTTTGTTTTTTTTGCTTTGAGATCACGTGTCACTGTGTAGCCCTCTCAGGCCTGAAATTCATGGCCATCATCTTGCCATATTTTCCCAATTGCTGGTTTAACAGGCTTGTATCACAATACTCAGTCTCCTCTGTTATATACCTGTGGCACCAAAATCAATGGAGATGTCACAAGATCTGCTCCAGCAGTAGTGCAGTAGAGTGGTCCTCCCTGAGCCAGGAGCACAACACAGAGCCTTCCTGAGCCAGTAGGGTCCCTTCCTAGTGCAGTTCAATTCAATGCATCAATGAGACATCTATTGGGCACTAACAGAACACAGATGTGTAGGGAGCAGTCAATGCCCACAATCAAAACGAGGAGTGGAATAGCCCGGAAAGGGCTGCAGTTGACAGCATCAAGGAGGAAGACAGCTAGACAAAAGGGAAGGAAGGAAGCTGGGTGTGGTGGTGCACACCTGTAATCCCAACACTTGAGGCAGAGGCCAGAGGGTGGCGAGGCTGAGGCCAGGCTCAGCTACATAGTGAAATGTTATCCTATCCCTCTCCCGCCAATAAAATACGAAAGGGAGTGAAAAAGGAAGTAATGGAGGGAAAGAAGAAAGAAAGGAAGAGAAAGAGAAGGAATGAAGGAAGCAGGAGGGAGAGGAAATGAGAAGCAGGGTACAGGAGAGAGTGAAGGGGGGACAAAGCAGGGATGGCTTTCAGAAATTCCTTCTTTTTAGCCTTGAAGCATGAAAGGGGTTAATACACCAAGAAGGGAAGAAGGGCTTTGAGAGGATGGGAGCAGCTGGTCCAAAGTCAGAGGACAATGGGAACTTCTCACAGTCCCATTCTGATGCCGTGTGGCTAGGGAGCCACAGAAAAGAGAGATGGGCAGGAGTGTTAAAGAGGTCAGGCCAGACTCTAGGAAGATGCTTATAGGAAAGAAAGCAGGTGGGTCTGAGGAAAGCACAGGTGTTACAGTACAAACAGGCAGCTGGTACCCAGCTCCTTATTGAACAAGTCTAGGCTGGGACCCTCCACGGTGTGTAAAAGGCCAAGCAGCAGGCACACATGGAAGAGACAGGACAGCAAGTAGCAAGCCTTTAATGAGGTAAAATGAATTTCCAGGGGCTAGGAACATAGCTCAGCTGGTAGAATGCTTGCCCAGCATACACAAAAGCTCTAGGTTCAGTCCTAGCACCATATATACACGTGGTGTATATAGATAACACATACACACTCACAAACACATTTAAAACAACTGGGAAGCTGCCACCTTGTCCCGCTATATCCCCAGTCCATCTCCCAGCAGTCAATGCTTGGGACGAGACCTGCAAACCTGCTCATACATTTCCACCATGCTCCATGGTTTACAACAACACTCTCGAATCTTATCTTATCCCCAGGAGACTGAAATGGCTGGCAGGGATTGTGATTCCCACACACACCACACACTCACACTCACTCACACACACACACACACACACACACACACACACACACACACACACACACACACTCACACTCACTCACACACACACACACACACACTCACACTCACACACACACACACACACACACACACACACACACGGAAGAGAAGGGATTTATTTGTCCAACATATGAGGCTGGCTAGCAGGAGGGCTGTGATTGGAATCTACATCATCTGATTTAGAAATCAGTCTCCTTGCAGACACCTAGGCTTTCCCAGGCAAATTTTCCTAAGTAAGGAGACTTTTTTCCAAGTTATTGAAATCTGTCCCTTGAAGCTCCAAAGCCTCATTCAGTATGGGGATCTCTTTATTGGTTTGTTTGAATAGAGATCTTGCTAAAAGAAATTACATACGATTCCACAGTCCCTTGAAGAGCACCTGAAAGCTAATTTAGCCCAATGACTCAGAGTCATAATTCCAACTCATTTGAAAAGCAATCATCCCCTCGGGGATTTCGAGGGCTTCGGGCTCTATTGGCCAATACACCATGTAGCTAGACACTTCTTTCCAGCAGGTTGGATCTCTGCTTTTCTGGGACTTATGCCACTTTCCTCTTGACTATGTTTTTCTCTGCTACTGTTTGTATGTTTGCTTCTAGCAGCCCCCTATTCCAGCTCACAATTCCAGCTGTATTTAGTTGGCAACTTAAGATTGCCCTACTTCAGTCTCACTAGTTCTGAGATTATAGTCAGATGCCACCACACCTAGGCGCTCCCATTGCATATAAGACTGTGTGTGTATTAGTTTGAGGATCTGAGGAAGGGCCTGGCTTGAGGTTCCATTCTGTCACCTCTTTATCCTCTGCACTGAGTAATACTATTGCTTCTTTGAATAAGCAAGGCAATGCACACTTTCTTTTGCTACCCCTTGAGTACTGGGTCTCTCTCTGGTGAAGTTTGCCAGGTGGGTTAACCCTGGAAATTCTCCTGTCTCTACCTCCCTGCACCCAGCTTTTTCTCTTTTTCATGTGTTTTGGGAATCAAATCCAAGTGCTCATGCTTGGTAAGGCAAAGGCTTTACTGACCTAGCTATTACCTCAGTCTACCACTGACATTTTAAGTGAAATTCTCCAAGGCTAGGAACAACTACCCAACTTGATATCAAAAGGCTGAGTGAATGTGAGCCAAGAGACTACTCGGGACATCCAGGTTGGGTGAGTATCCTCTACCTGAAATGCTTGGGACAAGATTTAGAACTTTTTTCAGATTTTGAACATTTGCATACAAATAATGAGATGTTGTTAGGAATGGGACCCAAGTCTTATTATAATATCTGTTTAGTAATATCTACCTTATACACACAGACTGATATTATATTTTTAGTGCATGTACACTGTGTCTATAACCAATCATACAAGGTCAAGTCTGGAACCTTCTACTTATAGGTGTCATTGTGACATGCAAAATGGTCTTGGATATTGAAATATTTTAAATAGTCAACTTCTTTCCTTCCTTTCTGGCCTTGAACCTATGATGACCCTTCTGCCTCTCTGCCTCTGTCTCCAGAGGGCTAAGATTACATGTGTAAGCTACTCACACCCACAAGATAACCCAACTTGCATCTTAATTTTCTTACCTGTGAAGGAAGATAATTTGGGCATTTTCCCCAAGGGTTAGGGCTATGTGTCTATTATATATATGAAGGTAGTGGTTTTGCAAGGGTTAGGGTTATGCGTCTATAAAAAGCTGATATATATATATATATATATATACATATATATATATATGAAGGTAGTGGTTTTGCACACTGGCTACATGGGAGACCAACCCATCTTGCTTATAAAGCCTCATCACTTAGTGACTTACCAAATAGGTGTGGAATTAGAATGCCTGTCTAAGTACTTTTGTTTTTTTGTTGTTGTTGGGTTTTTTTTGTTTTTGTTTTTGTTTTATTTTTGTTTTGCCGTGCCCTAGGGATTCAACCCAAGTCTTCAAGAATGTTAGGAAGTATTCCACCATACTAAATACTTTCAATAATTCTCCAATACAAGAAACTGCCTCTCAGAAGATGTAATTTCTTCAAGGCCTAGAAATCCCTTTCAGCTGGGATTTGAATCTAGATTCATGAGATTACCTGACTAAAATAGTCATGACAAAACATAGTAACTACATGTAGGAGGTCCCAGGAATCAAACAAATACTATAATTATGTGACTCTGGAGGTCAAGATAGAGTTGTCAAGATTGTTTAACAATGGGTCACTAAACTGGGTGACCCAAGCTTGTAATCCCAGCACTTGGAAAGCATAGGCAGGAGCATTGCTATAAATTGGAGGCCATCCTGGTCTACATACACAGTGAGTTCCAGACCAGCAGGGCTACACAGTGAGATCTCCTATCTCAAAAGTAAAACCAAATATCATTGGGTCACTGCCACCAATCAGGTATCCAGTGTCACCCAGTGAAAACGTTTTTAGTTTTATGGATGGAGGCGAAGCATGGATGATACACCAAAGCTCTACAAAGAGCAGAAGCCAATATCATTTTACACAAAGACATCGAGATAAAGAAATGTTAAGCCAGGCAGTAGTGCAGAGGCAGGAAGATCTCTGTGAGTTTGAGTCCTGGTCTACAGAGCAAGTTTGAGAATAGCCAAAGCTACATGGGGAAAACTCTATCTGGGGCAGGGGCAGAGGAGGGGGGAGAAATTTTAAAAGATTGAACATACTCGGGATGGGAAAATTAACTAGACACCAAACAGAAGCAAATGTTGAAACCCTTTACTTAGATTATGGAAATTAATTGTATGTGTTGAGACAACAGTATAGTTAAAAACCTGAGAGGCAATAACTTACTGTAATAGGATGTCACATCAATGATGTGATCTAATTAATACAGCAGACGCTGGGAGTGGTGGTGCATACCTTTAATCTCAGCACTGAGGAGGCAGAGGCAAGTGGGTGTCTGTGAGTTTGAGGCCAGCCTGGTCTACTTAGCAAGTCCCAGATCATCCAGAGCTATACGGTGAGACCCTGCCTCAAAAATAAATAAATAAATAGATAACAAATATTAATGACAGGCTAGACTAATACAAATGGAGGCCCTGAATCAAGGGATTCAGAGCAATTCAGGAGCTTCTACAAGGACAGACCCTGTTGCTGTCCTATGTGTGACGGCCATGAATGGAAATCAGCATGGTAAAGAAATCTTACCTGCCCAATAAAAAGGTAGTGAGTAAGTGAGTTATGGAATTGATGGATGCCCAATGGTCACAGTGTGCTCTGACCTGGCTGGACCCCCTCTGAGCACACTGTTTCATACACTGGAGATAACAGACTTAAGGAGTGAAGTAGAAAACTAAAGCATGTGTATATGAAAACAACTAGATATAGAGGTCAAACAAGCTCAAACCTCAACTTTACATGGTTAAAAAAAATATGCAAACAAACATTATTTTTTGAAGTCAACAAGCATCAAGAGAGATAACAGAAATTAAAATTTATATCAAAACGATTAACATATTACATAGCCATTTAAAAAAGTCAAAACTCAAGAATGTCCTGCTAAAAAATGACCTATTTAGTCATATTTTTAGGTTTAAAAGTTGCAAACAAGCACACACCTTATCATTTATACACAAAAGTATTTTAAATTATCACAAAAAGGACACATTTTTCTTTCAACTGTATTAAACGGGGGAAAAAAAAAAAAAACAGTGCACTAATCAGAGGAGTGACTTCCCGGATTAGGCTCGGGACTAAACAAACAGGGAAAAGTCTTTTTTTCCTCTATGGGAAAGGGCATAGTTGCTATAGGCACGGTGGTTCTCACTCTGTGGGTTGAGATCCCTTGTGGTCACATATCACATATTATGTTACGATGCATAATAGTAGCAAAATTACAGCTATGAAGCAGCAATGAAATAGTTTTATGGTTGGGGTCACCACAATATGAGGAACTGTATTAAAGTGTCACAGTTTTAGGAAGGTTGAGATGCACTGCACGGGGAAAGCAGCAGGAAACAAGACATATGGAATGGGTTACCAAATTCAGGGTGTTTGCACAGGAAGGTTGTGGGAACTGACTCTTTTCAAATACTGAAAGCCTGTCCTATGAACAGGACCCACACAGGCAAGGAGCTAAGAGGGCCTGACACTTCACCCTACATCACTGATGTTGGCTACCTTTTATGCGGTGAGTTGAAAATGCATGAAGACCTGTGGCAGAGACACAATCAACACAGGACATCTCTCAGGGATGAGCTGTGGGGTCTATGTACTGGGCTAGCTGGACTGGAATTTCCCAGGCCCAGGCCTTTAAGGTTCATGACTAGCAATATTTTTTTTTTTCTTTTGGTGAATCTGGGTAGGGTTATTTTGCCAAATAAAAATGTTAATTAGCTGGAAAAAATGGCTCAGTCTGTAAGTGCTTGCCAGGCAAGCATGGAGACCTGAGTTTAAGCCTCAGAACCTGTGTAAAAAAGCTTGGTACCTGCTTGTAATCCCAGTGCTGGGGAGGCAGAAGCAGGCAGATCCCCAGGGATCAAAGCCAGTCAAGATTTGGTGAGCTTCAAGCCAAAGAGAGATACTAACAAAAATAGACAATGCACGAGGAATGAGACCCAAAGTTGATCCCTCCTCTAACCACGTAAGCACACAGATGCATGTGTACCCACCCATCCTCACACCCCACACTTGGGATGAAGTTAAAGTAGTACCACCCACTTTCACCACTACAGTTCCATTGGCTAACATAAATATTTTAGCGCCAGAACAAGCAAAATCTTGACTTAAAAGAATGAAATACGTCCAGTTTTACAAAAGTTCACTTTGTTTTCTCCTATTTGACTTTCGCTGAAGAGAGCATAAACTAAGTCAGACATGAGATCTTAGACTGGGAATATTCAACAGGACAAGGTACAGGATGAAATGCAAGAAAAAAGCCCCATGCCAGGACAGGGGGGCCTGTAGATCTCTACTGAGGACTGGAGTGGGGGTGGGGGAGGGAGGGTGTTTAGCCTCGTTGACACTTTAGCCCTAAGAATCTGGGAGACTCTGTACCTTAGTTTATAAAAAGTCAAATCACCACCATGGGTGCAGATGTCAAGGATGACCCCACTCCCTCCCATCACATTGTTTCCATTAAAATGGCCAGAACAGCAGGAGACAACTAAGCCAAGTGGCTTCCTAAGGGGTCTTTATAGAGGACTGTTTTGATTTGGGTTATCAGCTGAATGACAGAGCAAGCTCACACAGTGTTGAGAGTCCTATCCACACCCTGGGTCCCTAGAGGCAGGCCCCAGCACTCAGCACCCACTTGGCCAAGAGCTGGGAGGCCTCCGCAAACAGCTCCGGGGCCTAGCAGCAAAATGTGGAGTTGGGAAATATTTACCAGCACTGACTGCAGTGTCTGTTTACATAAACCCAATAAGCTCACCTTCTTGGGAAAAGGAGTGAGTTTTGTGGATCTGAAGGAAGAAAAGACAGTAGAGCTAGACTAGAAGAGGGCAGCCATTTGCAGCTCCTAGGATGGAGGGGAGTAGTAGATGAGCATGTTCATTCCACTGCCCACCCATGTAGGAATCATGCTGTGGTGTGTCTGCATAGACCCCCCCCCACACACACACAGAAAGGAAAAGTGAGATTGATATGTAATTGTAACTCAGTTCAACAAGCACTATTGATAATGTTTGGTTTTAACTGCCCCTGGCAAAAGCATTGTTTTCTGAAAAGATTCAGTCTAGCATTTAAACAAATACATTACATGCATTTACTTTGCACATGTGCATGCATGTGTTCAGAAGTGAGCATGTATGTGTGTATGCATGTGTGTATGTGTGTGAGTGCTTATATACAATAGTCCAAATGTGGAGGTCAGAGGACAACTTTCCGAAGTCCATTCTTCCTTTCTACCTGTGTGTCCCAGGGGTGAAGGTCACATTGTCAATTTTGGTAGCAAGCAGCTTTTACTCAAGGAGTCATTTTGCCAGCCCTATCTTTTTTAGTTTTAGTTTTTAAACACAAGTACTCGTGGGGCTCAGGTTGGTCTCCTATATTACTGAGAATGTCCTTGGACTCCCTGCTTTCACTCCCAGCTGCTAAGATTATAGGCTTAGACCACATGGCTAGTTATTTCTTTAAATGCAGGCTCGCTTGGTGATGAAAAGTAAGATACCACTTATCAAACTGATTTATGTAAATATCTCAAAAACCACTTGCTTAGGCGCAATGAATGAGGTGTATCTGTGTGTTTCAAGATGGCCACATCTTTCTCTTCATTGCTCTAGTAACAGGCTAGGTTGTGCACAGTCGTAAGTAACTTGGGGGAAGAGGAGCAGATGGGGAGGCCTGAGCAGAGCTGTCAGCTGGACTCCAGAGCCCGCCCAAGGGCTAGCCTGAGAAGAAGAGGCTAATTGGAGGCAGACTGTTGTAAAGAGGCGCAGTTGAAACCAATATTGCTTCAGCACTTGAGACTCTTAACAATACACCCATAAAGAAGAGCATTTATTTTGTCCGGACAGTTTATACTGGAGTCCATTTCATTATGTTTAATGTTATTATTCCCTTCCATTTTACAGAGGAGAAATGGAGACTTGAAGCTCATCAGTGACCTGGTTGCACAGCTCCTCAGCGCCTCAGAATAGAGCTGACTGGGATGCTGCCACACTGTCTTCTGCAGGGCTGGACTAGAGCTTACTGTGGCAGTACATGTAGCCAAGTCTATGGAACAGACAGAAGATGCCAGGCCAGGAAAGGGGTCTACAAAGAGGAGCAAAACAGGATCTGACTAGGATGGAGCCTCAGGAACAGGAGTCAGAGAAGTCTGGGGAGGGTTGTGCCATAGGCTAAAAGAGGTCAACGCTCCACCCCCTAGAGGGCTGTGGGGGTGATGAAGATGAGAGCAAGAGCAATTGGTAGAACCTGGAATGAGAGATAAGGGGGACACAGTGCCTGTGACCATTGGCACGAAATGAAGGGGATTGGATTAAGTCCCACTATGCCACTTTATTGCAAGGCACTTTAGAATTCTGTGCCTGTTTCCTTATCTGTCAATGAGGATCGCTTCTCTCTCTCTCTCTCTCTCTCTCTCTCTCTCTCTCTCTCTCTCTCTCTCTCTCTCTCTCTCTCTCTCTCTCTCTCCCCTTTCCCTCTCTCCCTCTGAGTTTTTATTTGTTTGAGACAGGGTGTGTATCCCAGGCTTTTTTCCAACTTTCTATACAGATGAGGTCAGACTTGAACTTCTAAGAGCTGGGATTACCAACATGTACCCACCAAATCGTGTTTACTGAGCTACAACTCCATTTTTTTTAAAAAGGCACTGTCTCTTGCTATGTAACTCTGGCCTTGAACTCAGCCTGCTCTGTCTCCTCAGTACTGGCATCAAAGGTGTTTGCCAATGCACCTGGCCACTTATTTTTGTTTAAGGCAAGATCTTACTCCATTCCATGGCTTAGGTTGGCCGCTCAGGAATCTTCTTGCCTCAGCTTCCAATGCTGGGTTTATAGGTTGACATGCCTAGCTTTTACACAGTCTTTCCAGAGGGCAAACGTATCCCTTTAAAGCGGTCCTCTGTAAATCACCAAGAAGTGAACACACAATGTGAGGTGGCCTGGTCTTAGTATAAACAGAGCAGACACACTGCAGCCCAGCAGATGGTCCCTGGGTATCACAAGCATTCCAGGGGAAGGTGGAAGTAGAAATATTTTCAGTTGAAGCTATAATTCCTAGCGAAATATTCTCTAACAGATACTAGGGCAATCTCCCCAGGAAGCCCTCTGCCTCGGGGCAGAGAGAAAGCCAGGCCCTGCCCCTGGCCTGTGGGCACAACATGCTAACAGGCCCTCCTCCCTGTGCCCTTCTCACGCACAGCCCAGGGAAGTGGTAACTCCCAGGACCAGGGGAACCCTCTCTGGGTGGGAACGCTTCTGCACCCCACCCTTCACCTGGCAACCCTCCATGAGCCGAAGATATGATCTCTGCTCTCCCCACTGGCAAGCCCCAGGCAGGAGAGGGCTGCAGGAGTCGGTAGGAGTGAGAAGGCTTTGGCAGTGTGGAAAAGTACAGGCCGTCAAGTGAGGGGCTTTGGGTAAGATTCAGTCAGGACATCACTGGTGGGAGCCTCCTTTCTCTTGCTCTCCCCTGCTTCTCTTTCTCAAACCAGCCTGGCGTGGTGAGAAGTCAGACAGGCCTGCCTGGCAGCTGAGGCCTCCACAGGGAAGTTACAGAGCTGTAGTTTCCCCAGCTCTATAATGGGAATAACGATGCTTACCTCACTGGCTGTTGTAAGGATTAAGCAATCTCAAATAAGGTAGAACCTACGGAAAGTGCCGGGTACACGTCCTTCTAGGCTGGAACCCAGGCTCTCTTAGCAAGTCACTTGACCTCTTCTGGACTCACGTTCCCCACCTTAAAATGGAAATCAGTATGAAAAGAATCTGCCTCTCTGGGTTGTTTTAGGTTGTTTGCTTGTTTTTTTTTTTTTTTTGTTTGTGTGTGTGTGTGTGTGTGTGTGTGTGTGTGTGTGTGTGTGTGGTGATGGAGCCTAGAGCTTTATGCATTTGAAGTGAGCACTCCACCACTGAGCCATAACCCCAGCCCAGTGTGAGCTTTCAATGAGCTGCTACTTGTACAGTGTACAGCCACTGACTTCTCAACTAAAGGCTTAATGAATGGCATTGACTTCTGTTACTGTTTGGAACCAAATCCAGCTCCTCTTTAAGACCCCTGCTCCAAAAGACACTGTACAGGAAGGTAGATGGCTGGCCCCACCAGCATCTAAATATATAAAAGGTCACTCACTGACATCTCCCAAAAGAGCCCATATTTTTGATGCCTAGAGAATAAGGGCGGATCTTTGTGAGTTTCAGGTCAGCATGGTCTACAGAGTGAAGAGAAAGAACAAGGTAAATGGCCTTTCCTTTCCTGCCTTCAGTCCATTCAACAACCTGGGTCAAGAGAACATTCCAGAATGGACCCACAAGTTAATGGCAGTGTTGGGGCCTGAACACCTAGACCTAACCTCCTTATTGCATAAAGGCTCTGATGGCTCCTGTGATTCCAGAGAAAATGGAGAACTCAGATGAGGCCTCCTGTTCTTGCCTGCCACTCACTACCCTACCCTCCTCTCTAAAGAAAAGGCTTGGTTTACTTGGTACTGAGGGTGCTGCCCAGGCTGTAAATAAGAAACAGCTGTTACCCAGCCTTAGGCCAAAGCATCAAGTATGGCTGGCAACGGGGGACAAATCTCCACCCTGTAAAGGCACACACATTTATTGTTGCTCCCCAGTCCAAGCTTGGAGAAGCTTAGACCAGACGATGACAGGGCCTTTTGGGGGTGGGGGGAGATGGCCTTTCTAGAAGCATCTGTAGCCTGCCCTACCTGGTCTAAGTCCAACCAAGAAGCCATACACAGAAGGAGAAGAGATACTGGTTGTTTCATTGGAAAGCATTAAGGGCGGATGATTATCGGCAGGCTGCTGTATGCCAGACACTTTGTTGAGTACTGTATACATCTGCATCCATTCTTATGATTTCATGGGAAGTCGACACAGTTATTGCTCTTAAGTTTGGATGAGAAAAACAAGTTATAAAGAGGAGCCATCCACCAGGGCAACCTGGCTATACCTCTCTACCAAACCTCCCTGTGCAAGGTGAGCAGAGCGCCAGGTGACAGAACCGTGGACTGGGAAACTCATCAGCCCAGCTTTCAAGTTGGATATTGTGGGTAGTGTGGCATGGGAAACCCCTTAACCCCTCACTGCCTCAGTTTGCTCACCTACAGACTGGGGATGATGCCAGCTACCTAACAGGGTTGCTACACATATTAAAAGAAACGATGTTTGTAAAACACTCCTTACGAGGTGTCTGGAACACAGTCAAACGCCAATGAATGATATATGATTGTACACACGATGGCTGTAGTGGGGAAATCACTAGAGTCACTTAATCTTGTCGATTATCTTCTGCCTGAAAACTCTGCTCCACCCCTCCCTCGTCACTAGTCAAGCCAGCTTATTCTCTGCGGAGGTGGCCCTCCTGGCTTACATACTCTCCATTCAATGACACTTTTTTTCTTGACAGAGGATTTGAAATGGGATCTCATGTAGCCTAGACTAACCATCAATTTGCTATCTTGATGTGGATGACCTTGAACTTCTGATCTTCCTGCCTCTACATTCCAAGTTCTGGGAGCTGAGGTCCAGTATCATCTCCAAGCTGGAATGGGGAAGCACCAATAAAACATGTACTTTTAGAGAGGCGAAGATTTGTGCCCTTTAGCCAGCCATGCTTAGTACTTTGGCCTGAGGCTGGGTATCAACTGCTCCCTGTTTTTGGCCTTGGCAGCAGCTTTAGTACTAAGTGCACTAAGCTCTGCAGACAGCAGGGTAATGAGGGTCAGGAAGGAGCAGAAGTGGAACATACCTTTAATCCCAGCACTAGGGAAGCAGAAGCAGACAGGATTCTCGAAGCCAGCTTGGTCTATAGTGAGTTCCAGGACAGCCAGGGCTATACAAAGAAAAAAAACCCTAGAGAGAGAGAGAGAAAGAGAGAGAGAGAGAGACAGAGAGAGAGAGACAGAGACAGAGACAGAGAGAGAGAGAGACAGACAGAGAGAGACAGAGAGAGACAGAGAGAGAGGCAACTCCAGTGTTACCATCCTGACTTAAGAAAAAAAAAAACTAGATAGCAAACTTAGACCTAGGACACAGAGGCTCTGTTTTATTTCTGGGGAACCTGTTTCCATGGCCAGGGGAAGCCCCATGTCTCACTTCCTGCATCTCTACATAGAAGGACAACAGCCAGAGGTCCATCTGGCTCTGCCTTTTAGTGCAGCAGAAGTGGCATCTCCCTGGCAGGCAGGAGACCAGCTCATTTGCTGAAGTGTGTGTGTGTGTGTGTGTGTGTGTGTGTGTGTGTGTGTGTTGGTGGTGAGGGTTTGCTGGCTGTCTTAATGATGGGTGGCTCCACTCAGATTCACTGGGCAGCATCTGAATTCTAGCTGTGTAATGCCACAGGACACAGAACCAAACAAGAACCATTTGCTCGTGTTATAAACAGCTTTTGCATTATCTTCAAATGCCCCAGTGGACATTTGTGTTGCCAAATAGCTGTCTTTAATCACAAAATTTACACCCCAATTCCATTTTGCATGCAAAAACAAACTATCTTTTGCCCTTCCTCCCACTCCTTTCTTCCTTCCCCTCTGTCTTTGGCAGAGTCTTGTGAAGGCAAGGCTGGCTTCAAACTCTACTTATACCTGAGATAGACCCTAACTTGTCATCCTCCTGGCTACACCTCCTGAGTGCTGGAATTACAGGTGGACATCACCATGCCCAGCTCTTCTACACACTTTGTGTGCATGCATGGGAACACATCAGATGTCTTCCTCAGTCACTCTCTACCTTATCTTTTGATACAGGGTCTCCCACTGAACCCATCATTTGCCAATTGGTATGACTCGTGGACCAGAAAGCTCTGCCCTATGTGTTATATTACACATGAGAAAAACCATGGTCAGATTTTTTTACATGAGTTCTTGGGATCCAAACTCAGGCCCAGGTGTTTATACAGTAGTCAGTAAACTGACTGGAGCTACCTTCCTGGTTCTTTGCACTTTTCTTGGTATGCTGCTTTCCATGTTTCCTTCCTTCCTTCTTTCCTTCCTTCCTTCCTTCCTTCCTTTTGTTTTCTTTCTTTTCCTGTGTGTGTGTGTGTATGTATTTGAGACGGGGTATAGCCCTGGATGTCCTGGCACTTGCTTTGTAGACCAGGTTGGTCTTGAACTCAAAAGATTCACCCACTCCTGCCTCCCAGTGATGGGATTAATAAAGGTGTGCACCACCACTGCCCAGCTTATCAGCATATATATATATATATATATATATATATATATATATATATATATTTGTGCTATACATCCAACAGGGCTCCACAGAAGACAAACAGATGCTTTGCTACTAAACTACACTCTCAGGCCCAATTTCCTTTTTAATTAAAAAAGAATTTTTTGAGACACAATCATAGTCTGTAGCCTAAGCTGATTTTGAACTCGATATCCAAGCTTGCCTCAAACTGGAGGTGATCCCCCAGCCCCCTGAGAGCTTGGATTACATGTGTGCACATGATACCCAGTTTCATGTTGATGAGGGCATTTTCGTTTTATTGTGCTTGAGTTTTATCAGATCCTAACAGTGTTTGAAAACCGTGGCTTTTGAACTGCTGATGGATGGTTCCAAGCACGGTCCTCATGTGTCCCTATCACGCTCACAGAGGCGTGAGCATATGGCCACCTCATTACTCCTCTGAGCAGCATGCCCAAGGATTTTCTCATTGAAAGCAAATTGTTTTAACTGTACATTTCTTAGCTCTCTCCTTTTTATTACAATTAGAGAATTTTATTAATATTTGTTTTTTTTAGACAGGGTTTCTCTGTGCAGCTTAGCTGTCCTGGAACTCACTCTGTAGACCAGGTTGGCCTTGAACTCACAGAGATCTGCCTGCCTCTGCCTCCCGAGTGCTGGAACTAAAGGCATGTGCCACCACCCTCAGGAAAATTTTATTAATTTTTTAATACAGAGTCTCACTATGTTGCCCTGGTTGGTCTAGAACTTACTATGTAAACCAGGCTGACCTTGAACTCACAGAACTCTATCTGCCAGTACCTCCCAAGTGCTGAGATTATAGAGGTGAGCTATCATGCCTGGAAATTTTAAAATTTATAACAATTTCATTTTAAAATTTTTAAGGGGACTTTTCAGAAACCTTTAATGCTGGGTCTAATGAGGAAGAAATTTAAAAAGATTTGTGAGTAGGTATTCAGCTTGGCTCCAGTTTCTAGGTTTTCCTCTGCCAGACTCTTTGTGTGTATAATTATGCAATTCTGGGGTCCTAGGGAGTTTGTCATGACCATTCATCAAAACCCTATTTCCAGTATAGTATTGCCAGACTCATCTATTTGTCTTCCAATTGCTTTGCTTCCAATTGGTCAGGGAAGAAGGGAGGGTATTATGTAATGGTAACCTGTAATCCAACTCTGCTTCATAGAGGTGTCAAACTGTGGTTTAGTGGCCTCTTCTCCCTTTTATTTCTGGTGCTGGGAATTGAACTTGAAGCCTTGTGCATACTAGGTAAGCACTCTACCACTACTAGGCTACAGTCCTAGCCCTCTTTTGACTTTATTTTTTTGAGACAGGATCTTGCTAAGCTGTCTGGGCTAGTGCTGAACTCCCTCAGGGAGGCTTGACATGTGCCATCCTTCTATCTTAGCCTCCTGAGCAGCTGGATTACGGGCCCAGCTACTTCTTTCTTCTGTCCAGAACCCATCTTGGATAGTCTGCTTCCACGCAGAAGGACAGTTCTGGTATACTGCAGTATCCTTGGAGCAACCAGAGAACTTGCCACCCTTCATCCCCAGCCCCCTGTGCCTTCCACAGGAGGTTCTATGTTGCCTTCCAGCATGTTTGACCTCTCCCTATGAGTTGTGTCTGCTCCTGGGACTCTTAAATGTAGGAATTCACCCCATAGATGTTCCCATACACAGGCTCCACTAATATAAGACACAGTCCATTTCCCCACATTGGACTGGGAGTGCCTGTGGGCAGGGACCAGGCTTTACCCCTTCCCCAGTTCATAGCACCCACCAAGCACAGGTTTTTAGAACTAAGACAAACCCAGGCAGTTTTCCTTCCTTTTCTCTTTAAGCTCAACTGTTGCTGGGTGTCCTGTGCAAGGAGCTTATTCTGCTTCCCACAGGCTCTTCCATGCCAGCTGTGCAGCCTGGTGTTGCCACTCTGTCTCCCGCATGGGCCTCCCCAGAGAAGATTCTCCAGGAATCCCCAAAGACTTTTCCTTAACTTGAATCTTGCTGATTGTAGAGAAAGTGCTCTGCAGAGCCAGTTAATTAAATACTACAAGTCAGTGTGTGTGTCTTAGCAGTCAGAGACAAACTCAGTGCTATGCAGGGGCACAGCAGGGCAACTGTTCTGTACAAGAAGACAGTGAAGTCAACAGAAGGACATAGGTGAGCTGCATATACTGTCAATGGACCCCAAATACTGCCAAGCTGAGACTGACAGGAAACCCCAGGTCACAGATACCCAGACACCTTGGAGGACAGGATAAACTTTCCCACTTGCTTCAGAGTCTCCTGGTGGCTCACAGAATTAGGGGGCTGAGTGTGGTAGCATACCCTTGTAATCCTGGAACTTCAGAGATAAAGGCAGAAGGACTCAATGTCAACCTTGGCTACACAGTGAGTACAAGGCTAGCCTAGGCTACATGAGACCTTGTCTCAAACAAAACAGAATAGAAAGGCTTCAAAACATTCAGGGCAGCCTCCATCCTTCTCAGAATAGCCCTGCTCATCATCTAAACCCTCCACTGGGTTCCCCTGTGTGCCACCAGCATGCCCCCTTTCTATGTTGCATCTCCCCACCTCTTGCCTCCTCAGCCCCCAAGCCCTCTCTCTACACTCTTATTTTTAAATCAATGCTCTCACACCTTCACAATCCCCTTCCTCAAAAGGGGATTCTGCAGTACAAATCTCATCACTTCCTTAATTCCCATTCAACTCTCAACAATGGTTGCTCAGTATTTGCTCTCACCGAGGATTACACGGGCCAACATCAGTGCCCGTCATCCTGTTCAGTCTACTATCCCACTTGTAGACTTGGGGCTCATCAGTATCTCTGCATGCTGTTACCATCATCACAAACTCTCCCCTGCCTCAGTGTGGTTCTCCTCTACTCCCTTTCGTCATCACTTCGTAGATTCACCTACAAGTATCCAGTCTTTACCCCGTCTCTGAGAGCGCCTTCTCAATTCCTTGAGTGAAGCCCTTCTCTCCATCCCATCTCTTCATGGAGTCAGAGTCAGGGTAGCCCCAGTCCTGACCCATGTCCAGCTTGGGCTCCAGATCCAAACTTCTTACCACCTATGGAGTACCTGTACTTCCCTATCCCCTCATCCCTCCTCCACCTGCCACTGGATGAACTGGCCCTGGGTCTGTCCTCTTGTCCTCAAATGACAGTCCTACCAACGCTCAGGAGACTTAAGGTCACATCTTACTCACCCCTCTCTTTTCTAGTCCACATCCAACCTGTTGCCCTAACACCCCTGATCATATCTCAAAGTGGGTTCACTCAAACCTGGAACTCTTCACATCCAGTGACACACTAGTCACAGAAAATGCTATGGTCTATGTGTTTAGGTCCTTGTGTATGGTGCATACACTCATATCACCTTTGATCTCCACATACATCCCATGTAAAAGATACCATTATTCTCCCCATCTTCCAGATGAGAAGACTGAGCCACACAGAGATAGAAAAACATGCCCAAGGCCATACAATCATACAACACAGAGCCAGGATCTGAGTCCAGGTGAAATGAGATGATGATACACTCAGCATCTTTGCTCTGATTCCTACCCATCTCTGTGCATCCCATTTAACATTTAACCTTTCCAGCATCAGATCTCAATCTGTCCTCCTCCTCTTCCTCACCCATGTTCCTCATCAGTGCTTCCTCCTTGGCTGCTATTCGTTAACTTCCTGCAGAAGCTCTGAGCTTAAGGGCTAGCACACAGAGGTCTTCCTAATTTGGCCCAACCCACAGCTCTGGCTTCATGTTCTGCCAACTCATCCCCTGCGCCTCTCCAGGTCTCCCAAACTGAGTCCTTTCTTTGAGTGAAGTCTTCATACTCACTGTCCTCTATGCCTGGGACACTGAGTACACTTTCTGCCAGTTAGAGTCCCACTATTCCTTAGCCACCCACTTCTAGGAACCTCATTTCTGAGAGATTCTCAGGCAGTATTGCAGAGCTCAACTCCCTCATTCCTTACAGAATTCTCTTCTCGGACCAAAATTTCTCTCTCAAAAAGTGGGAGCCCAAGTCCAGCTCATTAGTAGTTTCTTAGCACGTAGACTATAGGAATCTTGGAGATCATCATATCCAAACCTATTCATTTTGTTCATGAGCAGACTGAGACCCAGAAGGGAGAAGCATGTGGAAGGCCAGCAACTAACAAAGGACAGGCAACACTGGAGGCCACTGCTTGCCTCCATCCAGGCATCTGACCACCGCGCCCCCCCCCCCAGCATGGTACTCTCAACCCCATTCTACCTGCCCTGGGACAAAGAAGAGCCTCTACTCATGGGTCCTTTGCCTGCACACAACTACACAACTATCTCCTAAAGATCACTGGCTCAGCATGGCCATACTTCACACACAGTGGGTGAGTCAACACCCCTGGCTCATGCAACTCCAAAACTGCCATTCATCCAGGCTCCAGGCTGCAACTCCTAGTTGCACCAGCTAACCTGGGGCTTTATGCAGGGGCTGCACCAAGGGCAGCAGACTCTTCCACTCCGGGGAGTCTGACAACATCTTGTTTGTGTCTGAGCATAACCACGCTTTCCTCCTGTCCTCTCCCCACTCCCTCTGCCTCCCATTTAGTCATAATGATGTCATCTTCAGTCTCTGCTCCCAGGCCTCTCCCCAAGGATGGTGTATATAGATGGAGAGATGCAGAGGAGGATTCAGCAGAGGAACCAAGGGAAAATAAGTTCTAGAATCAGAGGCGTGGGTTTAAATCCTGGCCCAGCCAGTTGACCAACTGCACGACCTTAGTCAAATTGCATAATCTCTCAGGTCCTTGCTGAAAAAGGTGTGGCTGCCTTGAGGCAGTTTCCTCACCCGTAGAGTCAGGATAGCAACACATAATTATCTCCTGGACCGTGGTACAAATGATATGAGATAAAGAGCCTGCAGCATTGGTGGTCAGTGGCTGTGGGCTGCCTTCGCTTGTGAAGTGCTGAGGTAGTGGACACGACTGCCAAGCAGGGGCTGAGATGGAATGAAGCTCTGAATGTGTGATATTGAGATCTGATGGCCTTGGAGGGACAGGTGGGGCAGAGGAAAGGAACCTTGAAAGGCTGTGAACATGCTTATGGGCGATGCCCCAGGGAAGTGTGCAATGTCTAGGCTGCAAACTTCTCTCTCCAACCTCCTCCCCAGATGAAAACTCTGTCCCATCTGTTCCTCCTGTCAGTGTAAGGACCCAGAGGCAAGACCACACTGAAAGATGTGCAAAGGGCCAAGACCTCTGTGCAGACACCTACACTGTCCAGCGCAAGGACTTAGCAAGCTGCATCACACAGGTGACCAAATACTCTGCCTGGCAGTTGGCATGGCCACCTTTTGGTGTGAGTTCATCTCCTTGACTACTTATCAAAGTCTGTTGGTATTGAGAAGCAGGCCCAGGCTGAGTGAGGGTCATGAGGTCTCAACTTACTCAACTCCTTCAGAGCTACAAAATCCTTGGACATCCATTGAATTTTCCTGGTTGAATTCCCCATCCCTACCCTCCCACCTTTTTTTTTTTTTTTTTTTTTTTTTTAAGAGTTGGGATTTAGTTGAGACAGGGTCTAACTGTATCTCAAGCTGGGCTCAAACTCATAGTAATCCTCCTGCCTCCCACTACTTACTGTACCAACCAAATGGGAACTCCCATGTCTGACTGGCTGGAATTTTCTCTCAGATAAGAATCTGTCTCCCATCCTACAACATTAAGCAAGAAGCCAATTCTGCAGTCTTCCTCTCTAGGTATTCCAGAATTTATTATACTGCATAGGCTGGGAGTCCTTCCTTATAGCTAACCCAGATCTCTCTTTAATGGGGCCTATGAACCCTAGTCTCCAAGGCAGAGGGAGAACAGTTGATTTTCATTTGTAGGTAAAATTCTCAAACTTCCTGATGAGCAAACTTGCCTGCCTGAGAGGTTTTGGTTTAGGACTCTAGATTATTCTCTTTTCAACCATGAAAGATGCTTTTAGAATGATCAGCCTTTAAAGGAAATATTAGCAGTAACTTTGGATTCCCTCTTCAAATAAGAGAACACAGGAACATACTCAATTTGTGTAATGCGTATTTGACCCAGCTCCCTCCCACATTTCCACCCAAGCCTGGGCTGGGGTTATCAAGAGTGTAAGGAAGGAGTCTGATGATCATCTGAGACCCCCCCCCCCCACATACACACATGCTTACACTTCAAAGCTAACAAGCTAGAGGCCAACAGAAAGAGGAGCAAACAGCCAAGCTTCCTGGCCTTGTGTTTACCCTCATCATCACCCATAGCTTCCCACTATTATCATCAGCCCAGACTTCTGCTCTCCAACACACCTTACCTTACTTCCCCCCTCCAGGCTTCTCATCAGCTTGCCATTTCAACTTTCTCTCTAGCCATTCTTACTGATTTCCCTGCTATCTTCCAACTCCATGTTATTCTGTGCAAAGCCCTTCCAAGCTAAGTTTAACCATCTACTTTGGGTGCCTTCCAAAGCCCTAAGCTAGTGCCTTCATTCCCCAAGCATGGTTGCATACTCTTGTTTTGAGGCAGCTGAACTTCCTATGTAGCAAAGGATGACCTTGAATTTCTGATCTTCCTTTGTCCTTCTCAAAAATGTGAGGATTTCAGGCATGCACCACCATGCCTACTATCCTTGATACTATGAATTGAACGGAAGGCTTCCTGCACGCTAGGCATGTACTGTATACATACAATACATACACACACACACACACACACACACACACACACACACACACACACACAGAGCTGCTTCCCCAGCCCCCAAATGCTCCTGTCTGAATGCTTCTTTCCTTGCCATGGCCTCTATCATCTCCTTTTCAGTCCAGAGTTTCTTATGGAAGAACAGCCACCTTGTCCCTTGGGTTCCTATAACTTCCTCTCCATCATCAGATAGTCCACATCATATCCACTGAGGCTCAGTCAATACTCGGGGAGGTGAAGCTCTGCAGGTAGTTATCCAACTACACACAAAATGCCATTCCCCAAAGCTGCCTCACTGATCAGAGCTCTCTAGAAGGCAGACCTGAACTCTGAATCATGGTGGTGACAAGGAGGATGGACTCCGGGTCCTTTCATTCTGAAAGCTAGATGACCGAGAATAAACACCAACAAATGTTACATTTGTCTGACACCCCCAGAATTTACAGGATGAATGTCTTCCGACCCAAGCTCTTACCTGTCTGTTGAAATCTAAGCCATTTCGATCATTTCCTGGAAAGAGATAACAGATACATATGTATTAGTCCCCAGTGCACTCAGAAGAGAGTGACATACAAAAAAAGGGGGATGTTGGGAGAGGAGCCGGCTTGCCTACTGCCATCTTCCTGTCCATCCTGTTTTCTGGAAACTTAAAGGGGAAGTCTCTTCCAGAGGAATGAGCAGGCAGGAAAGTCACTTTGGAGGGCGGGCTGACTTGCCCAAGGTCATATAGCAAGACAGTTCCCCTAGGGATAGGTGCTTTATCAAACCAACCAGAGTGTCCAATCTGCCACACAAACAGGTGTCCTGTCCTTCACTGATAAGCAAGAGGGGGCTGATCAGCAGCACTAAAGGGATTGTCCGACAGCAGCTGAGACAAGCAGCCCTGCCCTCTGGGTGTTAAGATGCTTAAGTCGTGCCAGGTATATAGGTGTCTGTCTTATCCGTCCCACCTCCTCCCAGCTTTGCCCACTTGTATTTCCTGTTTTGTTCATCTCATATCCTTTCATTGTTGTTTTAAGATGATCAATTGTGGCTGGGTGTGATGACCCAGGCCTTAATCCCAGCATTTAGGAGGCAAAGGCCAGCCTAGTGTACACAGTGAGTTCCAGGACAGCCAGAGATACGTATAAACTGTCTCAAAAAAAAAAAAAAAAAAAAAAAAAACAAGCAAAAGAACAAACAAAAACCCAAGATGGTCAAGTGCAGCCCAGGGCCATCTCTTTCCTGAGGATGACTCTGAACTCCTGATCCTCCTACTCCCACCTCCCAAATGCGGGACTACAGGTGTGTGTCCCCACACCCAGCCTTTCTCTTGACAAATATTCCACTGAAAAAGTAAAAAAAAAAAAAAAAAAAAAAAACGTGCTTAATGGAAAAACTGTTTGATGCAAAAGTCTAAAATTACAGGAAGATTGCTCTATAGAGACATAACCATAGTTAATGTTTGGGGGTATGTTTTTACCAAACTTTTTTTTAGATTTATTTTATGTGCATTGGTGTTCGGCCTGTAGGTATGTCTGTGTGAGGGTGTCAGTGGAACTAGAGTTGGAGACAGGTGTGAGCTGCCAGGTGGTGCTGGGAATTGAACCTGGGTCCTCTGGAAGAATAGCCAGTGGTCTTAACTGCTGAGCATTCTCTCCAGCCCCATCCCTCTCTCTTTTTTTGAGGCACGATGGTCTCAAATAGCCTTAACTAACCTCAAACTTGTTATGTAGCTGAGGATGATACTGAACTCCTGATCCTCCTGCCTCTACTTCCTACATCCTGAGATTTTAGGAATGCACCACCACCCCAGGTTTACACTGTGCTATGAATGGAACCCAGGGCTTTGTACATGCTAATCAATTACCCTATCAACCAGGCCCATTTTATAAGATTCCTTCTAGTTTTTCTTTGTGGATATTTATCATCTCTCCAGATTCTTAACCTTTTCCCAGGGAGTACTGTAAATGTGCTCTTATAAGGCTATTAGAACTATGACTACTTCTTCTCCTATTCTTGCAAACTTCATTTTAATCACTGCATAATATTCCATTATATGGATATACCATTATTTGCTTAAATATATACTTATTGCTAGATGAACTGCTTCCACTCTTTGTAGTTATTCTTTGTGTGCGTGTGCGTGGCGTGCGTGCGCGTGCGCGTGCGTGTGCGTGTGCGTGTGCGTGTGCGTGTGTGTGTGTGTGTGTGTGTGTGTCGTGTGTGTGTGTGTGACAGTTTCTAGCACTGGCCATCCTGGAACTCACTCTGTAGACCAGGCTGACCTCAAACTCACAGAGATCCACCTCTGCCTCCTGAATTCTGGGATTAAAGGTGTGCACCACCTGACTGTAGTTATATTCTTATATTTAGCTATCTCTCAGTGGGAGAAGCTGCAACCTTTGAGCCCCATGAACTATTTGCTCCATATGTGGGGAAAATTAGTATTTATCAAACACTACATTGTGCATTCAGCCAACCAGATGGTTCAGTAGGTGAAAGTACCTGTTTGCAAGCCTGATAATAATGTGAGTTCAACCCTGGATGGACATGATGAAGGAGAAAACCAACTCCTACAAGCTTTCCTCTGAAGGACTGGAGAGATGCTGCAGCTGTTAAAAACACTTGCTGCTTGCTCTTCCAGAGGACCCAAGTTCTATTCCCATCACCCACATTGGGCAACTCACAGCCTGCCTATCATTCCAACTCCAGGGATCAAAGACACACATTTCTGGCCAATGCCAGAAACACACGCACGCGCACACACACACACACACACACACACACACACACACACACACACACTCTTTTAAAATACTGTCCTCTGACCTCTACAAAGTGCCCATGGCACAAGCACACCCCCATGAATGAAGAAATAAATGTTAAAGCCTTTTAACGCACTGTTCATTTACACCCTGGCACTGAACTTAGAATAGAATTTCAGTATACTGATTAAATTAATTAATAAGTTCATAGGTCACAGCTTAGCATGGCATCTAACCCTCTCTTGCCCTCCTTTCTGCAGGCCTTTTGCGCTTTGACTTCTGTGGCTTTCTCCCTCTCTCCCTCTCTCTCTCCCTTCTTCCCTCCCTCCCAGGCACCTCGAGTTCTGCTCAGAACCTTCAAACGGGTCCACACGTTACCATGCCCCCCCCACCCAGTGTAGCCCTGCACAATCTCAGTCCCTCTCCCCTTGGGAATTCAGAACCCTCCGAACACAAGACACACACAAACCAGAGGCTTGAGAAATACCTGAGACATGGCTGAATGGGACCCAAGTGACTTCCCCAGCACCTTAATGTCTCGGAGGCAGCACCTTCCTGCACATTTGTCATCTCTGTGGGTTCCTGGGCTAGCAGGACAGAGTGGAGAGTGAAGGGGCTGAGGACTCAGAGAGATGGGGGGGGGAGGGATAGGGAGAGGTAGCAGAAGACTACCTTGAGAGCAGCTAGGACCATAAATGAATACACAAGGGAGTAAAGTGAGAATGGTCACACACTAACCACTGTGCTTGTGTGAGTAAACCAAAACAGAAAGATAGTTTTATTAAAAAAAATCCTTGCCACATGCATTTCATCCCAGCACTCAGGAGGCAGAAGCAGGTGGATCTCTGTGAGTTCGAGGCCAGCCTGGTCTACAGAGCAAGTTCCAGGCCAGCCAGAGTGGTTACACAGAGAAATCCTGTCTGAAAACAAACAAAAAACAAACAAACAAAAAACAACAACAACAAATTTTTTAGTCACATTTTAAAGTTCACTCAAAGAGTTTGTTTGTTTGTTTGTTTTAGATTTGGCTAAAGAGGGAGCTGGAGAAACAGCTCAGAGAGATGAGAGTACTGCTTTTGCAGAGGACCTGGGTTCTATTCCCAGCACCCATATGGTGGCTCACAACCATCCTTAATCTCTAGGCACTCCTGTGGTATACATTCATACACATAAAACTTTAAAACAAAAACAGAAGAAGAGGAGGAGGAAGAGGAAGATGATGATGATAATTTGACAAAAGAGACTGAGGGGTAGCTTGCTAGGTAAGGGTACTGCTGCCAAGCCTGATGATCAGCATTAGATCCCCCCATGCACACCTACACATATGCACACATACATAAACAAGGACTTGGCAAAAATGGAAACTTGTTAATCCAACAAATATTTAATGAACACACTGCAGGTGCCAGGCACTAATCTGGCCACAGCCTATCATGATAAAGAGGCAAATGTCTCTGGCCTTATGTTGGGATCTCTGGACTAGTTCCTGTTTCCAGGACTGACTGAACAGTTGTTCATGAGATACTGGGGCCAGCCAGGGTCTCCTCCAAGATGGGGCTCCTGACTCTGGATGCCCCAGGAGAGAAGTAGATATGGCTAAACCTGTAGCCACGTAGTAAGGGCTCAGTTGCTCAGAGTGAGTACTAGCTTGGTCTGCTCTTAATCTGATTTTCCTATAGAGCAGGGAAGCATGTTCTTGGGAGACAGGGCTTCCTGACTGGCTTCCAGTCTTGGAGAGGTGCTAGGAACACGTGGACACGTAGGCTGAGATGAGATACTGTGGCTCAATAGAGGCATAAGGAACATGCCTGGTGGTCACTGTGGCCCACCTCTGCAGCTCCGGATGAGGAAGCTGCCTGGTCCTTCATTTTCTGCCTGCACAAGTTCCAGCTTCCCTCCCAGACTGCCCTGGACTTGTTTGACCTGGCAGCTCTCCCCTCCCAGCCCCCGGAAGGCCTGGGAAGTGGCACCTGTGAACTTCAGGCTGCGACCTGGTTCGCTGGGGCTCAGCTGCTGCCCCAGTGCTCCAGATTAGGACGGCTGGTGAGTTATTCCTGGCTCCTTTTCACAGAGGAGAGAAGGGAGGTGTGATAGTGAAGTGCTGGGTACTGGCCCACAGACTCTTGCTAGGACGCTGGCCATCCCTTCAAGGTGTGGGGCACAGCATGGCATTCTTGGAAGGAATCCCAGACTTGTCATCAAAGGGCTGTCTGTAGTCCAGGCCCCAAGCTATGTGAAGCCCTTGGTCAAAACAGGGACCAGTCAAAGCTTTACGTGTCTCAATGTTAAACAAGGATGTAGTATATCATCTCATCCTTCCCGTGGAGGACACAGAGGCCTAAATGAGACAAAGCTGGAGACTACATGGTTTCTTCTGAGAAGTCCTGGTATGTCCTGGCTCATTTCCCTACAGTGGCACCTGTGTTAGACACTTGGCCCATGCTGACTGGAACACCCTTCTCTCAGCAAGGCAGTCCCAAAGCAAGTGACTTCTCCTCTGGCATCTCCTCACCTTTCATTTACATTTCTTAGAGTGCATGCTTTATTGTTCATTTTAATTTTTTGGGGGGGGGGAGGAGTAGGGGGACAGGATTTCATGTATCCCAGGGTGGCCTTGAACTTGGTATATTGCCAAAGGTGATCTTGAACTTCTGACTTTCTTGCCTCCACCTCCCAAAAGGATTATAGGCTTGCAGTACTGTGCCTGGTTTACACAGAGCTAGGAATGGAAGGAACCCAAGTCTTCTTGCAGGCTAGGCAAGCACTCTACTCATTGAGCTACAACCTCAGCCTTGTTTGCTTATTTTTTTTTTTTTTTGAGGCAGAGTCTTGCTGTATAGTTCAGGCTGTTCTTAAACTCATGATCCCCCTGCCTCCGTTGATGTGCAATGTCCTTCTGTATGCTGCGAATATGAGCTGCTTTCATTTGTTGATGAATAATGCTGTTTTGGTCTATGGCAGGGCAGAATATAGCTAGGCAGAAAATCCAAACAGATATGAAGAGAAAGAATGCAGAGTCAGGGAGATGCCATGTAGCCACTGAAGGAGTAAGATATCAGAATATTATTGGTAAGCCACGGCCACGTGGTGATACACAGATTAGTAAAAATGTGTTAATTTAATTGTGAGAGCTAGTAAGTAATATGCCTGAACCACTGGCCAAACAATTATAATTAATAGTAAGCCTATGAGTGTTCTTTTTTTTTTTTTTCCCCCCGGGAGCCAGCTGGCAGGAGAGAAATCTCCATTTACATTCCATCTCCTGAGTGCTAGGATTACAGGTATATATCACCATGCCTGACTGTACCAAAGTTTTCAGAGCTGATGGTTTGTGCTTTAGTTTCCCTCATGAATTTGTGAGATCCTGGAGTTCAGGTTTATTATAATCTTTATCTCTGTATCCTGAGTGCTTAACACAGAATCTGGCATGTGGCATGCGTTGAATGACTGTCTTAACTAATTTGAGTTACTGAGACTGTTAAAACTAACCCTACCCAGACATAAGATCCCCAGACATTAGCAACTTGGCAGCCACCTGAATGGGAGTGTATGTGCGTGTGCATGCATGCATACACGTACACACACACACAAACACACAAACACACTTCCATTGCTAAGCTCCAACTCCCCATGGGAGCCTCTTCTGTCAATTCTAGAAAAACCATCGGTAAGGAAGTGAAGGCATCCAGGAACATTCTTTTTACAGTCTACACTAACGTCTAATATCCAAAGGGAAAACCCCTTCCTATGGTCACCTGGCCTCAGAGAACTCAAGTGGGAACAAGAGTTTGGATTTCTCTACAATAAAATAAAATTATTGACCCACACCAAAGCCAGTGTTTGATACAACAAAATGACAATTAGACTTTAGTAAACAGCTTAGGCAAGTAAACAGGATAGACTCTGATTGAATACAATACAAAAAAAATGGCTGACAGCATTGGCATTAGGAAACATTTTGGTAGGCTCTAATAGAAGACCAACACAAACCACATAAAATAGCAAATAGGAGAGAGTGCAGGCATCATTTTCACAGTTTAAAAAAAGCCAATGCATAACTCAAAGATGGGGAGACTTAGAAATGGTTTAGATGGTATGTTTTATGTTATTGTTTTGTGTCACTAATTTGTTTGTCTGTCTGTTTGTTTGTTTGTTTTTGTTTGAGACAGGGTTTCTCTGTGTAACCCTGGCTGTCCTTGAACTCTTTGTAGATCAGGCTGGCCTTGAACTCAGAGATCTGCCTGCCTCTGCCTTGACTGACTAGCATGTAATAATGCATTTTTAACACACAGACATTCACATTCTCTCTCTCTCTCTCTCTCTCTCTCTCTCTCTCTCTCTCTCTCTCTCTCTCTCTCTCTCTCTCTTCCTCTCTCTCTCCCTCTCTCTCCCTCTCTCTCCCACCCCTTCCCCCCAGGTCTGAGGAAATAGTGATTAAAAGCACTTCCTGTATAAGCCTGTCAACCTGAATTTGAACCCCTGAACCTAAAAATCCAGATGTGATAGTGGCAAGCATCTGAAGTTCCAGCACTCCTAAAGAGACAAGAAAAAAGATGCTTTCCTATCTATTCCCCACTATGTTGTGGGATGTGAGTCTTCCTTCCCATCCCATCAATCATTTTTAAAATTAGTAAACCAGGGGTTTGTTCTAATTAGGAAATTGTTTTAGCAAACTGTAAAACTGCTTTTTCTATCCAGAGTAGCTAGCCAGTGAAAGCAATCAAAATGCACAGATACACCCCACTTTTACAATTGCTGCTACAATGCAGACCCTGATACTCTTGTCAACAATGCTAACAGCCAGTGTCAAACTGGAACCAAGAATAGAAGTAATCACAGCTGATACACCTGGCAATTAAAAACTCAAGCGGCATACTTTAAGACACTTGACCACTAAAACCACCACAAGAATTAAAATGAGGGATTAGTTTTGTTGAGTGTAATAATGATAATGGTGCTTGAAAAGGAAGACTCTTTTATGTTTTAGAGATACATACTCCCACACTTAGAGCTGAGAGTTACAGTGTCTATAATTTACAAGGAAACACTCCAGCAACAGGAATGGTAGAAATTTGACAGGAGTAAGGGGAGGGGCTGATTGTATTAGCCTCTACTTTTTGTGTTTTTGAAATACTACACAATAAAAAATTAGAAAAGTAAATGAAGCCAAATAAAACAAATGGCTGAAGCAACGGTGACAAAATGCTAGGAAAGGACTTTTCCACTGAGTTATAGCTCCGTTTTCATTCCCTGGATAGCTGGGCTTTTTCTTGATGTGTCTGTCCATCTAGGGAATGGGTTATAATCAGAATCTAACCAAGGAGCTTTTAGGAAGTTCACCTGCTACAGAAAGGACACCTCTAGGAACAGATCAGTAGGTCTAATACAAGCATCTCTGGGACACAAAATTGAACCTCAAGAGTAGGAAGTATAAAGTATACAGATTGTGGCAATCCTCCTGCCTCTGCCCCAAGTGCTGGTGTTACAGGTGTGCATGTGTCACCAAACCTGGCTCAAAGCTGTGTGATGAACTACTATTCTCATTTCTGATGACTGCGAGGATTTGCCTGTTAAAAAGCCCATTGTTCAGGCTAAGCGTTAAGCTGAAATAGGCCTCATTGATACTCCGGTGGGCTCTGTGTTTCACTATAACCAGACTTTGCTTGAGAATGTTTATAAAAAGTGGACTCAGGAACCCTGGCATGCATGGTGGTTTGTGTCTTTAACCCTAGAACTCAAGAGGCAAAGGCAGGCAGGCCTCTGTGAGTTCAAAGTCAGCCTGGTCTACATAGTGAATTCCTTGACAGCCAGAGATACATAGGGAGAACCTGTCTCAAGCAAGGTGGGGCGGGGGTTCCAGGAGACAACTCAGTGGGCAAAAATCACAAACCACATGAGCCTGGCAACCTGAGCTCAGTGCTCAGAACTATGTAAGAAACTGGATGCAGTGGTGGGCACGTGTACTCTTAGCACTCTCATGAGGAGAGGACAGAAATAGGAGAATCACTGGGAAACTACTATGCTAGCTAGCCTAGTATACACTACACAGCAGAAACAAGAGAGATCTGGTCTCAGCAAGCAAGAAGTGATGCCTGAATGCTGTCCACTGACCTCCACAAGCACCATGGCACACACACACATCCATACCCCACAATCAATACATTACAGAAAAAAAAAAACTGTAAAAAGCTATTTCACATTTGACTGCATCATGATAAATCAGCATCAGTTTGACTAAGCACAAATGAATAAAATATAAGTTGCATCTTTTAAAAAATATGGAGTATGGGGGGGGGCTGGAGAGATGGTTCCTTACAGAAGACCTGGGTTCTGTTTCCAGCCCCTACATGGTGGCTTATAAACATCCACGACTCCAGTTCCACGATATCTAATGCTTTTTATATCTGATGCCTTTTCTGACTTCTAAGACATGCACGTGGGTATGCATACACATACAGACATAAAATGTTCATAGACATGAAATAAATAAGTCTAAAAAGAAAAAACAGGCTGGGCGGTGGTGGCATATGCCTTTAATTCCACCACTGGGGAGGTGGAGGCAGAGGCAGGCAGATCTCTCTGAGTTCAAGGGCAGCCTGATCTACAGAGGGAGTGCCAGTATAGGCTCCAAAGCTACACAGAGAAACCCTGTCACTAAAAAAAGAAAAGAAACCCCAAACAGGTAAGAGGCCAGTGTGTAGTGGCATCTTGTTTTGCCAGTGAACTTTCAGTGATGGCCACATCCTATGGACGTGACTTCAGGTGTGCAGATATGACCCCTTATAAGTTTGAGGAGGGGCTGGCTCACTTTCTTGGGTAGCAGAGAGCATCAGAAGGGTAGAGACCTTGGTGCTTTTTTCCCTGTTATTTGTGTAAGTGCTTCCCTAATAAATACCTAATTATCATTTACCTTGGGTCTGGTGGACTCATTTAAACCCCACCTTCACCAGTGTGTTGACTCAGTAGGCCTTACTACTAAGTATTCCACTAAGCCTGAGTTACTTTTAATCCCAGGACTTACATGGTAGAAGGAGAGAACTGACCTTTGACCTCCATACAAGTGGCAAGGCAAGCATCCCTCTCCTTAAATAAACAATTTAAAAAGTTTAAAAATGGAGTTTCCAGAAAATAAAAATAAATTAAAATTTAAAATAATAATAAAATACAGATGAGATGGATATGGTGGTGCAGGCTTATAGTTCCAGGGCTCAAGAAGTAGATACGTAAGGATCAGGAATAAAAGATAATCTTCAGCTTTGTAACAAGTCTCAGACCAGCCTAGACTACATGAGACTATTTCACACTTATACACATGCACAAAGAGACAGAGAAAGAGAGAGATGAGGAAATTCTTAAACTATTTTTCTCTTGTTCTCATGACTAAAATATTTTTTAATTTTTATTATCTTATGTGTATTGGTGTTTGGCCTAAATGTCTATGTGAGAGAGCTGAATCCCCTGGAACTGTAGTTACAGACAATTGTAGCTGCCATGTGGGTGCTGGGAATTGAACTTGGGTCCTCTAGAAGAGCAGCCAGTGCTCTTAACCACTGAGCACCTCTCCAGCCATGACTAAAAAAAAAAAAAAAATTAAGTAAAAGTTGAAAAAAAGATTCAATGAGGGGTCATCTGAAAGCTTCTACAGCATCTTATACTCACGTTGCTGTGTCCCTGGGAACACTCATGCAGAGGTCACTAATTTACCAAAGGGCTCTCAGATGATCTCTACAATTCTCCCCATCTCTAAAGTCCTGGGATTGGATGCACTTGATAAAAGGTAGCAGGGCCATTTCTTCCCCTCTGCCTGGTCCTCCCTGTGCCTATTGAGATAGTGTAAGGCTTGCCTGACTCCTTCCAGTTTGTTATACACACAAATAGATTAATGATGGAAAGAAGGAGGAGAGGGAAGCGGGACAGAGAAGACTCCCAAAGCTTGTTCAGCATCTCCTGTTTGTGACCTTAGGGATGAATGGGTGACACCCCTGTTTAACCAGAAGGGCCACCTTCTGGGGTCTCTGCAAGCTTCTTTTACATTTTAGTCTTTCTGAATCTCTGGGCCAGGAGGTCTTCATAGAGAGAAATCAAGGGGTGAGGCGAACTCCTTGGAACCTTGGCTCTTGGGCCTGCCAGGATCCCAGGGGGATTGCCCAGGTAGATTTTTGGCTTCAGGGAAGATGAGGTTGATTATTATTTTACTTTACAAATGAGGAAGCTGAGTCTCAAGCATCCCCAAAATTTTCCAACTCTGAAGTTCCAGATATGTGTAGATATGACAGTGAATTTACAGCCCAGCCCAGCCTGCTCAATAGACAGTCTACACTGCCAACAATAGTTCACTGGGCTGGTTGATGGGTCATTGCACCCACAGAGACAGATAGAAACTTTAAAGTTTCTTTCATCTAGGGCTCAGCTTAGCTTCCAAACTCCAGCATCACCTGGGCCCTACCTGCTACCCAAGACCGCATCTCTACCAAGAAGCTCTCAATAGAGTAAGATGGCAGAACCACAGTTGAAAGCACTGGGATTGAGTAAGAAGCCAGCATCCTATCGTACAAACTATAGGTGATCAAAACATGAAAAAAAGGCCAGGGTGGTCATAATACCCAACAGATGAGGAAAAAAACAAAGAGTCAGAATGCAGGAGTTGTGGGGCAGTTCCTGCATCTAGTTCTCCTCCCTTGGCATCTGATGAACACTAGACCAGCATGGGGGCTGTGCTGCCTGCCAGGCCTGCCCAATACACTAGGAACTGGTCCCTGGAGAAGGCCTGTTCTCCCATCTCTGAACCAAGAGAGCTGACACCCAGACTGATGGGCCTCCTGCTTTGCATGGCTTTGGCAGAAATGGGATGTGATTTTTGCCTGGGGAACAATTCTCTGGGTGAGGGAGGTGGAAGCCCAAACCCAGAACTGTTCCAGCAGGATTTTTCACTTCTGCCTGGTAAACAATACAAGGAGCACTCTGCGACTAGAGGCCTCTCCCATTTCTGGATGGTTCTCAGGCTCTTCTCCCCAGTATAACCCACTAGGACTTCCAGGGATAATTTAGGAAAATAAATTATAAAGGTAGGCCCTTGGAAAGTTACCCTGTGATACACACACACACACACACACACACACACACACACACTAAATAAACAAATAAATAATTCTACCCATGAACTGGAAAGTATGGCTCAATGTATGACTTTGGATTCAAGGTTTTGTCCTGAGAATGAACAAAGTGTGAATGGGCTGAAGGGTCATTTTCAAGATTGCTTTACATTTACTAGATTTACTGCAAATGTCCATCACCCTTGCCTTCAATCTCTCTTTGATTTGAAAATGAAAAATTTGTAGGGCCTGGAGAGATGGCTCAGTACTTAAGAGCACTTCTCTAGACCCTCTAACCAATGATCCTCTAGAGGACCCGAGTTCAATTCTCAGCACCTACATCAAATGCCTCACAACCACCTGTGACTCCAGGTCCAGGGGAATTTGATACCTTCAACCTCTGAGGGCACCCGAGTTCACACAGGCACACACATGCAGAGGCACATATACACAAGTGAGAACTACAAAACAAAGGTTTCGAATGACATTCCTGCCACTTTCTTTTCTTTTTAAGAGCAGATGTCTAGAAGGAACCTAAGGACAGCCTTTGAAGTTGTATGAAGAACAAGATGCAGGAGGACCCAAGATGAACTGTGAAAAGAGTTCTGTCTTAGGAATTAGAAGGTATGAGGTTCAATTTTCCATTAGTTGAGTATCCCTGGTCCAGTCAAGCTGTGGATAGTGATGAAAAGTTCTGCACATGTCCATAACCATGTACACTGTGCCCAGAGCAGACATCACTAATGAACTTTAGCACCCTTTTCCTTTTCTCTAAACTCAATTATCATGCAGCAGCCACTAGTGGTCAGAAACAATGCTTCTAAAAGAGCTACTCAATGCCTCAGGACTGGATGACCTCAAGTTCCCTTCAGAATCCCAGTGTGTGGACTTTGGATTTTTCACAATTTAAAATGCCCATTTCTTTAGTCTAAAGACATGAATAATAGAACTCAGAGACTTCAATAGACATAGCCTATTGAACTATCTGATGTGTGTTCTCTGTGTGAGTGTTCATAAGGTCAAACCTGCAGCCTGCTGGGCATGTGTTATGGGGCAAACCTAGTATCTTAGCATTCTGAAGGTGGAGGCAGGAGGGTCAGATGTTCAAGGCCAGCCTTGACTACATAGAGAGTTAAAGGCCAGCCTGAGCTTTGTAAGACCCTATCTCAAAAGAAAACAATTCAGAAGTCTACTTACCAGTTCCTTTCTCCCAAAGGTCAGAGCCTGAGATGATGCCATAGGCACAAAAGAGCTTTGCTGGACCCTGCTGAACAGGACAGCATCCTCCCAGCTTCCCACTACAACTTTTCATGTCATTCATTGATAAAGGCAATCCATCTCACCACAGTCTTCTGATACCTTAGGAAATATAGTCCCCATTCCTTCTCCATCTGGGCTATGGATAGGGATTTCTGGGCGACCCATGCATTACCCCTGCATCTCTTCTTGGTGAAACACTGATTCTGAATTCATTAATAGAAGGAATCCAATTGGGCCCAGACGAAAGAGCATCCTGAGCTCAGGAAGGGTCTAGGACCCAGCAATTTAAGATTTCTCATCAAAATCTCCATTCAAAGTCTCCTGACCCTGGAAAAAAAAAACAGTAAAATCTGCCTTCAAAGGCAGTTAAATATGTTGTGAAATAGACCTCTATTCTAGTCATACTCAATATGCACATATCAATGTAGCACCCTGAACATGTTTTTCTTTTCTTTTTTTTAAATTTATTTAACTTTATTATATGTGCATTGGTATGAAGGTATCAGATCCCCTGTAACTGGACAGTTACAGACAGTTGTGAGCCGTCATGTGGGTGCTGGGAATTGAACCCACATCCTCTGGAAAAGCAGCCACTGCTCTTAACCTCTGAGCCATCTCCCCAGCCGCATATTTTTCTTTTTTAATCAGAGGAGACCATAGAGGCATGATATCTGTCCTCTGTGTGTTCATAAGGTCAAATCTGAAACCTGAGGAGCAACACCTGCCTGTAATCTCAGCTCTTTGGAGATTAGAGTGAGAAAAGTCAGGAGTTCAAGGCCTGTTTTGGATACTTAGCAAGTTCTGGGACAAACATTAAATCCTAGACTTGTCATTTACAGGTAAGGACATTAAGTCCTAGAGAGGCTAGTGACTGGCTATCCAAATGCCACTGTAGTACTGCCAACTGAAACTTCATTTGGAGTGGCTGTGGTACCTCTTTGTAGACAAAGAGAAGCTTTAGATTTTCTGGAATTTTAAATACCCGTTTAGTCTTGTAGACTTTCCCATCTTTTGGCTCCCATCTTTTGGTGGAAGAGGGCTCTTTCCTCAGATCCCTCCCTTCTTCTTGCCCCTATTTCCTGAGAGATGGAGACACTCTAGAACAAGCACAATCCTGACAAGGGTGTACACACACACACACACACACACACACACGAGAGAGAGAGAGAGAGAGAGAGAGAGAGAGAGAGAGAGAGAGAGAGAGAGAGAGAGAGAGAGAGAGAGAGAGAGAGAGAGAGAGAGACAGAGAGAGAGACAGAGACAGAGAGAGAGACAGAGAGAGAGAGACTCCCTATGATCACTTAGCAGTCATTGGGGCATGGTTCTAGCACTGGAGTCCTGTACCACAGACCATCATGCTTGTTCTAATAGAAGTGACCTGATTGGCATTAGGTCACATGGACACTTTGTCCTCCAGGGATGAATACTAACAAATGACATTATTAACTGGCAAGCATTGTTCTAAGTGTTTTACAAACAAGCTTTGATCCTCACAGAAGCTCTAGAAGGTAGAAACTATTATTAACCTCATTTTATAGATGAGAAAAATGAGCAGAAAGCCTTTAAATAATGAGCCATGAGTAGTAAGCCTTTAACTAATGACCCTGAGGTCAGAGCAGGCTGAAAGAGCAGCAGAGCCCTTACTAAGTCATTCATAGCATTCAAAGGGCCTGGAAAACACTGGGCTTTGCACATTGTCCCAGTGGGCTAGAGCTGAGCATGGCTAGAGAGAACTTCAATTTTGCCAGTCTTCACCTGAGGCCCAAACGCAGCCTCAAAGAGGGGCATTACCTCAAAGAGGTGGTGTAATGGGAAAGATGAATCCAGAATTGAGCTGTGCTCATCTCCTTGAGCAAACAAACTACAGAGACTGCTTCTCAGACAATAAAAATCCAGACATGACCAGTCCTGAAGCCATCAGTGGAAGGAAGGTCAGAACCTAGAACTACATGAGTTGACCCATGAGCTCAGGCCAGCAAGAGAGCGCAGGAGGGGATAGAGACCTAATCTGTCTCCTTGCAAGGTAGTCATAACATCCACAGGCAAGTTGTTGGGGTCTGGGGAGATGGGCTGCTAGAGAGTTAGCAAGCATTGGGTACGCCTCCCTTTGATAACTTTGAGCCCTTGAGCCAACATGTGCCAGTCAGCTTAACTCCTTTTGCCCAGCTTCCCTCCTCAAGAAAACCTTAATCAGCCTCATTTGAATTTCAAATGACCTCTCCCTTCTCCCCCTCCCCACCCCAACAGGCTTTGAGGCAGGGATATGGAAATTTACCCTGCAGTATGGAAATCATCACCCTATGCAAATGATGAGCGGGACCCCATTGTCATAGCAACCTCCTGGTTTCCTCTCTGTACCTCTTCTGGGCTCCTGGGTTTGACTTCTTCTATTCTCTCCCCAGCTTTAACAAGGGTGGGGAGTGGACAAACCCCATTGCTGTGGGCCTTGTTGGAACTGACAACAAGCAGGTGGGGCATTGCTACCTGAGGTCATCTGCTGGGTCAGCCCTGCCAGGCCACCTGCTCTAGAGCAAACTTGGACCAGGCACACCCAGGCAAGGCCAACTACTGTGTTTTATTATGTTTATTGGATAAGTCAAGGATTGGGTAGGTGACTCTGTGTGTGTGTGTGTGTGTGTGTGTCTATGGGGTGAAGAGAGGTTCTAGATTCTAGGGGATACAGTGAAACACCCCGAAATGGACTCAGCAGAGAGGGGGTGTGGGGGCTCCAGTGTAGCAGTGTAGGAGATGAAAGCCCTTGCTTGGAACCTATATGTAAAATACCATGCAAATGAGCACCTATTATTGTTTGAGTCAACAACAGTGTTTCACTGGTGCTTTTGGGGAGATGCCCATGGCTCTGTTTCCCAGGCGCCTGCCTTGGCACAAAGGGCTCCCCTCCCTGCCCTTAACCCATGACCTCCCACCAGTGAGCTCCCAGGTCTCTGGAGAACTCAGAAGAGCACTTTGAAGTGCTGGTGGCTGAAGTCCCTAAATATACAATCTGGCCACCTTAGAGGAAGGTCATATTTAAACCCTGCCCTGCCCTGCCCTGCTCTGCTCTGGACACACTCACATAAGAGAAAACTTAGTCTCAGCTGGGATGGTTTCATGCAGCACCCCTTTAAGTACACTCAGCTCTGAATTGGTCCCTGTGTTGTCCCCAAACCAGAGGCTATTGGGAAAAGGAATGGGAGGTAAGCTGGGCCTCCTCATCCCTTTTTGTTCTTGTCCTTGGCAGTGCCCCATTCTACAGCAAATGGCTTAGAAATGGAACTCATTAGCAGGTACTACCCAAATGCATCTGCTCCTGCTGCCCCATCTTCATCTGTTTCTTGGGGAGGAGGGTTTTGGTAAAGGATAAAGGACCAGGATGCTGCAGTGGCCTGGACACACTATTCCGTACCCAGTCTCCCTGTGTGCTGGAGGCAAGGTGCCATGAATTTCACGAATATACTGATACCTGTCTTCTACTGGAGCCACAACATCACCCACCCATGCCCATCATCTCTGGATTAAGGCCATAGGAAAATGTGCCCAGGTTCCAGTGTATCCACTGCTCAAGGAGCCAAAGGCAAGATATAGCCTTCTGCCAAACACAAAGTGTTCCTAGGCAGTGTACCTCAAAGTGTGGCCCACCAGCCAAGGCTGGTCTGCAAACTTGCATTAAGGTCTGTGACCAGACACAAAGTACAAGAGTGAGACCTTAGAAATGCTAGTAGCATACCAAGGGCCTTCCTGTTGACCTAGGTGTAGAGCTGTTTGGATGCCACTGAAAACGGTCTTGGATCAGACCCCCGTGTTTCACTCAATGCCATCACAACACAGCAGGACTGGATGGATACTGATCTGTGACAGACTGAAAAAACAAATGGTCCTCTATCAGGGACTGTTTGGGATGCAGGAATATACTCAAAGACAAGGAAGGGAAGCCAGGTGGTAAAGACAGCTCACATACTCCCTACCTTTGTCCTCCTCAACTTGCCCCCTGTTGTGCTCCCTGCCATGCTGGAAAGAAAGGAAGTCACTTCCTTAAATGGACTTCCAAGAGCAAGAGACTATGGTGTAGGTAGGATCACCAATTGCTCATGACCTTTTAAGCCTTGGCTACCCCTGTCGGTTGGGCTGGGAACGCACAGATGAGCAGTACTACAGCTGGAAGTCCTTAGAGCATAGGCATGAGCTACCACTGTGGCTATTCTATTTGCTACAATTCTCCAAGGGCTGGAGACCGGCAGGCAATTCCAGGCTCTGTAGGCCACTCTCTGACATAGCCTACAGTTGGAAGCCTGGGTGGAGAATTGCTACCTTCTGTTTTCCCTGTTATAGAAAGGGGAAATAAGGTGAGATAGAAGCCACTTTGCAGTTAGCCAAAGCAAGAGACTACAGCGCAAGGATTGTACATGAGGGACAGCAAGAACTTCAGACACTGAAATCAATTCCTATATGAACAAGGAGCCAAGAGAAAGTTTGGCTTTTTTGTTTTTTCTTTTTTTGAGACAGGGTTTCTCTGTGTAGTTCTGACTCTCCTGGAACTTGCTCTGTAGGCCAGGCTGGCATCTTTGAACTTTACCTGCCTCTGCCTCCTGAGTGCTGGGATCAAAGGAGTGTGCCACTACCACCTAGTGGGGTTGGCTTTTCTTAGGGATGAAAAGCAAGTGAACAACAAGGCAGATAGGTACTTTCATTAACAGAGGCTCTCATTTTCCAAGGATGGGTTTGAATGTTTGCAAAGGGCACGGGGGTAGGAGTCCAGGCAAGAGGTCTTCTCAGAATCCTAATTCTTTCAGGAACCCGTCTTGGTTCTGCACAAGTGAGGAATGGTGATGGATGGACCTGAGAGAGCACAGCCCTAGAGACCAGCTACACCCTTCTCATTGCTTTAATTTTGCAGACTCCCCTCACTCCCATTACCACAAGGAAGCCGAAGTCACAGGCACTTTCCCCATGCCTTTCAATAATAGCACATTTCCTAATTACCGACCTATGATGGATGGTGTTTTTGTGGTGGTGTGTCCTTTTCAAGGTGTGTTCACACCCACTCTCACTTAGTCATAAGCAGACAGGACATGTGTGCACAAGCGCTCACACACGAGTCTCCATAGAACAGGTGTCAAGAGGAGCCTCTTTACACACAGTCCCAGAGTCTTACCTGCCCCCTCAAGCAACTCTGGGTTTCTCTTGTCCTTCCAACCTCTGAAAGATCACTTTACTAGCATAGGAACTGAAAGCTAGCCTCATCTTCTACAACTCCTCCCTAGTCCTCCCTGTAACCTCACCTCTCTGTGGCAATCCTCACCTTAGTTCCTCAGGAACTTGGGAGGGTGGATATCTGCGTGAGTCCCAGGAAGTAGCAGACCCTTCCCCAAGTTAGGCCTGGGGCATCACTACTCTACCTCAAAGGTCTGAGGAGACCACTAATCTCTCAATGCCTTACTGGTCCTCCCCTGGACAGACATGTCCATCATGTTTAAAGACACCCTGGAAGTTCTTTGGGGCACCAGACAACTGAGTCTTCTGGGTGGTTCTAGACTGCAGACAGATGTTAGTCATTCAATCTTACAGATAAGGCAAGGATGTCTCAACTGGGAGGAATGAATGACAAAGTCCGGTACCCTCCCTCCCCTTAAGTATGATGAATACTGGTTCCCAAAGGAGGAGGGGGAAAGCTCTTTCTCAGGCTAAACCCTCACTGCTCACAAGCATAAGCAGCTGACCCTTCTCTTTCCCTCTGATCTCCAGTGTGCTGGCCAGTCTTATGTCAACTTGGCACAAACCAGAGTCATCTGAAAGGAGAGAGACTCAATTGAGAAAAGCCTGCCATAAGATCCAGCTGCAAGGCATTTTCTTAATCAGTGCTTGAAAGAGGAGGGCCCTGGGTCCTAGGTTCTATAAGAAAACAGGATGAGCTTTGTGAACAAGCCAGTAAGTAGCACCCCTCCATGGCCTCTGCATGGTTCCTGCACCGAGTTCCTATCCTGACTTCCTTCCATGATGGACAGCAATATGGATGTTTAAGCTGAAATCAAACCTTTCCTTCTCAACTTGCCTTTGCTTTCATTGAAGCATAGAAACCGTAACTAAGACACCCAGCAAGTACTCTTTGGCTCCAGGCAGGACTTTATGTCTTGGGTTGGATCAATCTTCCTTCTGGTCCTGCAAGACCAACTTTCGTGATTCCGACATCTGCCCTGATGCTGCCACTCCACTGGTTTTCCATGGTGGGTGGCCAGTGGTCTTCTCACTAGCATCTACAGAGCTCTAGAAAAGTCCAAACTTCAGTCTGTCATGCGCTGGGTAAGGGACCTTGAGAACCTCTGCTAACTAACATCCTTTCTCATCCCTGGCTTTAATTTTCCCACCTGCAAAGTGGGATAATGACATCCCCTCTGCGCCTCTGTTCCAGGATGTGCCCATAGCTCATTAATAGACCCCCAGTTATCACTGCTATCCATAGCACCAGGAATCCTGGTCCTTGAAGGAAAGCTCCCTAGGGGCAAGGACTCCCTCCACAGCCCAGCATAGGCTGCAAAGTGAAGGTCACAGACAGTGGTCATGAGACTGCCCGCTGGGCCAGAGAACAGGATGGAAGTCCACACAGAACAAGATGGAGGCGTGAAGAGAGGGAGTGCTGACTGAGGACACTCAGGGAGGAAGGGGCTGTGAGCAGTGCTCAACTCACTGGGAAACCTACACACACCTAAGAGAAGTGCAAACTCATGGGAAAGCATGCTGACAGCAAACTTTACACATCAGCCTTCCCCGATGATCCAACCCAAAGCCTTCCTTTGCGAAGAAGAAACTAAAGGTCCCTGCAGGAATGTCAGCCAAACATGCAGGTAGTTCATGACAGAGCCAGGATGAGAACCTGGTGGTAGCACACAGTGAGTTCCAGTCTGGCTTCCAAACAAGTTAATTTTTTCATTCTCAACCACAATTTCCTTGTTGGGGAAAATAGGGCTGATTCTGTCTATGCTTATTGTAACACTTCAATGAGACAAAGTCCATAAAGCTTTTACATATAGCAGGCAAGAGACAGTATATGCTGTGCTCGGTCTTTCCTTCCTTCCTGAAATCTTGGTTTTGCCTTTCCTCTTTTGTGTTTGAGCCTACAAGTGATCAGCATGGTCAAAAGCCCGAAGTTCAGCTGCACTGGTGCCAGGGGCTGTCAGTTACAGCCCAAGGGGATGCTTGGTGCACTCAGAAGTCAGAAGAGGGTATCAGACCCTCCAGAACTGGAGTAGTTTCAGATGGTTGTGAACCACCATGTGGGTGCTGGGAATTGAACCTAAGTCCCCTAGAAGAGCAGCCAGTACTCTTAACCACTGCACCATCTCTCCAGCCCCGATAAGATTATATTTTTATTCAACTGTTTTGCTGAAAAGAGGAGACAAGAGTCTGAGGCAGAAAGCCTGCCTGAAGTACAAAGCCAGCTGAGCTACATGAGTTTCAGGCCAGTCTGGTTGCCTCAAAAACAGACAGTTGGCTTACCACCTAAGCATTGGGACCTGAATTGGGTCCTTGGAACCTCCACAATCAAACTTTGTAGCGTGCTGTTGTAATCCCAGAACTGGGACAGACAGAGGTTCAGGCAGGAAGAGCCTAGGGATTTACTGGATAGCTAGCATCACCAATCAAGCAAACCAGTGACAGACCCTATATTAAAACAAGGTTGGTAGCTGAGGAAATGTGCATGCATTTTCAGTGTGCACACATGGCTAGGGGTATAGTTCAGTGGTAGAATACTTGCTTAGAACGCCTGAGACTCTAGGTTCAAACCCCAGTGCCTCAAAATAAATAAAACACAATAAAGTTAAAACAGCAGGTAGAGAGTAATAGGAATTAACAAAAAGCCAGTTGCTGGCCATAGAGCAGAAGGTAGGCTTCAGTACCTGCTATGGGTAGGGAGTTTAGGGGGGTGTGGAGACAGGGATTCCAGCACAAGAAAGAAGCTGAGCATTTGTCCTTGGCTATGCAGAAGAGGGGAAGGATAAATTGCCCTGCAGGTCTGAGAAACTCTCCAAGGATTTCCCGCCAACTCAGAGAACACTGGACAACTCACTTCCTTTTCCCAAGCTCCCAGCCCTAATGCCCTAGGGGTTTCACACAATACCGTGGGTGCTCTCCAGTATATAGGGGTTTTCTAGGTCATCTTATAGTTCTTTTAAAACCCAGAGACAAACCACCCATTAACTCATGCCCTGCTGGGGAGGTGAATGTGTCTTTTAAAAATTCAAAGGAAACCATTAAACTAAGCTGGTAACCATTTAACTGGTAATAAGCTTTCCACACTTTAAAAAAAAAAAAAAAAGTCAGAATGACTTTCCAGGAAGTTTGGTTACTTTTAATTAGCTACTTCTTTTTTCCTTGCCCTTAATTTAGGCTCACCTAAGCGTTAATTCTACCATTGAGCAAAGCCCTGAAGGGGCAGATGGAAGGGCAGGAAAACTCTGGGGAGGTGGAAGAAAGATATCACAATCTCTCAGGAGTAGTGGACCCACATAAGATCTTTCCAGGTTGGTAAGCACAGCAAAACCAACCTCTGAGCTGACCCACTTGCTTGTGTGAAGGGGAAAGTACTGTGGCCCTTCCCAATACTACCCAGGATTACAGAATCACAGTGGTGATGGGAACTGGAAAGATTGCGCAGTGGTTAGTGCCATTGGTGTTCTTACTGAGGACCTAGGTTTGGTTCTCAGTACCCAAATTCCAGCTCTGAGGGATCTGACACCTTCTTCTGACCTCCAAGGCACCAGGCACTTTAAATTCCACTTTTTTGTGGTGCAAAAAGGCAGTGGTAGCTGAGACATGGTGGTACATGCCCTGAATCCCAGCACTCAGTAGACAGTGGCAAGGGGATCTCTGTGAGTTCAAGGCCAGCCTGGTCTACACATCCGGTTACAGCCAGAGAGCTGCAGAGTGAGGCCTTGTCTTGAATAAACAAAATGAAAACAACAAGACAGTGGTGACTGAATTTATACCTCAGCCTACCATCAGCCTACCCTCTAAGAAAAAATTCATTTTCTCTTGAAAATGTGAAAAGGATAAATTATTACACCAAGTAGCTAGTAAGTGATTCTGTCTGTAGGCTTTTTCTTGGCATGTGGAGGGAGAGGCAAGAACTCAGTATGCAGCCCAGGCTGGCCTGGAACTTTCCAGCTGCCCATCCTCTCATCTCAGCTTCTGAGTGTTGGTTACAGAAAAGCAGAACCCTGCCTGGCGTGTTTGCCAGCTTTTTACCCCAGGTCTGTTCGATTTGAAACCATGTCCTTCAAGAGGCAAAGAGTCAGTTGAGGTTGGCAGCATGTCAGGATGGACTCTGGCATTCCTAGTTTATTCCCGAATTCCCTCTCCCTTAACTCTCTTAGTACCTAATTCCCACAGTCCCATAAAGGACATTAGAATTTCCCAAGCAACACATAGCACAAGGACTTCCTGGCCCTCCTCCTATGGGTGAAGCCTCACCTCCTTGGCTCATTGTCAGGGTTTGGGTGTCTCATTCTGACTCCTCAAACATCCCCAACTATGTCAAGATAACTAATAGCAAAGCCCCGTTCCATTGATAAGGGTGCTATTTTCCCATGTGGGCTATGTTCAACGTTGTTGTGGCCAATGGAGCCTGGGGGAACAGAGTTGGTTCCAGGAAAGAGACAGTTTCTCTACAATCACTGCTCTGAACTCCACTTTTCTCCAGGGTAGAGCATTAGTAGAGGCACAGCCCTCAGCAACCTTCAGAGAGCTCATCTTAGCTTCTTGAGATTGAAGGAAATTAAGAACTATTACTGTTCTCCAACCTTAGTAACACATATGACACCAAGAAACTGACCAAAGTTAGGCTTGATGATGAAGCAGGCCTGTAAACCAAGCTGAGGCTGAGACAGGAGGATTATAAATTGGGGGCCAGCCTGGGCTACAGAGCAAGTTCAAGGACAACTTAGCAAAACACTGTGTAAAAATAAATAGCAGTAAACAAGGCTAGGAATGTAGCTCAGTGGTAGAGTACTTGATTACTAAGCTTATGTACCTAACTTCGTGGTGGACCGCACCCTGAAATGGGTGCAACCAGTCCACACTCTTTAGTCCAGCTGTCCAATGCAAAGCAGAACATAAAGACTGTAGCTCTTCATGCATTGCTACCCAAACTGTTTCAGTGTTCAACTGAAGAGCAGAAAAATCTGTAGCAAGCATATTCTCAAGACACCCCTCCCCACACTCCCCTTACTATCCTGTCTTTTAGTTTCAAGAACTAGAATGTCCCAGAACAGCTGAACGATTTTAGTTTTAGAGGATATCGATTTTCTTCCCTCCTCACTTCTGTGTCTCTAATGATCCAGATGAAACACTAATTGGGGCCTTGTTGGGAGGCTATTAAAGTTATCTTTCTAGTTATCTTTCTTCAAGTTCTTTTTAATTGCACTGCATTTTCAAACCAAGGTTCAGGCTATGATGGAAACAAGAGAGAAGAAAGAAACATCTCAATTCTTTCCTGTCTCCTTTCTTTTCTTCACAAGGAAAACCATGTCCAGGCACCAATCCCTCTCAGAGCTCACATACCAGCTACCCACATGCCATTCAGAAGACCAACATTTGTACACAGGCCGTTTGCTTAGTTCTTTAAGAAAGACTATTAAGAAACTCAGATGGAAGCCAGGTGTGGTGGTGCACGCCTTGGATCCCAGCACTCAAAAGGAGAGACCAGCAGATCTTTGTAAGTTCAAGGCCAGCTTGGTCTACAGAGGTAGTTCTAGGACAGCCAGGACTACAAAGAAACCCTGTCAGAGATGGAAGACCCTGGTCTGCCTCCACCAAAGTTAAATTCTCTCCAAGTCTAGCAGTACAGCCTGTTGTTTCTGTGTTAGAACCGCACATCAAGGCATGAATTACAGCCAAGTGAGGTGGATCAGTGCAAACCTTAGGACCTGAATTCCATCCCTAGAACCCACGTAAAGGCAGAAGAAATTCTGCAAAATTGTCCCCTGACCAATACTCATGCATACATGCCATGTGTACACCAATGTATGCATATTATATACACATAACAATAACAAAATAAAAAATAAAGTCTCTTTTTTTATGAAACAGATGCTTATACCAGCTGAGTATAAGCTGAGGTAGCTGAGGATCTCAAGTCTGAGGCTAGCCTGAGTTATGTAGTGAGTTTAAGACCAGCATGGGTGATTTGGCAAAACTTTGTCTCAACATAAAATTAAAGAGCTGGAGTATGGCTCAGTGGTAGAGGATTTGCCCATCATGGCAAAACTCTGGATTTAATGTGTTTGTGCATACACACACACACACACACACACACACACACACACACACACACACACACACACACACTGTCACAGGATATAGTGGTAGAATGCTGCTTGCCTACCATGTGCAAAGCCCTGGGTTTGATGTCCAGCACTTCAAGAGTGACTCTTCCCCAATAACTTTCTGTCCTTTGTTTCCAAGGCTCTGGCTCCTTCCTGGCCTTGATTTGTTCTATCAAGGTTAATATCTATTATTCAAGGCCCCAGACTCATGCCCTGGTATTTCCAGAGAAGTACCTTAGGGCCCAAGATCTATCTTTGGGATCTGAAATGCTGAGCAGGTAGAGACACCACACACTGAACAGTGTCTCCCAACCTTTCATCCCCAGAAGAGAACGCCTTACCTGATTCCACTTGGCTGAAAGTGCTGCGGGCATCCGTTGTATCTGCGATATCCCCACTCATCTTAATCTCTGCAGGGAAAACAACACTGATTTTAATAACGGGTCACCATTTTTCTTGCTGTGACATATGTGGCTCCAACTAAACAGCAAAGATGAATGTGTAATTACCACAACCATCAGACTTTCAAATTCCTGATTCCCGAACACACAGCCATTAGAATATTCATAAGCTTGGAGGTACAAATCCCCTTCTCCTGGACCATCTTCCTAGCCCGACCTTCCCTGTGTTTCTCCACAGCTACTGCAGGGTCTCTCACCTTCTGCATCAACCATTGCTACCCTCTCATCACCTGGACACAGTGGCTAAAATTTAACAAGAATAAGGAAGGGGGGGTGTCCCTGCTCATCCCCAGCTTTAATTTCTTTTGGAATTGGGGAAATGTATCCTCTTAAAATTTCATAGAAATCCAGGTGTAGCATCATGTGCCAATAAACCCAGCACTCAGGAGGCTAGGTTGGACCAGCCTTGAACTTAGAAAAGAAGGCGTTGTCTCAAAAAAATAAAATAATGATAACTACAAATCAAATAACACTCTTTCATTCCCCATTCTATTTACAAGGCTACCCTAGAAGGTAAGCATACTTTAACCAAAGTTTCCCCCCTTACCTTCCTGTCCCCAATTCCGCTGCCTGTCTGGTTCTCAGAGGTCAGTGCACTGCCTGGGGAATCAAATACTGAGTCCTTGCCACCCTTCTCCCAGATCTTGCCCTCTGAGGCTCCTTCCCGTCTCTCTTATTCCTCCAAAGTGCTCAGCTGAGAAAGCAAATCTGCTCAGGGTCCCATGTCAGCCCCAGAATGATGCTGCTCTGGACTCTCCACTCTGCTGCATTGTAATAAATTAAACATTTACCCATAACAGATAGCTGCCACCACCTAAGAGGCCCTAAACCTCCTCCCTGGTCAGCTGAGGGAAAGAGGCAATTTTGAAATTGTTCTCTCAGCTCCTCTCCTTATTAAACCATCCAAATCCTGCCGTTTAAGACAGAATATTTTATTCAAATTGTATGGAACCCCCCCATCGCACCCCTTTCTTTGGGGCAGCACTTTAACTCTTACAAACCAGATAAAGTATTGGTGAGTTAATTTGCATATGAGGCTCCTCAGCCAATCCCAGTCAAGGAGGCAGCCTTAATTTGCATCAGGTAATCAGGCAGTTGGCATCGTGGACTTCCGAGGTCTGGAGATGATCAGGATGAGGGAAAAAAGTGGATCTCTGCCCCAGGAAATCAGGAGAGAAAGCGCTGCCCCTCTCTTTTTGTTATGGCACTAATGTGCATAGCTCTTAAATATATTTACAGCTCTGTAATGAAGTGACTGCAGTGCCAGGGAGAGCAGAGATGCAGACTTCAGCAAAGGCACCAGAAGTAGAGGAAGAAATAAGGATACCCTAGGAATCCCTTTGGGTTTGAGGGCACTGCTTATAGAAGGAAGACACCAGCTATACAGTGAGAGCTCTGTAGGGTCTCTCTCAGACAGACATGCTGCACTGGGGGGGGGGTGTCTGGAAGTCTCATGAACACCTTGTCTGCTCTGCATCTGGGAGGCTTTCCTTGAACCGTAGCCTTTCCTGCTGCAGATGTTAATTTTTCAGACAGTATATGCACACATGTACTAGCAGGGGCTTCTGCCGAAATTCACTTACTACTGCTGGGAAAACGGGCTTCACTTTGTCCCAGCTTGGAGCTGGGTAATGCCTAACACCCATCTATGTGTACCCCACACTTCCCCACAGGGATTCCTCTGTAGTGCAGAGAAAAAGCCCCAAACCAGAGCCTGTTGGGAAGGCAAAAGAAAGTCTCTTCCTCCACTGGCTTTGAATCTGCCTTAGCAGAGGTGGGATCCAGCACTTCAGAGCATGTGTTTTGGCAGCAGACAAACCAGAGTGTAATTCGATGCCATCATTAGGTAGCCAGGAGACCCTAACTACAAATGACCATGTGAATTTTCTCATCCAGAACCAGGGATGGTGAACACACCTTTCAGAGACAAGGACAAGATCAAATGAAATGATGAATGGAAATAAATACTAAATACCATTGGCTTAGACATAAGGAGTCCCAGTCCCTCCTTGCATCCTGGTTGTGTCCCTTCCTTAGCCCTTCCTGATTTCCCAGGACACCTGTGGCTTTCAGTCTTGCACCTCTGTAACTGTCTTTCACCAAGGAAGTCATTACAATTCTCCACATTCCACCTTCACAGAGAAACTGCTCATAGGAACAGGAAAAGCTTGAGAGACAGTGAAAACACCATGACAATCAGAGTTTCCAAACCAACATTTAAACAGATAACTTGGTATGTGTGTTACTTAAAATAGAACTATGGTCTTATTCCTGCTCCATTGAGACATCCCCAGAGCTCTCCTTATTTTGAGGAAGGGTCTCATGTTGTCCAGGCTAGCCTTGGACTCACTCTAGTTCACTGAGAACTTGAACTTGTGGCCTACCTGTTTTAGCCTCCCAGGAGTAGCTGGGAATACATGCCTATACCATGAGGATGATTTAAACAGGTAGCTGAGCTGAGCCTTATTTTGTTGCCCATCACCCCAACTTTCTTCTAATATCCATTTACCTCCATTTCTTTAAACCAAGAAGCCTTCACTTGTCCTTTAAACATACATAAAGCTTAGCCTTAATCGTGTCTAAAGGTTATTCCTAAAGACTTCCAAGGCTCCTCATACTGCCTTGACCTAGTGACAGCTTGACTTTCCAGGCAGGGGGTGGGGCTTCTTGAGGGGCAGAGTGAGATAACCTGGAAACTTCTCCCTCTGTCGGTCCCCAGCATGTTCAGATGCTAAGAACCTGTTTTTGTTGGGTAGGAGGCGATGCTGATGGGTGGGAAGAACCCTTGGGTCTCAGCCTAAAAATGGGCCAACACCGAAACTCCCTGAGACGCTGGCAGTAACCCTTCACCTGTCGGACAGCACTGCCGGGGTGAGTGAGAGAGGTGTGGGGTGGGGCCTGCTCGGCTGTGTTCTTATCTTAGTCTGTCTGAGTCGGCTCTCTGCCACCCTCCCTTCCCTGGGGAGACTCAGGTGTCTGCTGAGTGTAAGCGCCCAGATACCTCATGTAGACCCCAATCTGCTTCATCTAGCACTGTCATGGTGAAGATGGCCTGGCTTCCCTGTGGCCTAGTCAGAAGTAGTTCCCCCAGTAGACACCTGGAAACACAAGCACCCCAAGGCAGTGCTGTCTCCAGGCAGCAGGCTGTGCCCGCCTGAGTCCAGGCTATTCTGAGCAAACAGGAGCCCCACCCCTCTCTCCTCCTGTCCCTATTCCTAACCTAGGAGGGGACTAGACCTTTCCTCAAACACTTGCTCTTGTGGGTCCCTCTACAAGGGGACTTCCTGGGACCCTCCAGTGCCACTTCTGGGCCAGCCAGCGATCCAACTCCTCTAGTGTAGACTTTTTCTTCTTCCTCGCTCTGACAGGTCTTTTAGCCCAAATGGCATTCCTGAGCTCCATCAAGAACAGGTCTGGGGCACTGGCCTCCCTCCCTAGCTGACAGTGAGAAACAGAAAGACCCACAAGGCTAGGCACTGGGACCCTCTAGCTGACTACGCCACCTCTGTCCCTTCTTAGCTGACTGGCTCTTGACTGTCCCTTTAGCCCTGAGTACAGGAAGCCCCTCTCTATCTGAGAACTCCTGTGGTACTTGTTCTGATCTCCAGGCTCCACCGTGAAAAGTTCTGTAGAACAGAGTGGAGGCTGTGGCAAACCTGAACCAGAGTTTGTCCCCAGGCCATCAGAGCAAGAACACAGAGATGACTCAAGGGGCCACACAGTCAGGGAGCCCTCTGAATGGGGACCCAGGAGCAAACCTATGTCCAGGTTTGTGGACTGCTATTCTCCTCTTTCCACAGTGGTACTACTTCAGGAAACCAACCAGGAGCCATCCCTAAGGGCCTGGGGTTGGTTATTCCAGAGGCCATGTCAGTCTTCAAGGAACAGCAGAATATGGGATTACTATGGAGGGACTAAAATACACCAAGTTTTTAAAATAAAGAGAACCCTAGGTAAGAGACCCACCCAGGGAAGGAGTCTACCAGACAATGCACAGAAAGGAGGGGATCCCTCCCTCATACTCACAGCTGAAATGCCGGACAACGGACCTCAAAAGCCTGGCATAGTGGCTTATGCCTATCATCCAAGAATTGGGGAAGCTGAGGCAGGAGGATTAATTTGAGCTTGAGATAAGCCTGAGTGGGCTATATAGCAAGACCTTGTCCCAAATGACAACGAAGACTGAGCTGAGAAAGCAAGCATAGCACAGACAGTTCCAAACCCAGAGACCTCAGCTTCTGCCACTGAACAGTGAGCACACAGCACAGAGGGGCCAAGACATGAGTGACCCGGAAGAAGACAACAACCCTGGGGAGCTGGTAAAAGACAGGCAGGGAGGCCTTCAAGACAACTGGAGAGGTAAAGTCAGGCAATGCACACAAAGGCAGGTGAGCCCCCATCTGAGGAAGCACCCCACCTTGGGTTTGGCACACTCTGCTCACAGCAATGTAGAGCAGAGAGGCTGTATGGGATCTCCGAGAAGCGTCAACCACAGCCTAGCATGGGTGGAAGGCTGGGCCTTCTCTTCCTAACCTCCCCTCTCCTGCTCTCCACCAGGTCCACCCAGTTCCCAGGCTGCTACCCTGCCAGGATCCAGCAGTTCTGCCTCCTCCCACTTCCCCAGGCAGAAGCCTCTGGTACACAGGAAGGTGGAAACCCCCCAGGAAGTCCCTGATCTGGGTTCTAAAGAACTCTCCACATTCTACTGAGCTACCTTTGGACAACACTACTTCCCATTTGAATGCTGGCCTCCGGGATAGGAAATGCCTGCCCTTGTCCTCAGCTACTTTCAGCTCCACTGTAGTGCTTTGGATCTGAAAACTTTCCTCAGACACTGGATGGCACCCAGTTGGATGGCTCCTTCAGCCTCACCTAGTCCTTCCTGGCAAATCCTGGGGCACCAGCCACTGGGTGCCAACATCTCTCCACCAGCTCCCCTTGCACTGAGCCTACTGAGAAGCTTTAGTAGTTAGACATTTAGTAGCTCGGTACTGTGGGCCCCTTGGGCCCCCGCTGAGACCTCTTTCTAGCTTGTTTTGCTTTGTGGGGTGGGTCAAAAGATCTGCTTTCAGGACTGGAGAGAGAGCTCAATGGTTAAGAGTTACTGGTTGCCCTTCTGGAGGACCCAGGTTCGATTCCCAGTATCCATATGGCAGCTCACAATTGTCTGTAGTTCCAGTTCCAGGGGATCTGACACTCTGACACAGACATGAAGGCAAGCAAAATACCAATGCATATATAACAAAATTTCAAACAAAAAGGTTTGCTTTCTTCCTCCTCCCCCCCCCACTCTTCTAGAACAATTAACACAATCTCTGCAGAAAACCTGAAGTCCTGAAGAAAAATTATTTGGTCACTGCACTGTGTGAGAGAGGTAAGGCTTTGAGTAGCTAAATTAGGTCCAGCTTTTTTTCATTTTGATTCTGTTCCTTGCTCAACACCCCAGGCAGCTAATCAGAACATCCACCCACCTCCCCACCTCAACCCACTTCACCACATCCAACTTAGTAGCATCCTTAGCCCAGCTGTGGATGGAAGGATCAGAGAATGAACAACGGGTCCTGGGCCCTCCACAACCGCCTCTCATTTGTCCGTTCCTGACCTTCCTGGGCTCCTGTCCCTCAGGAAAGGAGGTCCTGGTCTCAGATGTGTCTGTCACCATCCCCTCTGGGATACTGGCCCACTGCGCACGCAGCCCATAGCACAGATGGATAATGTGAGTGAACACACCAGCAACACATTCAGACACATCTGGAACATGTGTGGTCCAAGACTCATTAGGTTCTTTGGGGTTTGCTCCACCAATTCTCCCACCACACATAGGGGACAATCAAGACACTCCTGACACAAACGCATGCTTGCACAAGTCCTAATCAACGAAGGATCCCATGGCATGGCATCTGCCCCAGGTGCGCCTTTGGCTTTGCTCCGCCCTACCCACTTCCCCTACATACCCCCCCATGCCCACTTTGCCTGCATTTCACACAGGTGCCGGGACACCAAACACGCAGCATGTGGATACACGTATGCACTCCCAGGTCCACACCCTAGCTGAGTGAGTGAACCACCCTTCTCCTGCAACCTCCTGGGACTCCAGCACTTCAGCACACCCAAGTCCCACGCACTGTCTAACACCCCAGATCTGAGGCTTCGGGAACTTCATGCCCCTCTCCGTTGTTCTCCAAGGTTTCATATTGCCTCTTTTACCCCCAACGCCTACTTATTCTCGCCCCGAAGAACCCGCTATCCACATCGCCCTCTCCTGGCCGCCGGGGAGTTAGCCCCCCCCCCCACAGCCCCTCGCACGGTGCAATGGTGTCCTCGTCCTTGGTCCCTTCCCACGCGTAGTGACACCTGTCGGAGCTCTTTCCCTCCGCCCCTCACCTGTGTGCATGGGCTCCAGATTCACCATCCTGCCCCAGGCGGGGCCAAAGCCAGCGCCCCCCCAGGTCCCTCGCGGCTGCCCCAGCCTGGTCCCCGGGGAAGCCAGGGTCTCCTTCCTCCCGCCCTCTACCGCCTCAGCTGCCGCCACTGCGGGAGCCGCTGCCACCTCAGTCGCGTGCTCTGCTGCTCCGGCTGGGGAAGCACTCCGCGGCCAGCTTAGCACACTCCCCAGGTGAGCACGCGGCGCGGGGCGGGGGCCTCGGCCACGCCCCCTGGCAGGGCCCCCGCGTTGGCCCTGGGCCCATGCAAAACAGCGATTTGCATACATGGAGCTGGGGGCCCGGAGAGAAGTGTTGAGGTGCTGCCGGGGCGGGTTCGACCCTGAGGAACACCTGTCTGTTGAGACCCCGCCTGGCAGTCCCTCCCCATCACGCCCTCAGCACCTCACACTCCTGGGGTAGCTTGCCCTTTTGGGGATCTGCCAGGTTGGGATCAAGAAAAGTAAGCAGTGCTACGGACGGAGAACCCGGAAGAGTTTGGAGAAGCCAAGGGATGCTTACAACCCTGGAATGGTCTCCCTTCCAACCGTTTACCTCCCCCGTGGCTAGAGTCACACTGTTCACCTCCCTGATCTCATTTAAGCATCTGTAAAACGGGGACTGTGTTAATAACTGGCATCTACCAGGTGACCAAACCGGGCTGGTTCCAGGTAGCTTGCTGTTGTCAGCATAAGATCTAGATCGCAGCAGCTTCTTACTCTTTCCAGATAGACAGGACTTCCCCCCTTTTCCTGCTGTTACCCACTCTCACTTCCTGTACCAGGCTACGGGAGAGAAGGATATGGAGAATATTTGCCAATGCTAGCAGTTGTCCTTCCAGGGACTGGATGTGACTTATCCAAAGCCCATAGTTCCCCAGTGATGGAGCCTGGACTGGATCCCGGGACCCCCTGCATTGGTGGAAGACTTCTCACTTTTCAAATGTCAGTCAGTGACTATGTGTCTCAGGGAGCATACGGCCAGCTCACAAAGCCATGTGCAGACAGGAGGCACAGCCAAACTTTCCATTTTCTTTTCAGACAGGACTCCCATCACCCTGGTCCCAAGCCATTTCCCAGAATGCCCTTGGACTTTTCTGCCTCAAGGCCTTTTTTGTAATGTTATTTCCTCCTGATATGTCTATTCATAATACCCAGAGTTTACCGTACTTGCACTCCTGATTGGGCACGGTGCTGAAAAACTTTAAAGGCATCTTTAATGCCATTATTATTACTAATTATTATTTTGAATTGCTGCAGGTTCAAAATCAAGATGTTTCCACATGTAAAGCAAGCTCCGAGCTGTATTCCCAACCCTTTTTGGTTTTTGAGGTAAGGTCACCTTATGTAGTCTAGGCCTTGAAGTTCCATCCTCCTGAATTTAAATGTGTATCAGGCCCTGCAAATAGTACCATGATTTCTTTTTATTTCTCTTTCTTTTTCTTTTCTTTTCCCTTTTTTCTCCTTTCTCCCCCACCCCCACCGCCCTGGGCTTTTAGAGACAGGGTTTCTCCATGTAGCCCTGGCTGTCCTGGAACTCACTGGCCTGGAATTTAGAGGTCACCTACCTCTATTTCCTGAGTGCTAGGATTAAAGGTATATATGCCACCACACCCTGAAGTACCATGATTTCTATTTCACAGATGGAAACACTGAGGCTTAGGGAGTTTAACTTGCCATGTTACATAGCCCATAAACACCAAGAACAGAAACTTTTTGTTCTAAAGCAGTGTTCTGTTTTCTCTAGGGAACAATTCAAGTTCGCCCTCTTTTTGAAGTTGGAAGTGGTCTGGTGCTAGGGAAATGGAGATGCTCGCCCCTCCATTTTTATCCCCTACACCTGGGACTGAACTTTGAGCATCCAAAATGCTGGACGATGATGCATTGTTGCAGCCTGTGTGGAGGGAGGTGGTGTGGGCCCTGCTTAGCTCACTTCTTGGGGTTTTGTTTTTGTTTACTGACTAGATGCCTCATTCTTTTGCCTTCAGGTCCTGGAACAATGTTGGGCACACCAGACATGAGAAGTTTTAAGTGCCAAGTAAAGGAGTAGAGAGTGCACAAGTGAGTCTTCAGGGCTGGGCAAACTGCCTATCTGAGTCAAACCCACCTGCCCCTCCTGGCAAGAAGGACCGGACTTTCTTTCTGTCCTTTCTGGTCTTGGAAAGAGATCAACAAGGGCTTTTGGAGTCCAAGTGATCCTGGAAGTCTCACTCAGGATACTCTCAGCCTGTCCCTTCCTTCTTTACACCCTGTCCGTTCCTTGTTTGGCATTTTTCCCTGCGCCTAATGTTTAATCTACAACTGAACTCACCTGCCATCATCCCAGAGAAATACCTGCTCCAGTCTCGAGAACCCCGTGTGCTTGAGAGTCCCATATCTCTATTTGCATACATTTGCATGGTCCTGTGCGCTCAGGGTCTGGTTCGCCACTTATCTAGGACCTTTTGCAGTTTCCCCCACATGGAATCTCATTGTTTTTTGTCTGAGCTTTAGCATTCTAGAAGCCAGAGAAGTTTATATCTATTGGTGTCCAAGAGCTACCTAGGATTCTGGGATCAGTGTGTATGTGTGGGGGGTGGGCAGTTTGTAGAGTTCTCTGGGAGGGAAGCACTGAGGAAGAAACAGGATCTTGGGAGTTCATAGTTGGAAGCAAAGCATAAAGGATCCAGTGATGGGGAGGGGGTGAGGTTGGCAAATATTGTTTTAGCTATTGCTCATCTCTTCACTTATCCATTAGTAAATAGTATGTGCTCCCCTAGTACAGAGAACAGTGCACCATGCTGAATATACATCTTTCTTTGTCTTGTGTGTTCCTATGTATGTGGGGGTGGGTGGGTAGAGGAACCTCAAGTGTCATTCCTGAAGTACCTAGCCACCTTATTTCCTGGAATAGGGTCTATCATTGCCCTGAAACTCTTCCCATAGGATAGGCTGGCTGGCCAGTAGGATTACATGGATTCTGGGGATGGATGTGCTTGCAAAGTAAGCATTTCTTCACTAAGCTCTCTCCAGGCCCCACAGGGCATCTTTGTTTGTTTGTTTGTTTGATGGATTTTAAGTCAACACTCATTTAGATGAAAAGTTATTAGCCACCACTTATAGATGGGGAAATTGAGGTTTAGGGAGATTAACACAGCCAGGAGATAAGGTTAGGGTTTAGATCCAGGCCTACCAGTCTGGAACTGGATATGTGTGTGTGTGTGTGTGTGTGTGTGTGTGTGTGTGTGTGTGTGTGAGAGAGAGAGAGAGAGAGAGAGAGAGAGAGAGAGAGAGAGAGAGAGAGCAAACAGAAGAGCTAGACCATCCTATTCTTCTGATCTTGCTTGATAATTGTTTCAATTAGATGGAGTGGATTGAGACCCCACCCCCACCCCTTCCCAACACAGCTGCAAGAAACCTGCTTTGAGCTCTGGCCTGGTGAGCAACTTTCCCCCGGGCTTAATTCTCCTGCCTCTGTAAGCAAGCGAGAAACCACAGAGAAGAGGCTGAGATAGGAGGCTGCCTAGAGGTTAAAAGGGGGCAGAGGACAGAAAGAGAGAAAGAAAGAAGGGCAGGAAATTTCAATGCCTTTGGACATCAAAAGAGTTGTATGCAAATGAAATGTAAATACAATGCAAATTACCTCTCCCTCCCTCTACCCTCTCTTTAGAGCTGGACGACCTAGTCAGTGTAGCCCATGTCATGGTGATCTCTTTGACCCCTCCCTTAGTCCTTGTGGTGTGACATCTGTCCCCTCCTTGCCTGCAGCTCTAGTTGCAGCAGGAGCTCCCCCAGGCTCCATTTCTACTTGATTAGCTTCTCTTGTTTCATGGCCAAAGGCTGGGGTCTAGCTTCCCCTTCCCAGCACTTGAGCTAGAAGTGAGAGACTCCTGAGAGGGTGTAGGGTGGGGGTAAGGGCGGCCACCCCCCAGCCTTGTTTTCTCCCTAGAGGGGAAAGTGGCCTTCTTGGCAGCTGGCCTGCCGAGCACTCCCGTTTCCTGTCTTGTCAGCTGGATTGAGTTGTCAGGGCTGGGAGAAGGGTGGAGAGCAAGGCATCCTGGAAGGCCACCAAGCAACAAGTCCCTTCTAGCTCTTTCATTCTGCCAGATGAGCTGCAGGGCCCCTAGCATGGGGCTGTGGACTGGGGGTGGGGATGGAGGTGGGGGTCTCTCTCTGTCTTAAGTTCATCAAAGCCGGAAAATTCAAGCTCAGCTCCCCCACCTCAAAGAAAAACAGAAGGAAGGAAGGTAGAGGCCAGGAAGGACTTCCAAGCCTGTTTTGAATAACACTGCTGAGTAAATCTGAAGGCACCATTGCCAAGAGGCATACTGCAGAAGACAGACAGAGGAGGACAGTGCCAAGGTGACAAAGTGAGAGATGTCTTGGGAACCAGGATAAAAGCAGCTGCTTCCGGGGGTGGGAACACGGAACGGGGAAAGGACACGGAACACACAGGGTTATGCTCTGCCCTGATGCTCCCAGTGCTGACTTACCTGTGCCCCTCTCTCAGCCTCCCTGCACAACCTCCTGCCAGCATCTAGCCCTCTCCCATGTCATCACAGACATTCACAGCTCATTTTGCTCTTGAAGGCTTAGAATAATAAATAAAATGTCTTTAATGTAAAAATAGAGACACAACAACTTTTTCTCCCAATCAGCTTTGACCTTGAGGCCAGGAGCTGAACTCTAACCACACTTCCCTCCTGCCTGGTTCAGCCACGCCTTTCTTGGCTCTTAAAGACCAGGTGATAGTTCAGGACGCCTCAATTCCCAGAGCAAGTCTAGGCCCAGCTCGCCATCTTGTGGAAGTTATGAGTATAACCTCTGCCTATAAAGTTCCAGAAAAGGACCTTTCTTTGTCTAGGGCAACCACAGGTCAGGACTCCAGTTCCAGACAAGTAGAAATACTGATGTGTCGTCTTCAAGCCTTCAATCCCCATCCAGAACTTCACTATGGATCCCAGATGATCAAACAGTGATGAGAGCTTTGGGCTTTGGGGGGTTATCTCTCCTACATTGTCCTCTAAAGCTAATACACACTGTGGTACCCTGAACTCATCCACAGATGAGTTAGAGGCAAGCCATGCATCCATAGCTGTATCAAGCACCAAGAGCTGCATACTAGCCCAGGAACTAGAGACGTCACAGGTATTAGCCTTCTCTGCAAGCTCCCAGTCTCTTGAAGCTTATGGATCATGACAGATGAGTCCTTCATCCTATAGTAGAGACCCTAACAGGAAAGTATAGGTTTCTTATCAGGCTCCATTTGGGAGGGGGTTGACCTTGCTGGAATCTGGGAGTAGACCTCAAGAAGGGCTTCTCTGAGGAAAGGACTCTAATCTGAGACAAGTGAGCCCAGAAATAGACAGCAAAGGCCCGGGTAGTGGATGGAAGGTAGGGGAAATCATGAGCTGCACATGGGGGTCAGTGACCAAGTACAGGGGATGGAAAAGCTTGGGGTCGGTTGATGGCCATCTTTCTGGAGTACAGTTAATCAGCACTACCTATGCAGAGAAGAGGGTGCCTGGCTTCAGCAATGGCTCCAGCTGACTGCAGCCTAGCCTGAGACCCCCTAGGTTAGGAACTTGTGGGGAGGGCAGTGCTGGTAAGTCTGTCCTGTAATCCCAGTACTTGAGAGTCTAAGGCAGGAGGATTTCTTTGAATTAGAAGCCAATAGTGAGTTCTAGCTCAACTTTGGCTACAGGGCAAGACCCTGTCTGTAAGATAACAAGTCTGGCATAGCAATGCATGACTTTAGTCCTAGCACTCAAGATCTTTGAGAGTTTGAGGCCAACCTGGTCTATACAGAGTCTTCCAAAATAGCCAGGAATACATTGAGAGAACCTATCTCAATAATAAATAAAACAACAAAAATGCACTTGCTTGCTGATCCAACAAGAGAATCAGGGTTAGGCTGCAAAGACCAATGTGTGTTTGCTGTGGTTTCAGTTTTTCTTTTAGGAGAGGAAGAGTTAAATGGTTCTAGGACTGAAAGGTAAGAGATAGAAAAGTGGAGAGAAAGAGAAGGGAAAAATCTTCCCATACAGGGAAGCTTCTTAGGAATCAGGGAGGGGCTAGGGGCTTTTATTTCCTATAAAAAGAAGGGGAAGAAGGCAGGAACAGACTGTCTCTGTTTCTCTCTCCCTGCGTTTCAAGGCCCAATATGCAGCAGAAGCCAGAGCCAGGCAGGGAAACCATCAGCCCACAAGACAAAGCCACTCTCCTGAAGATCAAAGGTTAGCCTTACTCAGCTGAGCCTGGGTTCTGGGGTGAATGGTGACCCACTACACAGTCTTTTCTTTTCCAAATGGACATTCATAAAACCTGGTACGGAAGGTCTCCATGGAGTCCCTGCTGTGTGATCCTGTGTTTCCACCCGCTCTGTCCTCTTCCCCTCCAAGGCCATCCTCCAAGGTCCCCAGCTGGGACTATGGTGATTATCAGCAGGAAGCAGGACCCATGGGGCTTGCCTTTTGTGACACTGTGGCTTATTTACAGGGTGCCAGCAGGTCTAAAGGAACCTGGACTAGAGGGAAGCAGGTCGCTGATAGGCCAAGGCTAAAGAAGCAATGGAGAGGAAGGCTGTCCCAGGAATCCCAGGATCTGGGAAGCATGGAAATAATGTCAGATGTGTGACACTGCAGCGGTGAGAAGCTGGGGCTATGTGCCCTGACTCTAAACTTGTCCTGTCCCCACTGGCCATGGACATTTACATTGGCTGAGGCCAAAGGATGAAGTAAGTAGATGCTATGCACCCAGGAGCCAGCCTCCTGGGGCTGTCAAGGCACAAGGATGGTGGAGGGGAACAGCCCCCTCAGTTGATTCCTGGCTACTTGTGCTGTTGAGAATAAACTCTAGATGCTGTTTCTTGGTGATTACGCTGCAGCTGCTTCATGGTAACACCAAGAGATGACAGGTGTGGTGATTTGAAGGGAAATGGACCCCATAGGCACGTAGGGAGTGGAACTATTAGGAACTATTAGGCCTTGTTGGAGGAAGTGTGTCTTTAGGGGTAGGCTTTGAAATTTCAAAAGCCCAAGCCAGGCCCAGTGTCTCATTCTCTTTCTGCTGCCTACCAATCTAGATATAGAGCTCTCAGCTACCTCTCTATTTCCATGCCTTCCTGCATGCCCCCATGTTTCCTGTCATCATGATGATGATGATGATGATGATGATGATGATGATGGACTAGACCTCTGAACTGTAAACCTGCCCCAGTGAAATGTTTCCTTATAAGAGTTGCCAGGATCATGGTCTGTATTCATAGCAATAGAAACCCTAAACCAAGTAGTGGTGTTGCACGTCTTTAATCCCAGCACTCAGGAGACAGAGGCAGGGGAATCTCTGAGTTTGAGGCCCACCTAGCCTACAGTGTGTTCCAGGACATCCAGTTCTACATAGAGAAACGCTGTCTCAAAAAAAAAAAAAAAAAAGAAAAAGAAAAAAAAAAAAAAGAAAGAGAGAGAGAGAGAGAGAGAGAGAGAGAGAGAGAGAGAGAGAGAGAGAGAGAGAGAGAAAGGAGAAAATCTAACTAAGTTTCTATTGCTGTGAAGAGACACCATGACCATAGCAACTCTTATAAAGAAAACATTTAATTGGGGTGGCTCACTTACAGTTCAGACATTTAGTCCATTATCATCATGGTGGGAAGCATGGCAGCATGCAGGCATGGTGATGGAGAGGGAGCTGAGAGCTTTTACATCTTGACCCACTGCAACAGGAAGTAGTCCGAGACACTGGGCATGGCTTGAGCATATATGAGACCTCAAAGCCAGCCTCCACAGTGACACACTTCCTCCAACAAGGCCAAAACCCCTCCCTAATAGTGCCACTCCCTGTGAGTTTATGGGGGCCAACTACATTCAAATTACCACAGCAGGCATCATGGGATTTGGCTGGGTTCTAGATCCCAGCTGTTTGGTCAAACATCAGAGTGGGAGTTGCCTTGAAGGTATTTTGTAGATTGACCTTTATGATCATTAAGGCAATTATCCTTAAGGTGGAAGGAGGCCTCATCCAATCCAGGGAAGGCCTAAGAATGAGATTGTTTGTTTCCTGAGGAATGGAGACAATGTGGAGATCCCAGCTGAGTAGGGTGCTATGACTTCCTTGCACTTTACAGGCTCCCCTCTGTAACACCACCACCCAGCCAGGACTTATGCACTTGCTAATTCCTTCAAATGAGTCTCTCTTTCTCTGAGTATATGCAACCTGGGGCTTCAGCCTCTCTGGAGAGCCCTGGCAAACAGCCCAGGAATGTGGGGAAAAGGGAGCGTTCAGGAGCGATAAGTGAGAAGGTACATCGAAGCATCTATCAGGATTTACTCCCCTATAACCCAAACACTTGGCCCTTTCGAGCTCCAGCCTGGCTTGTCAGAGCAACCTGAGGTGGAACATGACCCGGGGGTGCAATGAGGTAGGGTGTAGCTTAGGAAGAAGAGGGCATGTGTGTGTGTGTGTGTGTGTGTGTGTGTGTGTGTGTGTGTGTGTGTGTGTGTGTGTGTGTGTGTGTGTGTACACATGCATGTGTGTAGATAGGTGGGTCCTGGAGGAGTATCTTGATGAGGCAAACTCGAATCTGTAATTCCTCCTTGTCCTCCCAAGTGTTGGCATTACAGGTGTGTGCCACCATGCCAGATTATGCTATGGGTCCTTTTCCCCTTTTTCCTTTTTGAACTAGGAACAGACTGGAAGTCATTCTGTAGCCTCCTGACTGTTTGGGATTACATATGTGCCTTTGTTTTTTGTTTGTTTGTTTTGAGACAAGTTGTCACTCTGTAGTCCAGGCAGGCTGTCCTGGAAGTCACTATATAGTCCAAGATGACCTTGAGGTCATGGTACTACTCTTCCTGCCTCAGCCTTCCAAATGCTGGGATTATAGCATGCACCACCATCCATGGTACTTATTGAAGCATTGGTTCTTACAGGGACTCTTGTCTACTTTACATTAACTCTCCTTCCATGCTGCCCAACAGACCCAATTCCCATGAAGACTTTGGAGCAGAGACCCCTCAACTGTGGGGCCTGTAGTTCCCTACCTCAGATCTTCCAGGGGTGTAGAGAGGAAAGCCTGGAGAACCTGCAAGCAAGAAGGTTACAAGGCCTATGCTGCTGCAGGGGGAAGGATGTGGCTGGTGTGAGCTTTCCCCTCTGAGGCAGAGGTACCCGGAAGTCAGGATTTCTGGTCTTCCTTCTCACTTCAGTGAAGGGGGCCAGTCAGGATCCTGCTCTGCCAACTCTAATTCCAGTGTCACTTGTGTCCCTCTTCTCCAATTTGTCCAGTGACTATTGCCACAGGGAACCAGGCAATAGATTCTTTCTCCCCTAAAATGTGCGCCCTCTTTTATAGGTGAGCCATGTTCTTTTGTTGTTATCATTGTTGATAGCTTATTTTTTAAATATTTATGGGTGTTAGTATTTGGTCTGTGTGAGGGAATCAGATTATTTGGAACTTGAGTTACAGACAGTTGTGAGCTGTCATGTGGGTGCTGGGAATTAAACCCAGGTCTTTTGGAAGAACAGTCAGTGCTCTTAACCACTGAGTCATCTCTCCAGCCTCAGGAGCCATGTCCCTGAAGGTTCAAGTTGGACAGTCAGATAAATCCCATTGCCTTAGTCACTGTTCTTATGCTGTGAAGAGACACCATGATCGCAGTGACCCTTTTAAATTTTTTTTAATTTATTTTTTTATCTTGCTTTTTATTGAGCTATACATTTTTACCCATGCCCCTCTCCTCTTTCCCCTCTACCCTCCCCCATGCTCCCTGTGCTCCCAATTTACTCAGGAGATCTGTCCTTTTTCCCATTCCTAGATGGATCTATGCATGTCTCTCTTAGGGTCCTCTTTGTTGCCTTGGTTCTCTGGGGTTGTGGCATGTAGGCTGGTTGTTCTTTGCTTTATAGCTGATATCCACTTATGAGTGAGAACATATTATATTTATCTTTCTAGGTCTGGATTATCTCACTCAGGATGGTTTTTCTAGTTCTGTCCATTTGCCTGCAAATTTCAAGATGTCACTGTTTTTTACTGCTGAGTAGTACTCCATTATGTAAATGTACCATTTATCCATTGAGGGACATCTAGGTTGTTTCCAATTTTTGGCTATTATGAATAATGCTACTTTGAACATAATTGAGCAAATGTCCTTGTGGTGTGAGTGTGCATCCTTTGGGTATATGCCCAAAAGTGATATCGCTCTTGTGGAAGATTGATTCCCAATTTTCTGAGACGCTGCCATATGGAATTCCAAAGCGACTGTGTAAGTTTGCATTCCCACCAGCAATAAAGGAGTGTTTCCCTTACTCCACGTCTTCTCCAGCACAAGCTGTCATCAAAGTTTTTGATCTTGGCCATTCTGACAGATGGTATCTCAGAGTTGTTTTGATTTTCACTTCTTTGGTGACTAAGGATGTTAAGCATTTCCTAAGTCTTTTTCAGCCATGTGGAATTCCTCTGTTGATAGTTCTTTGCTTAGATCTGTACCCCATTTTTAAATTAAATTATTTGGTCTTCTGTTGTCTAGTTTCTTGGGTTCTTTGTTTATTTTGGAGATCAGCCCTCTGACAGATGTGGGTTTGGTTTCTTATTATGTAGGCTGCTGTTTTGTCTTGTTGACCTTACAGAAGCTTCTTGGTTTCAAGAGGTCCCACTTATTAATTGTTGATCTCAGTGTCTGTGCTACTGGTGTTATATTTAGAAAGTAGTCTCCTGTGCCAATGTGTTAAAGGCTACTTCCCACTTTCTCTTCTATGAGGTTTAGTGTGGTTGGTTTTATGTTGAGGTCTTTGATCCATTTGGACTTGGGTTTTGTGCATGGTGATAGATATGGTCTATTTGCATTCTTCTACATGTCAACATCCAGTTATGCCAGCACCATTTATTGAAGATGCTTTCTTTTTTCCATTTTATAGTTTTAACTTCCTTGTCAAAAATCAGATGTTCATAGGTGTGTGGATTGATATCAGGGTCTTCTATTCAATTCCATTGGTCTACCTGTATGTTTTTTATACCAATACCAACCTGTTTTCATTACTGTAGCTCTATAGAAGAGTTTGAAGTTAAGGATAGTCATGCCTCCAGAAGTTCCTTTATTGTACAGGGTTGTTTTTAGCTGTCCTGGGTTTGTTGTTTTTCCATATGAAATTGAGTATTGTTTTTTTTTGAAGTCTGTGAATAATTTTGCTGGGGATTGCATTTAATCTGTAGAGGGGTGTTGGATTTTATTGAAGGTTTTTTTTTTCAGCATCTAAATGTGTTTTCTTTTTTCTTTCAGTTTGTTTACATGATGGATTACACTGATGAATTTTCATATGTTGAACCATTCCTGCATCTCTGGGATGAAGCCTACTTAATCATGGTGGATGATTTTTCTGATGTGTTTTTGAATTCAGTTTGCCAGTATTGGTTTTTTTTTTGGGGGGGGGGTTGTTTGTTTGTTAGTTTGGTTTTTTTTCTGGTTTTATTTTTTTCAAGACAAGGTTTCTCTGTGTAGCTTTGGAGACTGTCCTGGAACTCACTTTGTAGGCCAGATAATAGAGATCTGCCTGACTCTGTCTCCGGAGTGCTGGGATTAAAGTGCCACCATGGCCTGTCTCAGTTTGCCAGTATTTTATTGAACATTTTTGCATCAATGTTCATGAAGGAGATTAGTTTGTTGTTACAGCATGTTGTTCCCGCCAGCCTCCTGGTCCTGCCGCCATTGTCCTGCAACCACATGTGCCCCAAATAACACTCAGAGACTCTGTATTTGATACAATCCCGTCGGCCAGTTACCATTACTGTTTATGGGCTAGCTCTGTCTTAATTATTAACCCATTTCTACTTATCTAAGTATTTCCACGTGGTCGTCTTATGGGGGAGCCGTGTGGCAGGCTTCCTGCTCCTTCCCCGGGCTACATCTTGACCCCTCCCTACTACTTCCTCTTCCTCCTCCTAGTCTCCTAGCCCCGCCTATCTAGTTTTCTATTGGCCACAGGGCTTTATTAACCAGTATGAGAAACATATATACAGAATCGCATCTCCCATCAGTTTGTAGTTCTCTTTCTTAGTTACATCTTTATGTGGTTTGGGAATCAGTGTAACTGTAGCCTTGTAAAAAGAGTTTGACAATGCTCCTTTTGTTTTCTATTGTGTGGAAGAATTTGAGGAGCATTGGTATTAGTTCTTTGAAATTCTGGCAGAATTCTGTGCTGGAACCATCTGGTCATGGGCTTTTTTGGTGGGGAGACATTTGATGACTATTTCTATTTCCATAGGGGTAATAGGTCTATTTAATTTGTTTATTTGGTCTTGATTTAATTTTGGTATGTGGTACTTATCCAGGAAATTGTTTATTTCCTTTAAAATTTCCAATTTAATGGAATACAGGTTTTTGAAGTACTATCTGATGGTTCTCTGGATTTCCTCAGTGTCTGTTTTTATGTCCCCCCTTTTTATTTCTGATTTTGTTAATTTGGATATTCTCTCTGCCTTTGGTTAGTTTGGATAATGGTTTGTCTATCTTGTTGATTTTTTTTTTTTAAAGAACCAAAAGAACCAATTCTTTGACTTACTGATTCTTTGTATTGTTTCTTTGTTTCTATTTTATTGAGTTCAGCCCTCAATTAGATTATTTCCAGCTATCTACTCCTCCTGGGTGAGTTTGCTTCTTTTTTTTCTAGAATTTTGGTTGTTCTGTTCATTCACTAGTGTGGGATTTCTCCAGTTTTGTTTTGTTTTGTTTTGTTTTTTTTAATGTAGGCATTTAGTGCTATGAGCTTTCTTTGTGTCCCATAAACTTACATATGCTGTACAGTCATTTTTATTGAATTTTTTTCATTTCTTCCTTGACCCATTGGTGATTCAGTTGAGCATTGTTCAATTTCCATGAGTTTGTTGTGGATTTACTGCAATTAATGTTGTTGAATTCTAACTTTAAGCCATGGTGATCTGATAAAATACAGAAAGTTACTCCTTTTTTTTTTTTAATCTGTTGAGATTTGTTTTGTTATCAAGCATGTGGTCAGTTTTAGAGGTTTCATGAGGTGCTGAGAAGAAGGTGTAGTCTTTTGTGTTTGGATGGAATGTTCCATAGATGTCTGTCAAGCCCATCTGAGTCATAACTTCTGCTATTTCCTTTATTTCTATATTAGGTTTCTGTTTGGTAAACCTGTCCAGTGGTGAAAATGGGGTGTTGAAGTCTCTCACTATTAGTGTGTGAGGTTTTATGTGAGATTTGAGTTTTAGTAATATTTCTTTCACAAATGTGGATGCCCTTATATTTGGAGCATATATGTTCAGATTTGAGATTTCACCTTGATGGATCTTTTTCTACATCAAATATGAAATGTCCTTTTGACTACTTTTAGTTTGATACATTTGTTAGATATTAGGATAGCTACACCAGCTTGTTTCTTATGTCCATTTGATTGGAAAATCTTTTCTCAACCCTTTACTTTAAGGTAACGTCTGTCTTTGGATTTGAGCTGTGTTTCTTGTTTGCAGCAGAAGGATGAATTCTGTTTTCATATCCAATCTGTTAGCCTGTATCCTTTTATAGGTGAATTGAGTTCATTGACATTAAGGGATATTAGTAACCAGTGGCTATTAGTTCCTGTTATTTTTGTTTTTGTTGTTGTTGTTGGTATTATATGTGCATTTCCATTCTTTAGGCTTTCCTGTAGTATGATTATCTTTTGCTTGTGTTTTTGTGGGTGTAGCTATTGGAGTTTTCCTTCTAGTACTTTCTGTAGGGCTGAATTTGTTGATATATTTGTTTAAATCTGTTTTTTTTCATGGAATATCTTGTTTTCTCGATCAAGGCAACTCTTAAAAAGGAAACCATTTAATTGAGGCTTGCTTACAATTTCAGAGGTTTAGCCCATTGTCATCATGGCAGGAGCATGTCAACACGCAGGCAGACTTAGCGGAGAAGTATCTGAGAGTTCTGTACCTGGGTCCACAGGCAGGAGGAAGAGAGAGAAACTGGGCCTGGCTTGGGCTTCTGAAACCCTACAGCCCACCCCCACTGACACACTTCCTCTAACAAAACACATGTACTCCAACAAGGCCACACCTTCTAATCCCTCTTAAGTAGTGCCACTTTTCAAGGAGCAAGCATTCAACTACATGAGCCCGTGGGAACCATTCCTATCAAACCACCACACCCATTCTGGCTGGAAGTGACAGGGGTAAGCACCACATGCTGGATTTCATCTGGTTTTTGTGTTGTTTGTTTTGTTGTTACTTTTGAACATAATATCTTATCCCCCTGCCTTTACAGGTTCTGGGATTACAAGTGTGTGTGACACCATGCCTGCCTCAGTTGTCCTAGCTAGTCACTGACCTTGGGCAAGCCACGCAAGTTATGCCATACTCTATAAGATGCTACCCAACCCTGCAAGGATCCAGTGGAATAGTTGACACAGAAGCATTGTTGTCTAAATATCTTGTTATGTAGCCCAGGGTAGGCCCAAACTCTCAGTTCTTGGGACTCAGTCTCCAAGTGCTGGCACCACAGGCTTGAGTCCCTACACCTGTCTAGGAAGGTACTTTGTGAACCCTGAAGTTCACAGGCTGCAGATGAAATCACCTCTTCTATGGGCTTTCACAGACTTCCAAGGGCAATATGGTGGTTTGAATGAAAATAACCTCCAGAGGCTCATATAATTGAATTCTTCGTTCCCACTTGGTTGACTGTTGGGATGGATTAAGGAGGTGTGATTTTTGTTGGAGGAGGTGTGTCAGTAGGGGTGAGATTTGAGGTTTCAAAAGCCCACTCCAGGCCCAGTGTCTCTCTCTTCCTGTTGCCTGTGGATCAGGATGTAAAGCTCACAGCTCCTGCTCCAGTACCATGCCCATCATGGTGATCATGGACTACGCTTCTGAAACTGTAAGCCAGTCTCCAGTTAAATGTTTTCTTTTATAAGAGTTGCCTTGGTCGTGGTGTCTCTTCACAGCAATAGAAGAGTGACTTAGACAGTAAACACAACCTTCTCTCCCCATGCCTCTTGCAGCTGACCACCCATAGCTCTCGACTGGCCTTGAACTCCTAATCTTCCTCTGCCTCCCAAGTACTAGGATTATAGGCATGTGCCAACATGCCCCTCGCTTAAAACCCTCCTTTCAAACACTCTTGATGAGTTGTTTTGTTGTTGTTGTTTTGTTGTGAGTTTTGTTTTGTTTTTCAAGACAGGATTTCTCTGTGTAGCCCTGATTATGTTTTTTAAAGATTGGTTTTTATTTCTATTTCTATTATGTCTTTGTGTGCTGTGTGTAGGAGCTCTTGGAGGCCAGAAGAGGGCATTGGATTCTCTGCAGTTGGAGTTGTGAACCTCCCAACATTGGTGCCAAGAATCTAACTCTACCTCTCTGGAAGAGTGGAAGTTCTTCTCACTGCTGAGCCATCTCTCTAGCCCCTGTTATTGTTTTAAGACAGGGCTTCAACTAACACACACTGGCTGGTCTTGAACTAGTTTTGTAGCTCAGACTGGCTTTGAACTCTGTCTCCTAAATGTTAAAAGTATAGGCATGTGACATCATACCTGGTTTGCAGCATTATTTGTTTTTAAGACAGGTCTCATTCTGTAGCCCTAGCCCAGAGCATAACTTGTTATGTAGCCCAGGCTGGCCTCACACTTGCAGCCATCCTTGTCTCAGCTTCCTTGGTGCTGGGATTACAGGTACAGCTCACCATGTTTGGCAAGATATTCACTTTTTAAATGTGTTTCTTCTGGACATTTGGAAGTCTGTAGGGAGAGTGGAGGAAGTAAGGGACTCCACTGGAAAAGGGTAAGCCTTCTGCAAGCATCTCTTCTTCTATCCAGAGCAGAGTAGGGACCGTGACTGAGGCCTCCATCAGACGAGAGGGAGAAAGAGAAAAGGGTGATGTGCTCCATTTCTTGTCTACTGGAAAGGTTGCAGTGGGCCCTTAAAGAAGGGTTATCTGAGACGGCTGTCTCTCACAGGCCCTGCACTTGACCTGGCTCTCAGCAGATGCTCTCTGGCCCAGATTCTTGCTCTGGCTAACATGCAGCCTGTTCTGGAGGCACTGGGTAGATGGGACTGCCTGAACCCTGCTTCCTTCCCCAAGGCCTCTGAAGGAGGGTTTGACTCTGTCTCCTCCCTCCTGAAGAGTTGGGTCCTCTGTAGAACTACAGACTTTTGTTAGCCACAGACCCCTTCACCTCACTAAACTGTCACTGTCCCAGAGCCTCAGCCCCCACCTGCCTCTTCTCTAAATCTTCCCAAATAAGTCCAGCAGCCTGTGGCCTGCAATTAGCTATGCAGCACAGGTGGGCCTTTCATTTACATTGACCCTCTGCCTCTGCTTCCTGGGTGCTGGCGCTACAGGTGAGCACCACAACTTCTGGTGAGGGTCCAGATGTGGATGCTGGACATCTGCATCTAACATCAGTCCTGTCCTGTAGCTTTTACAGGACATTGTTATTGTCTTTGTTATTGCTGAGCAGGACATTGAGCCCAGGGCCTTGCCCATGAGCAAATACTCTATGACTGAGGTACACCTTTATCCCTTATCACATATAACATACATATATACATACACACACATACATACATATGTTATAGAGAGGGAGAGAGCTTATTTTTATTTGTATTGTTTTGCCTGCATGTATACCTGAGTATCACATGCATGCAGTGTGGAGGCCAGAAGAGGGCAACAAACTTGCCATGTGGGTCCTGAGAATGGAACACGGGTCCTCAGGAAGAGCAGCTAGTGCTCTTAATCATCTTGCAGCCCAGTAACCCTGTGTGTGTGTGTGTGTGTGTGTGTGTGTGCTAAAGACCATCAGAAAACACGGACATTTATATTACAATTTGTTACAATTTGTAAGAGTAGCAAAATTACAGCTAAGAAGTAGCAATGAAAATGGTTTAGTGGTTGGGGGTCATCACAACATGAGGGACTGTGCAGCATTAGGAAGGTTGAGAACCACTGCTCTAAGCCACAAGATTTTTTGTTTGTTTGTTCGTTTGGTTTTTTTTTTTTTAATGTGTGGGAGCACTGGGAGGCCATCAAAGAATGGTAGATCTCCATCATGCTGGAGTTATAGGTGTCTGTGAACCTTCCCACCCTCGAAGTGGGTGCTAGGAATTGAACTTGGGTCCTCTGGAAGAGCAGCAGGTGTTCTTGCTCTTTAACTACTGAGGCTTCCTGGCTCCCCTGTTTCATCATCTTAAGCACAGAGCCATAGGAGCTTTAGAAGTTGCTTTGCCCAGACTGGCACTAATTATGTAGAGGCACATTTCTGACACTAGGTGGCAGCATTGGACAATAGTTCACTCAGAACTTCCAGGCTAGAGCCATTAGGTGAGTGAAAACTTAGAGACTTTTATTTCTGGTACAAATGATAAATATTTTGTATTAAAAATCTGGAATTCAAGTTTTCCTTGTACTTCATGTTCCCTTCCTGCCCTCTCTTCTCAGTCCCACGGGAGGAAGAATTGGTGTGTGTTGAAGTGGCCAAGTTGGGTCCCAGGAAAGGCACATGTGACAGTCTTTGGGGCAGCAGTCCAGTGCAGTCTCAGGGGCAGAAAAGGCACTTCAGACACGAAAGCTTGGGCAAGAGTACCCAGAAGTCCCTCTCTGGTCAATGGCCCCCTTGCTGGTAGGAAGGCGTGTGAACACACAAGCCAGGAACGAGTTCCACAAAAGAAGGCTAGGCTGGTGCATTCTCATTGCGTGTCTGTGGGACATCTCGGGGGACAGGAAGTGGGGAGGGTACCAGTCTGGAGAACGGCTTATTCCCTTCTGTCCCCTAGATGGGCACAGGTAGGCAGGCATCAGGGCTGCCCAAGGTTGTCCCTGCTGGGTGACACCCTTTCACAGTCTTGCAGATGAGGCCATGGCTTCAGCATCAGAGGCACAGGAAGGGACCTAAGGTCGCCACACCCTCTCGTGGCCAGTGAAGAACTTGTGGGCCCAGGCGGTTCTCTGCTCCCCACAGTCAGGGGTCCTCATCCCAGAGGCACAGCTGCCTCTGAGGTACATAGAAGTCAAAGCTGTAGTTTTTCCTGCAGCTTCGGATGCCACACTTGTAGGGTGCTGGCCTGTCTCGGCTGTGGCAGTACTTGAGCATGCAGGGGTACCAGGCCAGGCTCAGACTGTAGCGGCAGACACAGGGCTTTCCTTGGTCTCTCACTTGCCCACAGCGAGGCAATTCCATCTGCTCCTTGGGCAGGGCCTCGAACACAGAACTGTCCACACCTGGGGGAAGAGGCAAGCATGAAGAAGGCAGGAGCATCTATAGCCAGGACGGCCTTCTCTCCTGTCACCCCTCCCAAGGCTGCCCTGTGGAAGGACTCAGAGGTGAGACCAGCTCTGAAGCAAGGCTAATGGGTTACACACTATCACACACAGTTGTCCTCATCCATTGAGTCTCAAGTGTGTGCCACAGATTCAAAATTGGCCCAGAGAAGTTTACCCACATGGCTGGGGTCATACAACGAAAGAGGGTCAGGGCCCAAACCAGACCTGTTTGACTTCATAGCCCACACTGGGCCATGCGGCCATTGATGCTTTAAATAAAACTACCTAAAAGATGTCAACTGAGTGGGCAGGGCAGGAATAGGACAAGAGGAGCAGATTGGGTTTGGATATGAGGAGAGCATGGCCTGGCCAGGGCCCTGCTTAGTGGACCATGGGAAGGAGCAGCCTCTGGGGGTGCTAGGGTCAGGCCAGTACCTTCATTTGGAGTGTGGTCTGGTGGAGACAGGGATGTTATAGGTATGATCACAAAGTTCAGCCATGCCTTGGGAAGGGCCGGCCTATCTATGTGCAGCTGGCTGAGCAGAAGGCCCAGGAGCAAGCAGCTTGAATCTCCCTGTCCCTTCTACACACAAGACCTGACAGTTGTAGCAAAGGAACCTGGAGAAGGGCCAGCAGAGTGGCAGAGGAGCTCTGCCGAGCTGGGAGGAGGCCCTGAGTGTTCTGGGAGCGATGCTGGCACCAGAGATGGTGAGATGCTGACTTCTGAGAGGCGCCAGCAGACATGACAGCAGGAACATCTGTGTCCTCACTATGGGTAGTGACAAGAATGTTGAGAAGTTTCCTTTCGTAGGGCCTGGCAGGTTGTCTCCTCATTCTAGTTGCACAGACACCGCCTCCTCCAGAAGTCTTCCTGACATATCACAGCCTCCCCTGAGAATGCCTGTCACTCACAGCAACACGCTCACACCTAACTGGTGCTGAACAGATCTAACCACTACCAGCTACAGCAACTCGGTGTCCATACTGGGTGTGTCTGTGTGGTCCATCGCTGAAGGAACGCGGTAACTCCCCTGAACACAACAAACAGTCACTCAGCCAAAGTGCCTTTCCCTCTTCCCACCGAGGGCAGCCCCCAGCTGACCTCGCTCTGTCCAGAACTGGACGTCTTCCTGGCGGGTGTAGATGGCGTCAGTGGCCTCAGCACACACATTGTGGAGATGCGGACTCAGCAGCGCCCCCTGGCTGAAGTTCACAGCGATGTCCATGTGGAGCTGTTCCAGACCCCGCACTTCTTCTGCCTGCCGCACTGCGCGGGGGTTTTTCTGTAGGTGCAAGATGTTCGGAATCTCTTACCATGCCCTCCTTGATCCCAAGCTTATGGAGCCCAAGGTAGTGGAGGGGCCCCTAGCCCCATGCCCTGAGAAACTGATGCCCTAGGGGCAGTTAAAGCCTTTCTGGGTTCTACTCAGAGCGGACTGTCCATAGAACTAACTTCTAGAGCTTGCTGGTAAGTTTAAGGTGCAGCTGGAGATAGGAGTAGGTAAGCCAAGCAAGCTGTTCTAGAGTGCACGACAGCCAGGGGGTGGGGTGTGTGTGTGGGGGGGAGTCATGTGCTTTCTGAATCCAAGGGACTAAGTCTTTCCAGGAAGAACAGGCAAAGGGTAAGGGCCCTGCAGGGGAAGATGCCAAGAGGAAGGCTGGCTTTACAGGTTAGCATAGACAGGCTATGGAAAGCTGGGACTCCAGGGAGCTCTGATTCTTATATTTTTGGTTGTGGGCCTAGCCTTTAATGGTTGAACCATCTCTCCAGCCCGGGAGTTCTGATTCTAACCTGCATCCTTAATAAGGAGACTGAGGCTTTAAAGGCAAGGTCATGTGTCCAGTATCTCTAGCTAATGAGGGACACGGGGAGAGGTGATGTTCAATTCCTTTTCAAGGTCCATGCCTCTGCCTCCACCCAAAAAGAGCTGTGAGGGGCTCAGTACGGTTTAGAGATCTGGGGCTCTGTAGTCAGTTTGGCCTGGGTCAAAATCAGGGGATCAGGGCTCCCAAAGAGCGGGGTTTCAAGCAAATATGAAATGTGAGGAGGAAGAACAGGGTGAGGGAGGCCAAGTTTGAGTGAGGACAGGGTGGCCACAGGGGTGTGGGCTCAGGGTCAGGGCCTGGTCTTGCAAGCCTGGGGTGGGTGCTCACCTGTCGGAGCTTGGCCATAGCCTCACTGGGGATGATCTCATTGTGGTGCAGGCGGGTGACAAAGCAAAGCGCCTGGAACTGACTCTGCCCCTTCTCCAGCTCCCCCAGGATCAGGGCTCGGAAGATCTTCACATCCTGAAGGGGAAGGGAGGGAGAATAGAGACCAGCTGGAGGGAGCAGCCCCAGACCAGCCTGGGAGAGGACAGGCCTGAACACTGCCCCAGTGCCTTCCCCAAAGACACCTCCTTCCCCTGCCCTAGGAAACTGCTTATCTTTTCCATTTATACCCATGACTTCAAAGATCACATCCCGAATGTTCCCACAGCTTTCTGGAAAATTGACAAAGCAAACCACTGGAGAGTTTTTTCAAAAGAATCCTTTGACCAGAAAGACCTTCCTCTCAAGAAAGACAGCACCTGTTTTTGACACTGATTATTTCCCCTGGGTGGGGACCCCAGTGTCCTTATTCAGAGCGGGTCAGGGCCCCTGAGGCCCCCAGATGGAGCACCATGGGGGAGGGACTATAGGTTTTACAAGCAGCACCCGTTCCCAGAGCTTTCTCTTGTTAGTCTGTAGCTTTGGGAGGAGGCCTCAGAACATCCCTGGGTATTCTGCAGTCAGCCTGGCCCCCGGCCCCCAACTCCATCAGGGATTGTGTGTGAGAAGCAGCCGGCTGCAGCTGCTGCTGCCTCCCAAGGCTGGAATGCCTTACCTTTTCCCTTCCCTCTCCACTTCCCCATGGGGGTACTCATGGCATGACCAATGGCCAACAGCTCCTTCCTGCTCTGATTAACTGCATTAATGAGGGCAGCTGGAGCAGGAAAAGGGAGCAGAGCCTCAGGACATAATGAAGTATGGCTGTAGCTAGAGCCCTCTGCTATGTCCTCCTGCACCCGGCCCCACCCCCTAACCCCAAGCTCCTTGCAATTCTCACCTATTACATTCCTAACTCAATATGTGAGGTCTCAATATGTGAGGAGCCCTCCTGCCATGGGGGCACCCTGGCCTCAGCTACAATGGCTGGGAACCTTCCTGGTCCCTTTGCCTACAGCTCTACCCTGGCACTGGAAGATGTATCAACCCTGGGCTTTTCATGCTCAGTACTGTACCCTGAGCTGCCCCACCAGAAGCCCCCTTCATTGAGGGTTTACTGTATAACTGCGAAGGTTCAAGTGTTTAGAGAACAGGGTCAGAGTGTTCTCTGGGATTCTAGACTTAGGCAAGGAGGAGTGGATGGTTCTATCACTAGGCTGGATATATTAGCTGCCCCAGGCTTTTCCAGACTTTACTGTGACAGAGGACAGCTGGTGCACCTGGCAGGTTAGTGTGTGTGGCTCAAGATATGGAGGGACAGAGTATTTAGCACTATAAGCAGAGGGGTTGCTATCATCACTTGTAGCCACCAGCAAATGTCACCAGTGATATGGGAAAAGTGTCCATCACCTTTGTTTTGTTTGAGACAAGATTTCTCTATGTAGCCCTAGCTGTACTGGAACTCACTATGTAGACCAGGCTGGCCTTGAACTCAGAAATTCATCTGCCTCTGCCTCCCGGGTGTTGGGATTAAAGGTGTGAGCCATCATACTGGCTAATTATCTTCTAAACCCTTGTAGATTTCACAAGGGTTTCTACAACTCTACAAGGGATCTCTCTTATACCTTTACTAGACGTGACTTTATATAATGACTTTATTATAAATGCAACAACTGGGGTGGGAATATGCAGAGGGTGATTTGCTAGAAGACAGCAATCGAGGCCCAGCTGGAGAGAAAGGTTCCATGAGGCTCCTTCTCATCCAGAACCTTGGAAGGAAGGTGAGTCAGCTTGGCTTCACTCCCACTTCCTCTGGACAGGAAATCCCTTCTTGGGTCACCATGCTGGCATCTCCTTGTCCTGCCAGCCTGGGCCATCTGATCTTCTATCCACTCAGGTCGGCTGAAGGGACACTGGAGGCTGATCTGCTAGTGGCAGCTCCCATTCCAGGCACAGTTCCTGTCAGGTGGAATTCGACACAAGATCTCCCCCTCTGAGAGTCTGAGTCGGGCAGTACCTGGGAGGAGCTTAGCACAGGATCTAAAGTCCACCCCACTGGCATTTTCGGCTCTGACCCTTGAGGCTATCTGGATACTGCTGTCTTCTCTCTGAGATGACACATGTACTAATGAGGGGTCTCAGGGCTGCCAATGGGCTCAGTGAGCGGCCATGCCTCCTGTCTGACATCATCAGTGGAAGGCACTGGACATTTAGGACCAGACCGAAGTCTGGAAGAGCTCTGCTTGAGAAGCTGATAAGATGGCTCAGTAGATAAAGTGCTTGTCACACATGTGTGAGGACCTGAGTTCAGTTAGCAGCACCCAGGGGAAAAGAGGGTGTGGTGGTGTGTGCTTCTAATACCAGTACCAGGGAGGTAGACACCAGAGGATCCCTGGAGCTACGGCTAGCCAAGCTAGTTTAATCCATGAACTCCAGGTCCCAGTGAAAGACAATCTCAAAAAATAAAATTAAAAAGGAAGAAGAAGAAAGGAAGGAAGGAAGGAAGGGAGGGAGGGAAGGAGGGAGAGAAAAAGGGGATGAACAATGACACCTGAGGCTGACTACTGGCCTCCTTCATACATGCATATGCATAGATATTCACATGCAGGTGCGTATACGAGTACCTGTGTATTCATGAATACGTATCTGCTGTGTACACACACTCAACACGCGCGCGCGCGCGCACACACACACACACACACACACACACACAAGCTGCTTGAGTTCCTTTCCTATTGCTGAATTAGATACCAAGAGCAATGACAAGCACCAGATGCTGCAAACAGGGGAAGCTGCCTGGTGCAGAAGGAAGGATGCCTTCTCACCAAGGCAGAGGAAGTCCTCTGTAACTGCAGGACAAAGTTTCACTGGCGCTGGGAACTGGGAAAGAGAAACTGTGTGTCAAACAGATTGCATCATTGTACCTGAACTCTGAACAACAGGAGGCAGAGCTCCTACTATGGCAGAGCTTGGTCTGGGTAACCTGCTCAAGGTCATGGACTTGGGGGAAATGTAGCTGGGATTTTAATCCCGGCAGCCTAGGCTGTCCCAAAACTGTTCCCTTTCCCCTGAAACAGAGTTGCTTCCTGGATCATCTAGTCAAACTTCCCTGAATGTTAAACTAAAGAAATAGGCTGAGTGGGTATAATGTGTTCCCAGTGCTCGGGAGGTGGAAGCAGGAGGATTGCCAGTTTGAAGGCAACCTGGGCTCCACAGAGAGATTTTTGTTTCAAAGGAAAAATGGAGTTAGGGAAGAAAAGAGGGAGGGAGGGACGAATGAATGAACTGAAGCTCAGGCCCACAGAGCCAGTGTTTGGCAGACAGGACCAGAACCCGGCTTCCCATCACACTCTTTTGGCCACTATCCCTAAATCCTCAGTTGATTGCCTAAGAACATGGCAGTTCCTGCTCTCACTGTGTGTGCCTAACAAATAGCCTGATACAAATAAAAACAGGAGGCAGGACACCTCCTTCCCCACCTGCCTGCACTGTGAGAAACCCTTTATACCCAGTTCTCTTGTCTTCTTGAGCCTATTTGCCCCCAAAGCCACATGTCCTTTGCTGATCTGGGGGGGGGGGTGGCCATCACATCCTGAACCATGGCCTGCCCACCTGACCCACTAGCAAGGCTCCAGAACAGACAGAAGGACAGTGTGATGGAGCTCCTCTGCTTTGGGACCATCTGGACAGATGTTAAGTCCAAGCCAGATGGAAACCTGGCTCCTAGCCTCTCTGCTTGCCTAGAGTCCCCCGGGTTGATTCACCTAGATGTTGTCAAATGCTCAAGGCAGGTAGCACAACAGGGCAAGAGCCTTTGGCAGGGGATAGCGATTTAGCATCTGGGCCTCCCAAACTGGGAGGGCTCCATAAGGTCCATCCTCGCACCCCCACCCCAGAACCTTCAGCTGTAAAGGAGTACTGCGGCATACGGCAAGAAAGCCCAGAAAGGGGCAGGGAGGGTTGAAGTCCTGTCTGTGGCTGAGGCAAAGGTAGGCTTGAACATATCACAGTAGCTAAGAGCCAAGGGCCCCTGCCTTCGCCCCTGGTCTCACTGCTACTGGCCACATAACCTTGGGGAAAATCAATGTAAAATCTCTGAGTCTTAGTTTCCACATTTGCAAAATAGGCCCACTAAGAGCTCTACCTTGAGGTTCTGCTGTAAGCAATGATAAAATAAAAGGGCCCAGAACACGGGTGGAACTCTGAGTTTCTCCCCTGATGCAACGATCCCTTGTTCCTGAGTCATCCGCTCCAGGCCTGGGAAGACTCCAGGCCCAGGCAGGTCAGTGACCCCTGCGAGGCTTGCATGCAGGAAGTAAGTAGGAGAACCCTGACCAGCATTCCCTGAGGCAGGGCTTTCTGGAAAGGCAAATGAGTGGCCAGGTCCAATGGCCCTGTCAACCCTGTCCTTATAGGGCTCCTGAGGCCAGGAAGGTGACTTCACACAATCAACTTTAGTGCCTGCCAGGTATAAGGCCTGGAGTTGAAAGTTATGTTGACTACTATAGATGCAACGGATGGAAAAGAGAGTAACTGCCCTTGTAAGGACAGGGCTGGGGTGGAGGGGGGGTTAGGATGGTTCCCCAGGGTGAGGGTGGTGGGTCAATGGCCCCTGAGATATAAAGGATGCATGTTTTTCCAGCCAAGAGGTAGCAGATCCATTCACCCCTCCATTTTGCATCATCTGAGCATTTAATGTCACTGTGTTCACTATAAAGTGCACCCTAGCGACTGCCACCCTAGCCCTGCCTACAGTAACTCTCATGCTGCTTATTTATCGAAATACGGTTCCTAGGACAAGCAGTGATGAGTCACTTCCTAAACCTTTCTGTGAATCCATTACTCTGTGGGGATGCCCCACACCTAAGGAAGATGGACAGAAGGGATCTGTCTCAGTTCCCATGTACCACCTGCACAGGCACGGTTCAACATCAGGACCTCCAGTCCATACAGCCACCTTCCCAGGGACCCTGCCTGACTCATTTAAATCCCCTTCCAGACTCATTCCTCCAGGCCTGTACTCCTGCTAGAATGCAGTGATGCTCAAGAAACGCCTGACCATACACAGACAAAAGAGAAAGCGTATGAAGGGGCTCTGAAGCCAGCGGTGGGATTTACCAGGGCCAGGTGAGATGGAGAGGGAAGCAGGAAAGGGTGGGAAGTGGCTGAAGAGGCAAATAGCGAGAGCAGCAGCATTTGGGGTCTAGGAACTGGCTAAAGAGTCTGGGCTGTGAAGGTCCCTGGTGGGTTCTGAGCTTGGGGCTGATGTGGAGTTTGGTTCACATATCGCTTTGACTCAGTTTGAGGCTGTATGTGGGGGACGATACAATGGCTCTAAAGCCACTCACTGTCCTTGCATTACATCTGCTCTGTGGTCTGGCTCTGGAGTCAAAGACGAGTGGTTCGAGCCTGTTTATGTGGTAGCCAGGGGCTGGCCCAGGGCCGAAGCTGCACTTCACTGGCTGGGTGAATGGATTCACACTCCACAATCTCCAAGCCTTATCTTCTTGGCCTTACTTATGGGAGTGGAGAAGCATACTCCTGCAGGCTGATAGCTAACGACTACTATTTTACGTGCTAAAAGGTCAGACTTTAGGAGAGCATGTGGTTGGTGTCTCAGTGACTTCCAGAGGAGAAGGGACTGCACTAGTCACACAGCAGCAGGGCCAGTACCAGAAAGCCAGACTTTCCAACTCTTAGTCCAGTATTCGGCCTCACCCTGTGGGGATTCGGCATTCCTCTGTGCCCTCCTCCCCACCATTCCATTTTTGTGAGACCCGCTGTGCTTCCCAGAGAGAGGGGGCTACTTTGGCTCAGCTTTGCTGGGGTTCCATGGGAACAGGGAAATGATGGGAGACAGCTGTTCTGTAAAAACACCCATGACAGGAGACACCCTGTGTGGGCCCTCCAAGTTGCTTCCCCAGAGAGGCCCAGGGAGGGCTTCCTGCTGGGGGAGGGGGACCTGGACCTGTGATGGGCCAAGAGAGGAGCAGCTACCCTCCATGGCTGCCTTTCCGACTTAGTCACGGAAGAGCATGGCATATTGCTTTGCTTGGGCCACTGTTTTGGGGATCTTTACACTCAGTCAAATCTAGCCCAGCGGATGCACCCAAATTTATCCTGACTTTCCCTCTGGCCACAGGGTACCATCTTTCACATGGATCTGTTGTTCTCTATCTCCTTTTCTCACATAATGGTCACTCCTCTCTCCCTCTCACACACACACACACACTCTTTCACACTCTCTCTCTCTCTCTCTCTCTCTCTCTCTCTCTCTCTCTCTCTCTCTCTCTCTCTCACACACACACACACTCTTTCACACACTCTCTCTTCCCTTTCTGAATCCTCTGTTCCACTTTCATACCCAGAAGGCTCTGGCTCACACATTATCTCAGACATAGCTCAACTACTCTGCTCACACAGTCACTCTTAGCCACACACCATCACCTGAGCTCCCTTCACTCTTCCAGGCTCCCAGATTCCAGCTCCTACTCCTAGTGCTCTTAGGACACCCTTCCTCATCACACTTTCCACTACACAAAAGAGCAGCTGAAAACTAAGGTGGCTTTTATGGAGCAGAACTGCCAGTACATGGTGTGTGTGTGTGTGTGTGTGTGTGTGTGTGTGTGTGTGTGTGTGTGAGTGAGTGAGAGAGAGAGTGTGTGTGTGAAAGAGTGTGTGCGTGTGTGTGAGAGAGAGAATGTGTGTGAAAGAGTGTGTGTGTGTGAGAGAGAGTGTGTGAGAGAGAGAGAGAGAGAGAGAGTGTGTGTGTGTGTGTGTGTGTGTGTGTGTGTGTGTGTGTGTGCAGGCCAGAGGCCACTGCTCTAGGGCCTGCACAAGGCAGGACTTAACCCCACCTCTGCTAGCCCCAGTCCCCTTGCTGCACAGTTAGGGCTCACTGAACTGTGAGGGAGTGTGCTTTGCCATCCCTGTCTCCTCACCACTAAAGCGCGTGACTCTGGGGCCAATCTAAATATTTATTCCTCAGCTCCTGCCTGGGACTGCTTCATGACTAGACAGTGGCCAGATTCGCTAGGCTGGGGCTGGGGAAGGCAGATTCAGGAGGCCCTCTGAAGCTCTGTGTAGCCCTTTTCCTGGAGTAGGAGTGGATGCACTCAACCCAGAGGTAGGATGGTACAGGAAACATAGGCATTCCCCACTGTACACTGAGACCTGGACAGAGGCTTCTTGTTATGGGGTTGGTACAGCTACTACCCAGGACCTGTGCCCCTCAATGCCAGATCCCAGCCTTCCCAAGAACCCCTCATGCTCTGTCAGCCAAATCTCAAAGGTCACACCATCCTGACTGGCCCAGGGGAACAATGTGAGGCTTTATGTGGATCAACTGCTCCCCACTGGCTAGCTGACTCAGGGCTCCTGACATGGGTGCCACACTTCCCTCTCACTTAGATCCCAGCCTCCTGCATTCCCTGTCCTTCATCTGAATCCCCAGTGACAGGTAAGTAAACATTCGCCAAGTTAAAGGACATAAGCTCCTAGTGATGAATTGGTCCCTAATGCAGAAAAGAGAAAAAGCTGAAATTACATGTGAGAATGGAGAGCTGTTGTAGAGGGACTTGCTTGGCTGCCTGCATTGGAACTATATACACTTTTCATGGGTCCCTTGCTTTGTAGAACCCCCATCACCCTGCCCAGGAGAGCCACAGGCATGGATTTCAGGCTCACAGAGGCTAAGTGACTGGTTGTATCTCACAGCTAGAAAATATAAGAAAAATGCAGAGTGACTGGCAGTTTTGGGAGCCTATTTTTCAAAGCTAGCCTGGCCTTTTACCCTCCAGAGCCATCCAGGGCCCCACTGAGGAATCAATTCTGGATATCCTGGGAATTATGAGTCTGGGGGGACAGGACCCATACCAACTGTGCACTAGGGTTCTTACATACTCCTTCTGCCTCTCCATTGTGAGTTTCATCCTTCTCAAAGAGGCCCACTCAGAGTGCCAGAGTAGCCCAGTCAGTCAGAATGTGGTATAAGAATCTCTGGGAGCTAACACTGAGTCACTACCAGCTGTCTCATTTTGTCACCAATGTCACTTCCAAGCTCAGTTTGTGCATCTGCAGGATGGTGGCAAATGTACCTCTGGTGCAGCAGGGCAGACAATTAAGACCAAGTGTGTGATCAGAGTGACTGCTCAATGCAGGATGCCCCATGAGCATATAACTTGCATCTCCAGGTTGGGTCATCCGCCTGCCTGTCTGTGGAGTAGGTGTCTGTGTGAGCTTACCCACTACTCCTCTATAGTCTGAGGAGTCCGAGAACAAATTCCACACATGCCCTGTTGTGGAATAGAACATTTGTTTAACTAAGTAAAAATGTGTTACATTTGTTTGTCTTGTAAAATAATTATGTAAAGATGTGTTACAGTTGTTTATGCTACATTTGTTTAATTATGTAAACGTGTGTTGCTTTTGTTTAGATATGTAAAGATGTGTTACTGTTTCACTTTGCCTGGCTAAGGCACCTGGTTGGTCTAATAAAGAGCTAACTGGTCAATAGCTAGGCAGAGGAGGAATAGGCAGGGCTGGCCAGCAGAGAGAAATGGGGAGCTAGTCAGCCAGAGACCAGCAGCCAGACATGGAGGAGGCAGGAAAACAGGATGGACAATATATAGATGAGGTAAAGGAGCCTCAGGGCAGAGCATTGATGAATAGAAATGGGTTAATTTATGAGAGAGAGAGAGAGAGAGAGAGAGAGAGAGAGAGAGAGAGAGAGAGATATCTAGCTAGAAACAAGCCTAAGCCAAGCCTAAAGCCAAGTATTCACAATTAATAGTAAGTCTCCATGTCTTTATTTGGGAGCTGGTTGGTGTCCCAAAGAGAAAGCCTGCTACAATCCCCCTTTCCTTTGTAGAAGGCAAAGGCTTCTATTGGCTCCAGGTGGTAGTTTTCACCAAGAGTCAGGATCGGACTCCATCTGGACCTAGCATCTCTATCAGGGGTGGGAGATGTTAACCATAGGCCAAGGAGCACACATGAACCACAGGCAATACTTGGCACCCTGACCCAAGCACGAGTTAATCAGATACAGAGAAAGGACTAGAATTATACCCAAGAGCCCCACATACACTTCCTGTAAAGTCCTGAGATGTTCTGTGCTCCAGAGTTCTCCTTCAGAAAGCACTGCCGGGGCTGGCATGATGGCTCAGTTGGTAAACTGCCTACTGTGCAAGCATCAGGGCCTGAGCTCAGATCCCAATCCCGGTGTAAAGAATAGAGAATGATTGAATACACCTGTCATGTTAGTACTGAGCAGGAAGAGAAACAAGAGAATCCCTGGAGCTCACTAGCCAGCTAGTCTTGCTGAACCCATAAGCTCCAGGTTCAGTGAGAGACCCCCAATTCAAAAAATAAGGTGGAAAGTGATTGAAAAAGACGCTTGGTGTCAACCTCTGGCTTCCAACATGCATCTGTACTCACATGAACATGTACACATACCCATCTACCCCCTGCACATACACACACACCCAAACTGCAAAAGTAGTTTTTTGTTTTTTACAGTCCTCTGCTACTCAAGACTTCTAATCCATCATTACATGTCTTCCATGTTAACCCATACAGGATCCAACACAGACAGGGTAGGATTTAGGACCTTAAAACCTTTTGTTGTCCTACACCGTGTGATATGACCTTCTCTTGGGACAGTGTCCATGTAAACACAGCAGGTTCTCACTGGCTACATCCCACAGGAACTCTGCCCTTGATCTGGGACTGGGAATGATGTTTTCTAGATGGTTCTTTCCTCCAGGTCCCACTTACCCATTTGTACCCAGGACAGGAAGCAAGTTTTAATCTCCCTGAGTTCTCGACCCAATGGAGTAAAACCCTGAGCTAAGTCACAGCACTGTGTGTCCCTCCCTGGTTCCAGCCCATGGGTCCCCATGATCCCTTTCTTCTTCACTTTTGGAGTGGGAGTCCTTTTTCTCCTCCTATATCCCCACCACCCTGATGAAGTCACTCATGACTTTTTTCCTATCTTGCAGCCCCACCTTCCCCTTGTGGCCAGCCCCAAAGTAGGCTGCCTGAGACATGACTCATTTCTTCCCCTGCTTTTGGACATTCAGACAGGGGGACAGAGAGCTTGGACAGAGATAGCAGCATGGGGGAGGGAGCCAAGAGGGCTGTCAGATAAGCAGCCAGAGAAGACACTGGGGATGGTAGCCTGCCTGCTGTCACTGTGCTCAGATTATGTATGTAGGGCTTGGATGATAACAGGTATTGCTCACTGTGGTATCCTATGTGGAGGGCATATAGATTTAGGCCCAAAGTATAAACACTGTTTAAAGCTCATTGGGGCCTGGAGGGTGTAGGGTGTGGCTCAGTGGCAGCATGCATGAGGTCCTGGGTTCAATCCCCAGCACCAAAACAAACTAGAGTCATTGAAGAGAGAACAACAGATGCACACTGCTTGGTTTTGAAATGGGGTCTCACGTAACCCAGGCCGGTCCTGAACTATGTAGCTAAGGATGACCTTGAACCATGAATCATCCTGCCTCTACTTTCTAAGTGCCAGAACGAGAGATGTGCACAACCATGCTCAATTCATGTGGTGTTGAGGACTAAACCCAGTGTTTCCTGCAAGGTAGGCAAACACTATCAACTGAGCCCCATCCACAATACACCCCCTCCCTTTTTTTTTTTTTTTTTTTTTTTTACAGGATCTCCCATTAACCAGGCTGGCATTCATTTTACAGGACCCTGTTGCCTCATGCTCAGATGTCCTGATTTAGTGGGATGGGGTTCCATCTAGGTGTGGGGAGCCTGCAAACTTCCCAGGTGACTCTTTAAAGCCGCTGAACCATAGCCCACTGGCATTCTTTCAGAGCTATAGCTCAATCAGCCTGCGAGTGTCAGCCTGAGGAAAGGCTCCCAGTGACACAGGATAGCCATATGATAGTCCATGCTGATCATGGGATCCACCAGCCAAGTCTGGGCAGCAGTGTCCCACAGCATACTGATGACAGCCTGCGTTATCAGTTTCTGGGCCAAGGTACAAGCAAAGCTAGGAAGTCAGTCGGTGTTGGATGCCTACCTGGGAAGGAAGGCAGGACTGGGAAGAAGGGGTGTAGGGCTGGGACCCCTCCTGCACAATGGTGTCAAGAAGTCCTGAGTTTGCTTGTTCCAAGGTTGACTGCTGCTGGGGTGGGGGCAGTGAGCAATGGCTGGCCATTGATCCAACAGTTTCCAGAAGGTGGTGGAGGTTCACACTCACATTCCCATCATTTCAGACTGAGTGGGGCAAAGGATCAAGAGTTCCAGGCTAGTCTTGTGTAACAGTTTCCTGGGAGATTGAAACTGTCCATCCTGCAGGGAAGCTCCTGAAGCAGGAAGTTAAGCAACTCAAAACAACTTCAGGAAGCTCCTGAAACTGATCAGATTCACTCGGCCCTTCCTTGCCTGAGTAACAATAAAAGCTGAGCTTCAAAGAAGACTCAGAGACCAAATCAGCTGCCAGGAAGAACTACTGAGGGACCGGGGAAGGAGGTGTGCTTCAGCCTCCCAGCTTTGTGAGCTGTCACCCAGGCTGAGTATGCCTTGGTGATGCAGTTGTCTTTGAGTCATTTTTGCTCCGTAACCCCTAACCCATATTCCTGTAAGTAATAAAATTCACTGGTTCACCAAGTTGGGCTTTGGGGGTGTTTGCACCTTGGTGTGTTGTGGGATTCCTATCTGGGGAAAGTAGCTCTGTGTATACCATCTCCCCAAGAGAAGTTTTGTCATACTACATTTGTCTCAAAAACATTAAAGAGGAAAACAAAAATTTCAGATTAACTTGGACCACAGAAGAGGTTCAAAGCCATGGTCAGTCTAGACTCTATTTGGAGACTTTGTCTCCAAGATAGAAAGAAGACAGGAAACAATAAGGAACTCTAGTCTTCTCCAGGCTCGTTGGTTTTCTTTGGGACCTTTTTCCTAACCTTCAACCTCTTTAGTCCAAGCTCAACAGGGAGAGAGCTAACTGAATGTGGAGCAGAAGCAGCTTTGGAGCTGAGGACTTCTTCATGCCCTGGGCACCCAGCACGGCATGAGAAGCAGAGTGAGCGCATGCACTTTGCTCCATGTTCAATTCTGCCCATGACCTTAGGACGTGTACCAATATTAACAAGTTTACAGATGAAGAAACGAAGGCCCAGAGAAATCAAGCAACTGGACCGAGTTTGGTCAGCTCACAAGTGGTAAGCCAGACTTGCCTCAATCAGTCTGCACTGTCTCTCCCAATGGTGAACAGATAGCAATTGCCACTATTCCCAAGATGATTCAGGATCTTCTTTTTCCTAAAGCAGCCCCTAATGGGCACAACAACTTTTGAACCATTTTCTACAGGAAAAAATCATTACTTCTAGGCAGAGCTTTCCAGTGGAAATCTAACAAAGGCTTTGAGGCAAGAGGCCTTGAGAAGGGAGCAACATGCAACCAGTTGGGGAGGACGGGGCACAAAGTGGCTCTGGCCAGGAGAGGCAACAGGCTGGAGTAGACTAAACACTGTCCTCCCTAGTCCCCGAGTCCCCCACTCCACCATGGCCTGAGCCAAAAAAGAAACCTAGAAGTCCTCTAACAGCTGGCTTTCCACTTTCCTAATACCACTCCCCCCCCCTTGCACGAGTGTGCCCCCCCCCACACACAAACACACACGAAATTGGAGAGGCAGGGGCAGGTGTGAAATGCCAGCTCAGGGTCAGTGACTGACCTGAAAAGCAGACTTTTGAAAACCAGGTGAAAGTTTGAGGCCCTATGGCAATGACAGTGAGCTCTCGCTATAAACTCTGAATGAACTCGGTTCCCTCCAACCGAGCAGCCAGATATCCCCCACCCCATGCTCAGTCCAACCCCCATGGCAGGCCACTACCACCCCATCACAGCCTCCTGGGCTGCTCCTGGGCTTTCTTGCTTTCTTTCCTTGTCTCCTTTCAGGGTGAAGCAATAACAACCTTTTGTAGCCAGAGGCTAGAAAAGCTCCACTCTAGCTAGCCCTTGCCTTTCATGCCCCGCCCAGCTTGGCTATCAGAAGTCTTGCCTAGGGATGGATAAATTTTTAAGGCTCCAGAGTAGTCACAGGACCACTTGGCAGGAAGATGGGACACTAACCACACATTCTGCGGCTGGCTTTTAGGTCAGAGGGCTTAGAGTGGAGATTAGATCCCTACTGGAGATTGATTCAGCCTCTATTTGCATTTTCCAAGCCCAAAACACCACAGATAATGTTTAGGTGAACAAGTACGGGACATGCTGGGCTACTAGCTCCTCTTTCTCCACATACTGGCTCATCTGACCTACTTGCATGTAAGATCCCAGCTTGGGCCCGAGCAGCAAGCATGGGCTACAATACAACCAACCAAGTCCTCTGTCAGGATGACTACCTGGGCCTGGGCCAGATCACCAGTCCAGCCTCATCTCTACTCCATCCAATGCAGGATCTCCCCTGCACCTCTGCTATCTATGACAATCTTAGGGGGTCTCTAGCTCACGGCCCATACTATGCCCCCTCCTCCCAAGGTCTCCAAAGAACTCCCAGTTTCACACTAGCAAGAGAGAGGGGGCTATTGGGTCCTGGTTATCTCCTTTTCCCAGAACCTCCCCTTTGTGGGGGTGGGGTGGGGGAGCTGAGAGTAGATGATCAGAAGATTCTCCCCTGAGCCCCATTAGATAGGGTCTCACTCTATAGTCCAGCTAGCCTTGAACTTGTTCCTCGGGTCTTAGGCTCCTGAGAACTGGGATGACAGGAGTGAGGAAATTCTCCTTCACCAAAAACTTAGTCACCGTCTGTCACCCAGCAAGGCTGGAGTTCCATTTCCTGACAATCCTAGCACCTCTTCTCTACCCCTTCTGGTTCCCTCCACAGCACCCCCGTCTCCCCACCCCCCCACACACACGGAGGGGGAGAGAATAAAAAGAGGGGGGAAAATTGAGTTTACTAGCCCCTGTCAGGCTTGAGTTGAGACACTGGCAACCTTTTCCAAGTAAGGGGGCCTCCCCCGACTCCCCCAACTCTTCCTAGGTCCCCTTGCTCCAAGCTTTCCAGCTCTCCAGGTCAGAGACAAGAGAGCTGCAACTTGGCTTGGGAAGGACCAGGCAGAGACAGACAGCTCTGCAGGGAAATGACCCCGGGTCTTGAAATCACTTTCTTGCCAAATACAGAAGAGGAAAGGGGCCTAACTTCATACCACGCAGCAGCAGCAGCAGCAGCAGGGAGGGTCAAGGTCCCTGATGCCACCTGAGGATTTTCCCCTTCAGTCACAGAAACTATCGCACTTTTGTCGGGAGTGTCAGCTGGGAGTGCTGAGAAAAAAAGCAGGCAAGGGAGCTGGTTAGTGCATGAGAAGGGCCTTATTTCTCGGAGCCAAGTAACGAGGCTGGAGGGGTTAGCACAGCAGTTCATTGACAAAAGGACCCAGATCTGGGAGCTGCAAAGTTAGAGAGAGGAGCCTAGCGTGACCTTGGGCAAGTCACGTCCCCCTTCCCGCGCTGCATTTCTCTTCTGCAGGCTTGAGGGTGCCTGCGACCTCCGACAGCTAAACTCGAAAGCCTCCCCCGTCCCGGGGAGGTGGGGGTGGGACAGGACCAGGGAGGGTGCCTTACCTTCTTGAAATCCGCGGTGAAGGAGATGAGAGTGCCGTCGGGTTTGCGCAGCTCGAGGCTGATGCTGTCGGCGTCGCTGTCCGCCTGCAGGCTCTCCTCGGTCACCTGGCCGTCGGGCAGCCTCACACGGACCCGCAGCTCCGCTGGCACGCCGCTCCTCGCGCCCACGCCGTGGGGCGCGCCAAGCAGCAGCGGCGACAGTAGCAGCAAGAGCAGCGGCAGCGCGGGGCGCGCCGAGGGGACGTCGCGGCGGCCGGGGGGCCGCATCCCCGGGGGCCCCGGCGCGCCGTGTGGGGGAGGGGAGGCGCGCCTACAAAGTTCGCCCGAAGTTAGGGGTCCGGTTCAGGGATTCCCGGCAGTCGCCTCCTCAAGAGGGGAGACTCAACGCCGATGTCCCCACGACGTGCAGCGAACGCACGTGGGCCGCGATCAGCCACGCACCCCGAGTCGCGGACAGCGCACCCCTGTGCGTGTCCCCCAAGTCGCCGCGGCCCCAGCCGCCCGAACTCCTGAGCTCCCGACTCTGTTCAGCACTTTTCATTCAATCCCACCCCCCGTCACTTCCTTCAGAAAACAGAAACCACCAGGACCTGCCTTAAAGAGACCGCGCACCTCTTGGCCCTTAAAGGGACCGCGGTGTCCCAGAGAGGGGCGGGACTGGGGACCGCGTCTCAACCGCTTTGTGGCCAACTCAGGCTTTCTCTGGGTCCCTCCCTCCCGCCGCGCCCCGTCACCGGCTGGGCCTTGTCCAGAGTTTGCGCTCCCGGCAAATCCCTTCCTCCCGTTAAGGGCGGGGCGGGTGACTCTTCCCCCGCCCCCCACACCCCTCTGGCTTGTTCTGGTGCCACGTGGATGAAATAATCAGGCTTGGGTTTTCAGGGTTTTGCTTAGTCTTTTAGTTTCTCTGACACAGCGAATTTCTCAAATGTGGCTGGGGGGGCGGGGAGTAGGAGTCAGGCCTCACCTCGCACTCTGTCTTTTCCTAGGCCGGGGAGTGGAGTTGGGGGTTGAGGGCCATTGGTGCATCCATCAGGTGTGAACTATGAGGCCGCCAATCTGGATGCCGTCTTCAAGCAGCACTTCGTGGGCCGTTATGCAGTTTTCCTCTCCTCCTGTGTTTAGTTAGCCTTTCTTCGGTCCAGTCCACTGCCCAGGGCCTCTGCTCTTTCCTGTAGTACTAGGCACAGCCAGGGAACCGCTAGATTCCAGGCCACTGGGGACACCGCATAGGCTTCAAGGTCAGGGGCCACAAAAAGACAGCCCTGCCTTGCGGGATACTCACAAACTGACTGAAGACTGGGGGTTGGGGGGGATAAGATTCCTGCCTCCTTGGTGACAGGCGAGCGTACTTTAAAAGTTCTTTGAGTCTAAGTGTCCCCCCACCCTCCCCACCCCCCCCCACCCCCGGTGAACGGAGCTGGTGGGGGAAACTACGGAGATAAGGTCCTCCAGGGTTCCTCCTGCCCATTGCCACTTCTGATTGTTCCAGGTGCCCTGTTGTCTCCGGGGTCTGGATGGCAGATAGGTGAATCTGTCCCCTGCTCTGCAGTTTCTTTCCCCAGCACATGAGCTGCTATTACCAGCATAGCTCTTCCTTTGACACACATATGGGACTGAGGGACTTAAGAGTCTCACTCAGGGTTTTCCAAGTTTGCCTTACCTCCAATCCCACTTTGATGTCTGCTAAAACACAGCTTCCTGGATCTTAAGCCTGTGACTTCTGACTTTCGTGGAAAGGGTAAGGAGCTAGCACTGGTAGCAAAGTCCAGTGGGTGCTCCATGACACTTGGAACTTGACAAAGGGTTGACTGTGGAGGATCCAAAATGAACAATAGCTTTCATGGGGAACCCTCTCTTGAGGACTTCTTCACCCTGGGCAGTTGGGGCAGGCTGCCAGACAATAACTGGATGGGTTCCTTGAGGTCTTACAGCCTGAGCGGGCAGCCCTGAAAACATAGAGTTGCCTGGGGTCTTAAGGCTGGCCCCTTGCCTGACCGGATGCTAATTCTCATGGAAGCCTCCAAGCTAGGACTGCCCCCATGAGTCAGCCCCACAGTCATTAGGGGCCTCACCCACATTGCCTAACTTCCCCTATCTCGGATCCTGTCCCATCCATCACTAGTTCTGTCCTTGACAATATTCCCAGGCTCTAGATCCTCCCCCAAGTCCCCAACAAGAACCAAGAAGTGGGTAAAGGGTCTCTTTATCTCTGTTAAGACTGCAGTTTGGAAACATTGGCGGAAGACCTTTTCTATATCTCCACATCTTCTCTGTAAATAGTTCTCTATTTCAGCTATAGATCAAAACTGATCTGTCTTTTAAAATGATAGGGAACTTGCAACCTCCTCCATGAGCCACAACTATACCCCTGGTCTTTCTGGTGATTGTACCAGGTCTTCAAGATTGGGAAACCCCCCAGGTTTCCTTTCCAGCAAGACTTTGTGAGTCACCTACTTACCTGTATATGTCTTGTTCTTCTCAGCCTCTGAACTAAAACAGTAACTATTATACAGCTACCAGTCATTGTAGGGAATCTTTGTTTTGCTTTGTTTTTGTTTTGTTTTGTTTTTCTGAGACAAGTTTTCACTATGTAGCTCAGGATAACTCTAATCTCTAAGCTCCAAAGGCTTCAGAGTCCCAGGAATATTGGGATTATAGGCATATGTTACCAACCTGGCTTCATTGTAGTATCAGGTCCAGGCTCTGTGCCACAGATTTTATACATACCGTCTTATTTAATTTCAGGATAACCTCCCAAGTACATTCTATTCTTAGCCTCTTTTTATTGGCTAACAAGCCCAGATTTAGAGAGGTCACACAGGTAGCCCAGCTAGCATTGACTCAAGCAAGACTGCCTGACCACAAAGCCCTTGCTTTTTAACCACAGTAGCATCTGCCTATCTGCAATATTCACTTTCTTTCAGCCCTGAATGAGCACACACCCCATGCTATCTTTTCCTGTTATCTAACGGTTTATATGGGCAAGTGGCTTCTCAGTTTGAACAGGCCAGCCCCATGCTGGGAACTGACTACCTTCAACAAATCACCCAGCTATCCATTCATCTTGGACTCTAAGGCCCTGGGAGGAGAAACTCTTACAACTCAAATGACCCTGACTACAACTAAACAGCCCTCATCACCAGGAAGCCCTTTATGTCTCATCCTTATGGGTCATGCTATACACCGATTTCTGTTCCTCTCTCATCTGCAGCCTGAGAAACACTTTCTGAGTTCCCAATCATGCCTCAGAAAGGGCATTAGGATCTCAGTACTAGAGACTGGCTACTCACGAGCTGTGCTATTCCCTGAGACTCTTTCTTCATCTGTGAAATGGGTACATACATGCTAGCTCACTTAAAGATTTATTGTATTAATTTTAATTATGTGTATGTGGGCGGGTCTGAATGAGTATGTACATGAGATGTGAGTGCAAGTGAATTGGATCTATACCCTTGGAGAGAAGTTACAGGGTTTGGGAACCACCTGATAGAAGGGCCCTTAACCTCTGGGCCATCTCTCCAGCCCCCTCACAGGGTAGTTTTAAGAAGTAAATAAAAAGTTGTCTGTAAAACAGCTCACAATGAGTGAGTGGTACAGGCCCACTGAAAGGAAGCTATTACTATTTATGACCATTATACTAAATGTTAAATCTGTTTGACTACACCCAACTTCCTGCCTTGTATCTGCACAGATACACCAGTACTCAGCAATAGTTTTTGTCTGCAGCCAGATCAGGTCTGTTTTGGTGTATACTGCACACTTGGTCAGTAATACTCAAGGCAATCTTTTTCGCCTATGGTCTGAGTGGGTCTTTACCTGTTCTGGGGAGAAGAAAAAGTCACCCTGCTGCTTTATCTTCACTAGTAAATAAGCACCCACAGGACAGGGGAAAGGGAAAGAGAATCTCAGCTGATGAATGGCCAGTGTGGGGAAAGGGACAGGCTAGTAAGGCCCCTCATCCATGGGGCTGGAGATAGGGAAGGGGACTCTCTCCCTGCTGTTTCTCTCCGTAGGCTATTGAGTTTGGATTGTAGTATAGCGCTCTATTCCTGGGCGTTTGCAAGCAGTGCCATGAGTCTGAGGGTGAATCCAGGATGGGCTGGCTCAGTCCTTTCTCTGTGTCTGAAGACCACCTACAAAGATCCAGTGACTTCATTGCCAGAGAAGTGTAAATAGGTTTACGGCATCACCTGATTATACTTCCGTCCAGTGAGGGTGTGGTGGGAAACAGGCAGAGCAACAATGGGTATTGTAGAGTGGAAAACAAAAATGACTGGATGTCAGGGACAGTGGCTCCCTCTCAGGTGGGGGCGGGGTCAGGTTGATTCAGGGACTTTCAGGCCTGAATGATCTGAGCTATAAAGAAAGGCAGATCTCTCGGATCATCAATTGGAAGTCTGAGGACTCCTGAAGGTCCTGCCTCCCCTCCAAGCTAGTTTCTCCATTTACTCCTTGGGCAGCCTGGCCATTGGTGCACAGATGATCAAGTGCCCGTGCTACAAGCAGGTGGTGCAGTAGTGGATCGCAACAGATACAGCAGCTCCACAGCTTCGTAGCCCAAGATGGAACCAGAGCCTTCTAAAAGAATTACAGCGAAGCAAATGTTAAAGGCGCTTGTTACTAAGCCTGACAACTTGAATTCTATCCCAGAGCCTACACGGAGGAAGGGGATAAGTTGTTCTCTGACCTCTACGTGAACACAGACAGAGAGAGAGAGAGAGAGAGAGAGAGAGAGAGAGAGAGAGAGAGAGGGAGGGAGGGAGGGAGGGAGGGAGGGAGGGAGGGAGGGAGGGAGGGAGGGAGAAGGAGAGGGAGACAGAGAGAGACAGAGAGTAAAATGTTAAAAAAAAAAATTACAGCAAAAACAAAACTTTGTAATGTTGTAACCGGTCTCATAAAGAACCAGAGGAGACTGGCCTGGACCAGGAAGTCTTTTTGGCAGGCTCTGCTGGGTCTTGCCTAGACTTAAAAACCCATGAATCAGGATTGATGGGCATAGGGGATGTTCCAGTCACTAAGTGAGCAGTTTAGCTTCTATAGTCGTGCTGAGTCTGGTAGCTTTCCAGACACTTCACCAAGCTGCTGAGACATGATGACAGAGGGCAGCTGCGCAAAATCATTCGGTAGAATTTTGCAGAGGCCAAGAAATGCTGGACCTCATAGGAAATGCCTATGAGGATTTTCTCCTAAGAACAGTGGGTGATCACTGAAAGGTGTTCTTCAAGGGGTGACATGATCAGACTTGTGAATCTAGATACCTGGGGGATGGACTCTAGCCATCCAATGGGAGGTGATGGTGGGCCAGGCCATGGTGGTGGCAATGGGGGTGCAGAGGTGTCAGGCTTCAGCCTTGGGGGTAGGATTTGAGGTTTCTTTGGGTGGAGAGGGGCAGGGAATAAGAAGGAGAGGTCAAGGTCAATGCCTGGTTCTACTTCAGGCAGTCAGGGGACACCATGCAGGGAGAAGCTTTGAGATGCCTTTGTTTGGAGTTCTTCTGGTCCTTGTCACCCTCTCTGCCCTGTTGCTACAATCACACACAATTGGGGTCTGAAACCAGAGGGTACAAAACGACTGGGGCCAGCTTCTGGTGGCTCTGCCCATCCTGGAAACTGGCGTCTTGAAGCCGGGCAGTCAGTCTCCTTGCACACAGAGTTCCCTCTCCCTTCTTTTCCCTCCAAGTCTCTGTGTCCTGGATGTGGCTCCTCTGTCTGTCCCTTCATGCCCTGTATGTCTGACACTGCACCATGGGGAGAGAAGCTTTGACCTAATATCTGCCCTCAGGACCTTTTTGGTCAAGAGGAGGTCCTCGGACAATAGGCTGGGTTAGGACATGTCGTCATTTCTCCTGTGCCCAAGAAACACAGAAAATTCTTTGGACCACCAAAGACACAGGTGTCCCCTGACTATCTTGTCCTTTGTGCTCCAACTATTATGAAGGCACTTATCAGAAAGGCCTTGTCCTCTGCTCTACATATGTCCAACGCACCAGCAGACAGATGCCTTCTACAGTCTTCCCGCTGCAGGAGGATCAATCTGGCAAAATGTGAAATGTGTTTGTGTGTGCTCATACACCTTGTGCTGTGACCTTTCCAATGTGTAAGTTGAATTGAGCATGAGCAAGCCAAGCCTAGAGAGGAGCCATTTCCACCCAGAGCCCTCCACTTGTGTTTTTCCTAATGCTGTTACAGTTGGTCCTTTTCCCATCTTGGGATCTCCAGCTCCCATCTGGTTGATGGTATCAGTGAGGCTTAGGCCAGAGAGTTTAAGGTTGTAGCATTATGCAAGAAAGGAGGACCAGGGTCCACTTCCTCCTCTGATAGGGAGGAAACACCTCTCAAGCCAGGCATCTCAGACCACTCTTGCTATCTTTGTCTTTCTTTCTTCCTCTCCCTCATTTTTTTTTTTTTTTTGAGACAAGTTTTCATGCATTCCAGGTTGGCTTTCAATTTGCAAATTTGAATCCTCCTGAATCCTCCAGCCTAAGTGGTGCCAGGCGAGAAATGACTCCTGAATTTCAATTTGAGCCCTCCTGCCTCAGCTTCCCAGCTGCTCTGATTACAAATATGTGCAACAGTGCCTAGGTCCTTCCTCCCTCTCTCTCCTTCCCCCTCCCTCCATCTCCTTTCCCCTTCCTCCAACCCTTCCTCTTTTCCCCACTCTCCCTCTTTTTCTGTCTCTCTCTCTTCCTTTATTTCTGACAAGATTTCTCAGTCTCCTAATGCCATCAAAACCCAGGCCTTTTTTTTTTTTTTAATTGACTTTATGTTTTAGAGAAGTTTCAGACTCACAACAGAACTGCATGGATAGTTTTCCAAATCCCTTCTGCATCCACATAGGTAGAGCCCCCCCCCCCCCCCCAGCATGAGTGAACTCCCACCTGGTTGCTACAGCTAGTGAATGAACCTGTGTTGACATGCCTTTATCATGCAAAGTTCATGGCTTCCATTATATCTGGCTTTCAGCTGGGTTTGAGGAAGGCACTGTTATATTACCATGTGTTTTTTGTCTCTAAACTCCTATGTGTTCTGCCTATTCAGCCTACTCCAAAAAATGGACTTGGAGATGGCTCAGCAGGTGAATGCACTTGCTGCACCAGCCACACAGCCTGAGTGGTGCAAGGCGAGAAATGACTCCTGAATGTCATCTTCTGACCCCACACTGTGCCATTGCATGCATACCAAAACCCATCCCAACACTAATAATAAATAGAATCTTAAAATTGTATGTAATGGCTTTAGGTCCTTCGTGAGAAAACAAAACCTGACTAATATTTATTTCAAGTTATCCTTTGAATTTTGTGGCTTTTGTGAAATTAACACTGCCAGTTCTATTTTTCCTGTTCTATTCTTCTCAATATTCTTTCCCTCTTTTTTCTGTTTTCTTTCTTTTTTTGGGGGAGGGGCAGGATCCCACTCTAAGCTGGGCTGATGTAAAACTCATTCTGTAGGTCCAAGACTACAAAGATCTTTCTATAGCAGCCTTCCTCCAAACACTAGAATTATAGGTATAAACTAACATGCTTGACTTTAATATTAATTCAGACATGGGAACTCCAGGTGTTAATGTAATATGTATATTTTTTCTCTTGATACAGGGTCTGACTACATAGTCTAGATTGGCCTCAACTTTAGCCTCCTGCTTTTACATCTTGGGAGTTGGGATTATAGATCTGTGCAACCACACATGGTTCCTTATATCTTGTATTAGGCTTGTTTTGAACTCACTATGTATCTGATAATGACTTTGAACTTATGACAACCTTATCTGTCCCAATTACTAGGATTATAGTTGTGTGCCACCATGCCCAACTTCAGCTTTTTGTGAGTGTGTGTGTGTGTGAGTGTGTATGTGAGTGAGTGTGTGTGTGTGAGTGAGTGTGTGTGTGTGAGTGTGTGCGTGTGTGTGTGAGTGAGTGTGTGTGGTGAGTGAGTGTGTGAGTGAGTGTGTGTGAGTGTGTGTGTGTGTGAGTGAGTGTGTGTGTGAGTGAGTGTGTGAGTGTGTGTGTGAGTGTGTGTGTGTGTGTGTGAGTGTGTGTCTGTGTTAGTGAGTGAGTGAGTGTGTGTGTGTGAGTGAGTGAGTGTGTGTGTGTGTGAGTGAGTGTGTGTGTGTGAGTGAGTGTGTGTGTGTGAGTGTGTGGTGTGTGAGTGTGTGTGTGAGTGTGTGTGTGTGAGTGTGTGTGTGTGTGTGAGTGTGTGTGTATGTGTGTGTGAGTGTGTGTGTGTGTGTGTGTGTGTGTGTGTGTGTGTGTGTGTTAGACCTCTTTTTGATCTTGCTTTTAGGCAGGGTCTTGCTTTGTAGCCCATGCTGATCTCAAACACTTTGTCCTTTGGCCTCATGGAGTGCTAGGATTACAGGTATGTGTCACTGTGCCTGCTCAAATCTTGCTTTAAAAAAGCATCTATTGGACAACTTGGTGAGCACTCCTCTCAAAATAAAAAGATGTCTGGGAAGGTTCTGAGCAGATGGCTCATTTGGTAAAGAGCTGCGTGCACACACACACACACACACACACACACCAAGCTTTGAGGATGTAACTCAGTGGAAGTGATTGACTATCATGCATATGACCCTGGGACCAGCCCACAATCCTGAAAAACAGAAAGTGTGTGTGTGTGTGTGTGTGTGTGTGTGTGTGTGTGTGTTACATACACACAAATGGCACACAGAGATCAGAGGACAAGCACTGGGTGTTGGTTCTCTCCTTCTATTGCATGTGTCCCGTAGATCAAACTCAGACTACAAGGCTTGGAGACAAGTGCCTTTACCCACTGAGCTATCGATATTGCCAGCCCTCATTTTCTTTCTTAATTCTTCTAAAGCCTCAGGTGCAGGTAGAGTTACTCATTTGGTAGGTAAGGATGTAGACGCTCAAAGAAGGGAATGTGTTTGCCTAAGGCTGAAATATAAATTGTATGAGTATGGGGTAGTAGACCTGGAGCCCAAATCTGACTCCAAAATATTTGGCTTCAGGTTCTGATCGCCATTCCAAAATGCTGCAGAGTATCTAACTCACCCGTACAATGACTGGCTCTCCAATTTTTTTTAACTCAATTTTTAGTTTTTTTTTCTTTGAAGTTAGAGCCTTTCCATCCTTGAAGCTGACCCAAGAACAAGTTACAGACCACAGCAACCTTCAAACTCAAGACACTGGGTGGGACCAGCCTTTGCTCTCTGTTCCTGGGGCAGAGCCCAGGCAGCCTTCCCTAGTGCAGAGACCCTGCCCTGTGCCTCCCTTACCTTTGCCCAGTCCATGCTAGTGACAATGACTCACAGATCAAAGAACACTCTGCCAGGGATCATTCTTAGCCATGGAGCTTGAAGGTCCAGAACTTAGGAAATCAGTCACAAGCCTTTGAGTGGATTAGCATGTTCCTGCAAATAGAAGTATTTGGAGGCTCTCTGGCCTCCAATAGACATGAGGTCAGAAGCCACTTTTTGTGGTTTCTTCTGTGTGGACTGGAATTTCTAGAATTTAGACAGTAATTTGCATTATCAATAGTGAATGTTTAGCCCCTGTAGCTAAACAGAATGCACCAGAGATAAAGGATACATTTTGATCTTTGAAGAAAAGCAAGTCTCCCCACTTCCTGTACTGGGGTTTGAACCTGGGGCTTCTCAGATGTTAGACAAGGGTTCTACCACTGAGCCTTTGCAAGTTTTGTTTTCGTTTTCATTTTTGTTTGTTTGTTTGTTTGTTTGTTTGTTTTTTGATACACAGTTTTGTCCTGGCTGTCCTGGAGCTTACTCTGTAGACCATGCTGTCTTCTAACTCACAGAGATCCACCTGCCTCTGCCTCTCAAGCGCTGGGATTCCATTCCAAAATTTTAACTGTTTTTTTTTAAGGATAACTTCTTTAATAAATTGCCCAGGCTGGTCTTTAACATATGCTCCTCCTGCCTCAGCCTCCGGAGTAGCCAGGCTTGCAGCTATTACCACCAGATGTAGCAAGAATGCATGCCTTGTGCTCTAATTCTGAAGAACCATTCATAGACTCTTTGTTTTGTTTTGTTGAGACAGTCTTATATTGTAGTCTAGACTGCCTGGAAACTCGCTGGATAGCCTCACTCACAGTGATCCTCCTGCTTCAGCCTTTAGAATGCTGGGATTATAGGCTTGAGTCACCACACTACACTAAGTCTAACCCATTTCTTTCTTGTTTACTTGCTTTTAAAAACAGAAACCAAAACAGGGTCTTGCCTGCCTCAAGCGGCCTTGAGTGATAGTAGCTGAGGCTAGCCTTGAACTCCTTGGCCTTCTTGCTCCATCTCCCAAGAGCTGAGATAACAGGTGTGAGTTGTTACACCTGGCTCCCTCTTGGACTCTTCTTCCCCCTTCTCACTCTTTCCAGCCATCAACATTCTTTGAATACTTACATAGCTATGCACAGATAGTGGGCAAACATCATTCCCATGTTACTGATTTATTTTTATTGTATTTGAGTGTGTATGTGCCAGCAGGCACGCCTGTGTGGAGTCCAGATGCCAACACTGGGTGTCTTCTATTACGCCCCACTTTGTTTATTTATCATTTGTGTATGAGGGCACACATGCATGGCATGCATATGGAGGTCAGAGGACAACACTGAGGAGTTGATTTTCTGCTTCCACTTTGTGGGTTCCAAGGGTTAGACTCAGGCCATCAAGCTCAGTGGCAGGCACCCTTACCTTCCCAGTCATTTCATGATATCTCCACCTTTATTTTTTGAGACAGAGTCTCTCAGTGAACCTAGAGCTTGCTCTTTTAGCTAGACTGGTTGTTCTGCCTGTTTCTACCTCAAAGATGAAGAAGTTAAATGGATGACACCATGACTAATTTTAGTTTTCTTTCTTTTTCCTTTTCCTCTTTCTATTTCCTTTCTTATTTCTTTCTTTCTTCCTTCCTTCCTTCCTTCTTTCTTTCTTTCTTTCTTTCTTTCTTTCTTCCTTCCTTCCTTCCTGTCTCTTTTTAAAACATGGTCTCATCATGTAACCCTGGTTGGCTGGCATCTTGATGTGTAGACCAGGCTAGCCTTGAACTCTGCCTTCTTAGTGCTGGGATTAAAGGTTTGCACCATTACACCCTGATCAAGCTTAGTTATTATGTGGGTGATGGAAATTCAAACTCAGGTCCTCATGCTGGCACAGCAAGTACTTTGCCCACTGAGCCACTCCCCCAGCCTATTCCTACGTAATTGGAAGCACAGTCCTGTAGACTCTGGTCACTCAGGAGACCGAGCCAGGAGGATCTGAGGTTCAAGGCCAGTTTGATCTATTGATGGAGATTCTAAAACCAAACAAAGAGACAACGTGGCTCAACCCTGTAGAGGCCATGGTAGATGCAATGTCATGAGTTCAAGGCCAGTTTCACCTTCAGGGTGAGACCCGGTCTCAAAAACCAAACCAAATTAAACTAAACCAAACTCAAACAAAATATCAACAAGAGAAAGTAAATCTATAAAAGACATTTCTGGTGGACAAGAGTGTAGGTGGACAGTAGGACATGTGCTTAGGATGTGTGAGATCCTGGGTTCAATCCCCAACACCAATTAAAAAATGAAAAAGGTCCTATATCTCAACCGTGGAGGTCATTGCCCATGACTGGGCTTTTTAATCAGGTTCTCTGGGCTCATTAAATCAGTCTAAGTGCCACTGTGAAGCTAGCATCTCTTTCCAAGTACTGTCCTTGGTATTGACATTCAGTAGTGTTCATAGCACGGCTGTGCTTGAGAACACAAGTGCGATCCTGACCCTTTCGTAGACAATGGGGCCCCATACTCTCTTCTCACTCCCCAGGGCTCTCCTCACATGCTGGCCCCATGAGAAGTGGGAAAAGGAAGGGGCTCCCTGTCTGTTTACTCCATCTGGGCCACTCTGGGTGCACAGTCCTAGGCAGATTGTGAATCCCCAGGGCAGAGAGTTTGTCCCAGCATGCAATTCTCTATCTTGACTGGGAAAAGATCTGATGGTACCAATTAACGTTAATGAGGCTCCTTCTCCGTCTGGACCTGTCTGGAGGTTTTGTTAATTAATACCTCTATGGTCTCTTGGGTCCCTAGAATGAGAGGTCTGGGAGACCTGGGAGAATTGTATGGTTTCATCCAAAAGGATCCATAAGGAGACTAAGGTCTGGAATGGGAGATGGTAGAGAAGGAATATCAGCCATTGCTGACATTTCTTGAGCAATCCCTCCTTGGCTGGTACCATCCTGAACACTGTAAGGGAGCAAGCATTTCATTTCCACCTGATCCAGGAAACAAGGCTACTATTTCCCACCTTTTACAAAGGAAGAAAGTGTATGCAGGCTTCAGGCTAAAATCACAGCTGAGTATGGCAGAATTACGGCCACACCTAGGCATCTTACTCCCAGATGAGTTCCCGCTCTTACGAGCCTGCTGGGCACACACCACCCTTGGTTCTCAGAGTTACTGACAGTCTTGAGGTCTGCACAGGTCTCTCTCACTGTGCTCTTTGACCTGACTGTGGACTTCCTGTATCTAGGAAGCTGATTCATGGGGGATTGTAAATGGAAGGCCGTCTTGGGCCTCATAGACATGTCACAAAACCCGGTATGGTACCTACTTCACACTTATAGTCCCAGAGCTGGGGAGGCTGAGGCAAGAGAATTGCTACACGATAAGAGGCCAGCCTGGGGTATGAGGCCCTGTCCCAAAACAGACACCCCCAAACAACAACAAGATAGACGTCCAGGGACACAATTCCAATTTCTGGCATGTATATGTAGTATCAGTTGGGCCTTTAAAAGATGAACAAGTCCTAGAGCTTCAAAACTGGTATGTGACAAGCTCTGGGGAGTCACACAGGGCACAGCTGAGCAGAGACTACCACTGTCTGGTAAGTAGGGTGGCTTTGGAATCGTGACTTAAATAACTTCTAATCCCTATTGTCAAGACAATGTTTTATTTGTGGTTTTGTAAAACATTCAATTGAGGCTGGGTAGTGGTGGCACATGCCTTTGATCCCAGCACTTGGGAGAAAGAGACAGGTGGATCTCTGTGAGGTGAGTTCCAGGACAGCCAGAGCTGTTAGGCAGAGAAACCCTGTCTCAAAAAACAAAACAAAACAAAACAAAACATTCGCTTAAATTATTATTAGTATGCCTATGTACATGTAGGAAAGCATGGCCTGTGAATGACACAGGGTGGGTGTGAAGGTCAAAGGTCAACTTTCAGGCGTGGGTGTTTTCCTCCACCCTGCTGAAGTAGGGTCTCTCTTGTTTCTGCTGTTCTGTGCACTTCAGGCTGGCTGGAGGATCTGGGTGATTCTCCACTCTGCCTCCCATCTTGCTGTGTAAGGGCGCTGGGATTATAGATATGCTCCATCACATGAAACATTTCCACATGGGTCTCCCAGGATTGAACTCCAGTCACCAGGCTTGTATGACAAGCATTTTCATCTGCTGAGCCATCTTTTGACCCTGTGTTTAGTTTTTGGGGATAGGGCCAAAATCTTTATGCATCAGAGGTTAACCTAGAGCTCCTGATCCTTCTGCTCCTGTATCTCCCAAGTGTGCATGCGCCCACACCCCCAACATTATTGTCAATACTGGAAATAATTATTTCAACTCTTTGGTCAATGGAGGGGGGTTAATAATGTACTGTATTTAATGTCCCAGATTCCTCAGCTGGCAGCTCTGCCTCTTGGCCAGAGCCTAGAGTAAACTTCTACAGTTCTGCCTGTAGTGGAGAGAAAGGTCCATGAAGTCTCAGGCCCTGGCCACACAGAGACACACCTGATAAGTGATCTATACATGCCTCTGCTTTTCCATACAGCTTGATCTACTGGCAGCAGTGCCTGAGACGTTAGGAGCAAGAGACAATGGAGGCTGCTGCGGGGTGCAACTTGTGTTCTCAAGGAGAGCTTGGGAGAGAAGGGATCCACAGCAGCTCAGGCTCCTGCAGGCAACTGTTTCCCAGTTCCCCTCCTCCTCCCCCCTCCCTCCAGCCCCCCTCCCTCACACCCTCCTGACTCCTCCAACCACCACATCTGGATCCAACTAGGGAACAACAGGCTTTCTGTGAACGCCCCCCCCACCTCCTCTGCCCTCAGTCCAACACTTCAGAATTCCCACAGGGTGGGGGTGGGCTGGGGAATCAAGAAAGCTCTGGGATCTCTTTCCCCAAATCTGTAAGGTTAAGTCCACACACACACACACACACACACACACACACACACACACACACACACACACTCCTTTCTTCCCTTCATCCTTCTCTCCCTCTTGCTCTGCATCAACCAAGAAGCCAGCCATCTCCAGGTCAGATTTGGTGAGCAGCTTTTCTTCTCTGCAGGGGAAAAGCCCTGTTGGGCTCCCAGAGCCCAGGCCATAAACTGGAGGGCAGAGTCACAGTGGAAGGCAGCTGTAACTCTCATTAAAGGGACATCAACCCCACAGTGAGAGGTTGCTGTAAATCCAGGGAAAGGAGGCATCCATCCAGGGAGAACCCGTCACAAAGAAAAAGCTCCTTAACTAGAGGAGCCTGGGCATCTGGAACTAATAGAGGGGCCCTCCCTACGCAGGTCCTGTTGAAGGGGTGGGAGGGAACTAGAGGCTTGGAGATGACTTCTAAGCCAGGCCCAGTGCACTGAGGAGATGCAGCTGACGTGCACCCTATCTTTCTTTCTGTTCATTTTCTTGGCTGAGCCTGGCAAGGAGCAGGGTCAGCTAGTGTCTTGGGGGCTGGCTGGGGATATGTCTGCCATTGGCTTTTCCAGGGACAAGAGCAGCTCTTGACTTTGGCCATTAGGATTCTGTCAGCTTTTTCTGGGAGAAATCATCTGTGTTCTGAAGTCTGGGCTGACAGATGGCCACTAGGGCTCTGGGTTTTGTCTGTTTGAATCTATATATGATCTAAGATCTATCTACATGGTGTGTGTGTGTGTGTGTGTGTGCGTGCGTGAGTGCATGCGTGCGTGCGTGCGTGCGTGTGTTGGGCTGCTTTATGCATGTATGGTATATACATGTGAATGTGTGGGCATACATACATGCAGAGGCCAGAGCAGGACATGAGGCACCTTCCTCTATTTTTCTCTACTTTGTTACCTTGACACAGGGAATCTGGCTGAAATAGAAACTTGCCATCTTACCTAGGCTGTCTGGCCAGTCAGTGAGCTCTGAGAATCTGCCTGTCTTCATGCAAAATTCTGTTTTCCCTTGAGTTACAGGCATGGTGCCCACTGTCTAATTTAGGTTACAGGCATGTGCAGCTACCCTCCCAGAATTTTATGTGAATGTTGGAGATTTGAACTCAAGTTTTCAGAGCAAGTACTCTTACTCATGGAGCCATTGTCCCAAGCTCCTGGTTTTGCTGTGGTTGATACAGAGTCTCAAATAGCCTAGGTTTGCCCCAAATTCCCTATGCAGCAGAGGATGACCTCGAACTCCTGATCGGTCTGCTTCTACCTCCTGAGTGCTAGCATCACCGGTGAACCTGCATTTCTGAGTTCCCAGATGATGATGATGATGATGTGTTGGCTTCTGCCATGAAATAGCCTCACCAGGACCCAGGCCAGCTCTCCTCTTCTGTGCCAGACCTGCAGCTGCAGCACAGAGCTGACTCAGGCAGACTGCAGGACTTGCATGCAAATGCAAGTCAACAGGAATCCTTAGGAGCTGTCATTCCTAGCTGTGCTTACCTGAGGGAGAGGTGTGGTGAAATACAGATCTCCATCATGGTCACCTGCATATTTACCCAATTCCCCAGGTTGGTGTTTTCACTGTCCTCTTTGGGAGCCAGTGTTGTAGAGGGCTCTAGTTGTCAAACCCCGTTTCTGGGCTGGGGATGTAGTTCACTGGTAGAATGCTTGTCCAGAGTGTTAGTTACTTTTCTATTGTTAGGATAGAACACCATGAGCAATAGCATCTTGGGGAGGAAAGGGTTAATTTCGTCTTACAATTCAAAAGTCCTTCATGAAGGAGGGGCAGGGCAGGAACTCAGGCAGGAACCTGGAGGCAGGAACTGAAGCAGAGGTCATGGGGGAACACTCTTATTGGACTGCTCTCATGGCTTTCTTGGCTTTCTCAAGACCACCGTGGGCTTGGGCTCTCCTCCCACATCAATCTTTACCTGTAGAAATGCCCCACAGGCTTGCCCGTAGGCCTGTCTGATGGGGGCATCTCTCACTGAGGTGCTCTCTTCTCAGAAGACTCTACCATGTGTTAAGCTGACAAAAACACTAACTAGCACACCTAGCAGGTACAAGGCCCTGGCTTTGCCTTTGACTCTAGTGCTCAGGAGGGGGAGGCAAGAGGAAGAGAATCAATGAAAAGGCCCTCTTCAGCTATACGGCAAGTTTGAGGCCAGCCCGAGCTACGAGCTACAATGAGACGTTGTCTTAAGAAAGGAGAACAAACTCTGTTTTCCCCCAGGACTCATCTTCCTCCTCACACCTAAGAGGCTTACAGAGAGCAGGAATGAAGGGGACAAAGACAGGCGTCAGCCTGGGTCACATGGTCCAGGCTGAAAGGTCTAGCACAAGCAGCTGAAAGGAAGAGCAATAAGAGTAGGTGCTGAGATGATGCCAGAGAGATGGGTTTGAGGAGGAATGTGTGACTTGACCTTGTGGGTGGTCAAACAGATTCACCTGATGCTGGGGAAGGCCTTGTTAACTTAAGGGATGTCTCCAGCTGAGACTTCCTGGGGGCAGGAGCATGGGTAGGAGGAGAGCAGGCCAGAAGCACCTGCTTCCCCACAAGACCAGGTGGGCCTCAGAGGGACCGTTCCAGGGTGTGACACCTGCCACCTGTCCTGCCACCCAATGGCCTCCAGCTCTGGTAAAGGTAGGTCTGAGTTCAACTTTCCTCAAAGGTAGCATCATTCTGGAGCTCAGGCTCCTGTTACCTGACCACCTGCCACCCCTCTCTCCAGTCCTTGGCGTTCAAGGACCCATGTGTGGTGTCCCTGTTTTAATCATCCTGCAGCCAAAATTCAGGTCATTGTATCTTCTCACCTGCCTCGTAAGGAATAGATCCTAAATAAAAAATGGGCAAGCTGAGCTGACAGTGGTGGCATATGCCAGCCATCTTGTCACTGGGAAGGTGGAAGCAGGAGGGTTGCCATGAGCCTGGGCTTCAAAGAAAGACTCCATTTCAAAGACAGGAGCAAAACAAACTAACAAACAGTAGCAAAAGTGGAAATGAAAAAACCTGTTGAAATTCATACTGGCTAAGAGTTTGACTTCCAGTTGGCCTCTCTGCTAATGCAAACTCTCTCACATTTTGAGAATTGCTGTTAAGCTTGGAGTTGAAAGAGGGAGATGCAGGGTTGCAGGGGGTGCCCGGGGGCTTGGTGCAGCTTGTCCTTCCAGATGAAGACAGCTACTGCCCCAGCAGCACAGTGATACCTAGAAGGCCCTGGAATCACCATGTTCTTCAGAGTGGCTCTGTGCTGATTGGAGCTGGCCCAGGTCATGCTCCCTGCGGAAGTTGGACCGCTTATTTCCTGTACTGGTGTGGAGAGAGTCCTGGTCTCCTTGCTTTAAGATGAGCCATCTTTCTAGCACTATCCCAGCCCAGAGCACTCTCCATAGAGCTAGTAAGGCTTCAATTGCCCTGCAGAACAGTCCCCCTAACCCTAGCCTGCCTCTTCCTTAGTGAACACATACAAAGCTCTGCTTCCCAGGAGCCTGGCCTAAGACAGAAGGGGGCCGCAGAATTCAGAGTCCCTGTGTGTGCGTGTTGGTAGAAGGGGTTTATTCTTGAGACAGAGTCTTGCTCAGTAGCCCACTCACTATGAAATCCAGAATGACCTAAAATTCACAGCAAAATTCACATCAGTCCTCTTGTACAAGCCAGAATACTGTCTATTGGTTCATCTGTCTACCTGTCTGTCTGTCTGTCTGTCTGTCTGTCTGTCTGTCTGTCTGCAGGACCAGCCCACCTATTGAACATGCCTGAAAAGCAGAATGAGTATTGAGAAAGAAAGAGACAAAAGATGTAAGATACAATTGGGAGGGCTATCAGTGAATACTGGAGCAGCTCCTAATTTATTTCTCAATTTGCTTTTATACTCAAAGCAAAAGGCTTTCTTACCATGATACAAGGAATAAACAAGCATGATTACCTCCTTAATTCTCAAAACATCTAGTAACTATGCCCTAAGTCAAACATCCTGTTATTTGGTCTTGAAGAGCAAGAACTAGTTTGAATTCTGATCTTAAGTCAAGACGGAATGGAATAATTGTGGCCTCTCTTATTTATTTACTATTTGTTTATCTATTGCATGTGTTGGGTGTGTGTGCGCATGTGCCATGGCACACATGTGGCAGTTAGAGGATAATTTTGCAATCAGTTCTTTACTTTAACCTTTACAGGGGTTTCAGAGATTGAACTCAGGTTATCAGGCCTGTATAGCATTGCAAACACCTTTATCTATGGAGCCATCTTGCCAGCACCTGTCGTCCCCTCCCCATAGCTACCAAAGAGGGGTCACCACTACCCAACCTGGTTGACATGACTCAGGCTTAACCCTACCCTAGAGAAGAATGAGGGACACCGCAGATTGTTTGGTTCTGTCAATGCTCAATTTGTCTCCACACAACTAAGGAGTGTTTCTTCTGGTCTGATAATAGTCAAGGCAAGTTTAGCATCCTGCTGCCGCAATCACAATCACTCTGGAGACAGCAGCGTGAAAGGACTCTTCCTGAAAGTCTGTCCTTGTAGACCACAGTGCACTTCTACCCTTGACATAGTCTCTGAAAAGGAAACCGCTTGCTCAAGCGGCTCTGCTGAAGAATGAGAGGCCGTCTGGAAGGGGTTTGGAAACAAAATTAGCTGATACCACCTTGGTCCTGACAGACCTACTCAGTGCTAACCTCCTTCCACACACTCTCATGTCTGTTTGAAGGATGGCACACTCAGCTTTGTCCTGTCACATGGGGATTATTTCATACATATATTACAGTTCACAGAAATAACTCCCTTGAAGTTGAGGGTGACCATGAGCTTCCGATTCCCTCACCCCCACCTCTCTAGCTCAGGGATTACAGGAATTCTCCAACCATGCCTGGATTATAGGATGCTGAGGACAGAACCAAGGGAATCAGTGTGGAAGGCAAACACTCTCCCAACTGTGTTACATACCTAGATAAAATTAACCCCATTCCTGTTCACTTGGAGCTTCCAAAACAGAATATGAGTTGGAGATATGCAGCCTTCCCTGAGGGGTCAGACTCTGGGGGAGGAGGCGTGTGTCTAGAAATGACACCCACTAAAAGGACACTGCAGCCAGTTGGAAATCTGTCTTGTAACTAGTGCTATGAAGTCTGGTGGCTCAGTGGCAATGTGGTGGGGTGGCTTGATGGTTATGGTGGTTTAAATAAAAATGGCCTCCACAGGAAGTGTGTTGTTAGGGATGGGCTTTGAGGTTTTGAATGTTCAAGCCAGGCCTAGTCTCTCTCTCTCTCTCTCTCTCTCTCTCTCCTCTCTCTCTCTCTCTCTCTCTCCCTCCCTCCCTCCCTCCCTCCCTCCCTCCCTCCCTCCCTCCCTCCCTCTCTCTCTCTCTCTCTCTCTCTCTCTCTCTCTCTCTCTCTCTCTCTCCCCCCCCTTCTGCATGCAGTTCAGGTTTCAGTCTTTCAGCTCCCTCTCTAGCACCAGGTCTGCCTGCATGCTGCCATGCTTCCTGCCATGACAATAATGGTCTGAACTCTGAACTTGTAAGCTTTTACCCCAATTAAATGCTTTCCTTTGTAAGAGCTGCAATAAAACCCTAACTAAGATGGTGGACATGTGGTGGGGTGGCTTGGTGGTAGAATTGGCTTTGGTGGCCTCACCTGGAGGGGAATAATATTCTTTAGCCACAGAAGAAATATGCTGTGACTGCGATCTTTTAATTTTTGTGGGAAGAATTTTCTTTGCATTTTTTTTTTTTTTTTTTTTTGGTATTTGCATGCTGAGCATCACACAGTCGTATTTTTCTCCTTAGCAAAACATTAATTATCCCACCCGGGAACCTTTCTGTTGGGTATTTTGTTCTCACCACCCCTAAACTGTGGGGCACAAAGCAATTGCTGTGTTTTCTCCTCATCTTGGCAAGTCTCCTGTAGTGTCTAAGGGGAGAGCTGTCCCATGCTGCTGGGTGCAGGCCCTCCTCTGTGTCCCACGGTGGCACTCAGTGCTTCTGCTGAATCGGCACTTCTCACACTGAGGGAAGCAGTCATCTTCAAGGAGGCTGTGAATACACTGGAACCTGTATTCCCAGTACCTAGTGCAGGGGCCAGCACAGAGTCATCGCTCTGAGTGTTTGAGACTAAGCAGGTAAATGACTGAGATGAAGAACAGAATGGAGCAGCTTCCATAGGCACCATAGCGGCGTCTCTTGCTCATTGATATGAGCGTTGGAATTAGGGTTGCTTCAAATAGAATACAAAATATGATTAGTTCATTTGCAGAAAAGGTTATGATTAGGAGGATTTGTAGGGTGACTAGTATAGAGATATATAGTTTTTTTATTAAAGTTAGTTTCTTTTTAAATATGATTTTGGTTGGGTAGGAGTATAAGTGGTAGAAGTTAGATGGTGAGTATTGTTAGGGGAGAAGATAGGGTGTCTGTAGAGAATATAGTAGAGAAGTTAAGGTTGCTGTTGTTGCCTTGTCATATAAGGCCTGGTTATAAGGGCAATAATGTTAATTATAAAGCTGTAGGAGGTTACGTTGATTCATACTTTTTTGTTGTTTATATGAAGCTGTTGTGAATGCAACATACAACTCGAGACTTTCCTGCCCTTGGCATTTGGTGAGTCTCCATCTTCTGTCCCTACTTATTAAGGGGGAAGCCCCCAGGGAACAAATGTAGACTTTGAAAGCATCTTAGTAACAAGCTGACTGATGGCTATCTATACTTGACATGGTAGAATTGGGACTTGGGCCCCGGTAGCTGATAAGGAAGACCCTCCTAATTCTAAACACAGGCCTCTCTAGTCCCTCCTGCCACCACACTGGGTCACAGAGAGGAGGGGATGGCTTGGTGGTTTTTTGTTTGTTTGTTTGTTTGTTTGTTTGTTTTCCCCATTTCACAGATAAGAAAATTGTGGTGTAGAAAGTGGAAGTGAGCTGTACCCAAAGTGACAGAGCTGCCCAGGGACCATGTTCAAGCTGGGTTTCTTTCTTTTTTTTTTTTTTTAATGAAAATTTTAAAAGCGAGAGAGAGAGAGAGAGAGAGAGAGAGAGAGAGAGAGAGAGAGAGAGAGAGAGTGTGTATGTGTGCATGTGTGTGTGTGTGTGTGTGTGTGTGTGTGTGTGTGTGTGTGTGGCGCGTATGTGCTGCCATGCATGTGTAGAAGTCAGAGAACTATTTTCAAGGGTTGGTTCTCTCCTTCCACCATGGGTTCCAGTGAGAGATGACATTGTACATGTTTGCTACCCACCATGCCCAGCTCTGGCTGCAACTCTTGAGTCCAGGGCTGGCCCCACACCCACTCTGTGTTCTCTGCTGGCCTGTCCCTGCTCCAGGAGCCTGAGGCAACTGACTCAAGCAATGTCTGTATGTGTCTGGGGGTGTCTTCCTGCCCAGGCGAGGTCTCTTTCACAATGCAGCCTCTCTGTGGTGGCCTCAAGCTTTGGCCTTTAGGCCTAGGAGCTGGAAGACTAACAGCTTTTGAATGGGTCCTCTCAGCTCAGCACACACAGGTCAGCCCAGTTAAAAGCCCAAACACATACTCAGAACTCCTGACAGGGACCTCTCGGCCTTCTCAGATGCCTTTGCTGAGATGAAAGCTCTCATCCTGTGGGGGGAGGTTTCCAGTGAAATCTCCCAATAGTGCAAACACGGGCTCACTCAAATCTGCCTGTCTCCACTGAAACCACAGCTCTATCACCTCAGAGCCGAGTGAGCTACTCTCTATAGAGTGAGACAAAGGAGCTGACTTGATCCACACTCCAGGGGTAGGGAAGACTAGGAAGGAATGGGTGGGTACGGTACTTCCTGCATGCACTGGGACCCTCTTCTCTGCCTCCGTAATACTTCAGATGAAGGCACTCGCAGCTCTGCATCTCCCTTTCTCAAAGGCCAGGCTTTTGTGTCTTGTCGTATTTCCATTGGCTGCTATGAAGTTGTGATGCTAAGAAGGGAAGCTATCCTGGGGATGGGTAGATGAAACTAACCTAGAATGGAAGCATGCCAAATTCTTTTAAACCTTAACTATGCTCTGATGAGGCGCCTGAGAATAATATCCTGCCTAGTCCTTGGCTTAGAAAGGTCTGGAGCTGTATTGTGGTGAGAGGGGTTGATTCTGGAATCTGTACTCAGAGGCACTGTGGAGGGAGAGTGTGGAATCTGGGGGTTTGTGGGATAGTACATGGTTTAGAGCAGTCTAGCATTTGGGCAACAAGATAGCCATAGTGCAGCCTAGCCCTACAACTGTTAACTTACTTAAAGCATTATGAGATATTTTTGCATTTAAAAATAATTATTAAATTGTGTGTGTGTGTGTATGGATGTGTGCAGTGTGTTTGTGTGTGTGTGTGTGTATGTGTGTACAGTGTGTGTGTATGGATGTGTATAGTGTGTTGTGCAGTGTGTGTGTGTGTGTGTGTGTGTGTGTGTTGTGTGTTGGGGGATGATGGCTCAGGAATGCATCCTGAACCTGATGCCTTCCAGCCCATGCTGTGGGTAACAGGGGAAGGCAGCAGAACAGCATGTCCTGGGTTTGTTCAGGGTGGGGTGGGGGTAACCCCCGAAGCTGGGCCTCTGTTCTCCAGGTTGGTTGGAGCCTAGTGAGGCAGTGGAGCTGGAAGCCATCAGAGCCTCCTCTCTCTGGTTCTGGGAGATGCTGTTGCATGGTTGTTTTCTGGGCTCTCTCAGGTTGGAAGCATCATTCTCAAGCCCCCATTCCCACTCTTTCTTCCTACCCAGATCAGACACCAAAATATTTCCACATTTCCTTTGGAAAAATCCTGGGAGGTCTGTTTATGGCTATAGCAGAGAGGCACACATCTGTGTGCAGTTTAGCTGGGGCAGCTGGAAATTGAGGAACTGGAGTTTGTGGGAATTTGGAGCAGCACACGGAACCTACCTCTACCTCCAATGTGTTTTCTGTCTATTCAGGATTGTCATATCAGTTGGGTCCTGTTTCTATAGGTAGCTCCTCACTGTCCCTGTTGGTATACATTCACACTGGCAGACATACTCTGGTTTCAGAAGGGTGAACAGCACACAAGGACATCCCTGTATTCTAATAGCACATTTATTCATGATGCTCCAGCTCTAGGGACCCCTTGTGGAATTCAGGGGCATCACCCTTGAACTAGTCATCCACAAGTAACAAACAGGTCCAGCCTTATACACGCTGACTCAGCACACCCACACAGAAGCATGCAGCACACAAGAAGGTGTGATTCACTCCCAGCCTCCCACAGAAACCCACCCCAAACTAGTCAGGGCCTCGTTGTTCAACCTCAGGAAAGGCCTGCCCTCCCCTGGGAGCATTCCTGTTACTGCCTAGCACTCCCTAATAGAGGCAACTCCCTAATGCTCCTGTGTGCCCCTCTGCAGGGCAGGGATGGACAGAATGGATACTGAGAAACCCCACTCCTGATATGCTCCCAGCATCTTTCCAAAGGGCCATTCATCTGGCCATTCTTTCCTTCCCACTGCCGAAGATGCACTGAGTCCCTTGGTCCTCGCTGTGATGCCTCCTTCCGCTCCCTTCCCCCAACCCCAGTCTTGGGCCCCTTCTTCCTGAGCCCTGGTCCTCCCAGATCCCAACAAACCTTCTTGATCAGGCTAGGAATTTGTTCTTTAGGGAAGATGGGGGCAGGATGGTAGAGGCAGTAGAGAAGGAGAGAGAAGAGAGGAAGGAAAGAAAACGAGCTGACATTGAATTGCTGAGAGGCCAAGGAAAGCAGGTTTGGAGGGCCAGGGACCGAGCCACAGTACCTACCGTCACTTTACTCTGCCGGGCATTCATTTTAAGACCCAGCTTGGCCCACATGGGGCTGAGTTCCTTGGCTTCTCCAGCAGTACACAACAAACTCGTCTCTTCCCAGTCCGAACCAGGATTCTCCAGGGCTCCAGGGCAGTTTAGAGCCTCCTCTTCAACATCCCTCCTCCTCCATGGACAGGCCAGTCTCAGTGGAGGCCTGAAGGCCAAAGGAGCTCTGATCTCGCAAGGCTTCCCAGCCCTCCTGGGGTGCTGCTTCTGGCAAAGAGCCTAGGGCATGGCAGTCCCTGTATCCTACAGCCTTTCCAGGCTGGACCACCGAAGTGTCTCTGTTCATAGCTATAGATAATTCTGGAATCTTCTAACCCAACCATGGGCTAGGAATACCTTCAGATCGCTGGAAACCTCGAAGCTTTATTTTTTTAGTTTTTGTTTTATGCATATGGTGTTTTGCCTGCATGCTTGTCTGAACATCATGTGTGTGCCTGGTGTCTGTGGAGGCCTGTGAAGGTCAGGAAATGTCACTGGATTCCCTGGATCTGGAGTTCCAGTTGGTTGTGAGCCTTATGTGGGCAGCCAGTATCCTTAACCACTGAATCATTTCTCTAGCTACTCAAAGCTTTTTATTTTAATTGGCTTAAATTTTTTAAAAGTTACACTGTGCGTGTGTGTGTGTGTGCGTGTGCGTGTGTGTGTGTGTGTGTGTGTGTGTGTATGTGTGAATGTGTGTGTATAAAAGCTATAGCCTGCATGTGGAGATCAGAGGACAACTTGCAAAAGCCACATGGGTTGCAGGGATTGAACTCAGGTCATGAGACTTGGTGGCAAGCACCTTTACCCACAAACCATCTCACTTGCCTTTGTTTGGCTTCTGTTTTGTTCTGGGACAGAGTTTCATGCAGATAGGGCTAGCAGCAGAATCTCAATGGAGGAAGAAGATGACTGTGAACTTCTGATCCTCTCACCTGCACTTTCCAAATGCTGAGATTGCAGTTATGGGCTACCACACTCAATTTTATGGTGTGCCGGGTATCGAACCCAGAGCTTTGTGCATGTTAGGCAAGCACTCTACTAACTGAGCTATCATCCTAAACCCTAAGCCTCAGCACTTATCTCTGAGTTCCTTCATATGAGGCTAGAAACATATTTCTTAAAAGCCTGGCACTCAGTCTCCTAAATGCAAAATGGAGACTTCACTCAGAGGGACAGCTTAGAAGCCAGCGATTGCAGAGCACTGAGCCATTTAGCCCAGTCCCCTGGCAGATGTTAATTCCCTTTTCTTCCCTTGCTTTCCCCTTTACTCCCCTGAAAGCAGATGTGAGCTGGGAAGAGCTAGCTGACCTCATTGCCCCAGGACAAAGGAATGATGGCCTTAGTTCAAGAGCAAAGTACAGGAGTTTTTGATTAACTCAGAAACACCACAGACTTGCAGGGGCCCAGCTGCTGCAGGGTGGGGCTTGCGGGTGGGGTTCTCGAAGACTCAGGAAAGAGACTGGTTGAAGTAGCCCATGAAGTCATGAAGGCAGGTAAATGCTGAGGTCAGGGACTAGCAATAATACCCTTTTCTCCCTGGGCCTGTCCGCAGCTGGAGAGACAGAGCCTGGGCTGTGTTCTCAAACCTTTGTGAAAACACTGGATTGTGTGTGCCTGGGACTGCAAACCCCCCACCCAGCCCTAAGTGCATCAGGGGGATGTTTTCTTCTGAACCCAGCTGGAACAAAGTCATCTGAGGGGGAGTTCCATGTGTACTAGGTCAGTGCTCCTGGACCAGGAACTTGGCCAGAGGGCACAAGGCAAGAGTGGTGGTGGTGGTGGTGGTGTGTGTGTGTGTGTGTGTGTGTGTGTGTGTGTGTGTGTGTGTGTGTGTGTGTGAAACCCTGTCTGTTCCCTTCATCAATTGCCTCCAGCTCCCTCAAAAATCTATCCAGGATAGAGTCTAAGAATCAGCTCTATCCAAGAGATATCCCAAGCCATTTTAGGAAGAAGGCCAAATTGCTATGCTCTTTTATTTTATTTAGATGTGATCTCATGTGGCCCATATTGGCCTTGAACTTGCTGTGTAGTCAGCAATGATCTTGACCCTTTGATCTTCCCCAGTGCTGGGATTAAAGGCTTTTGCCACCATGGTCATTTACTTGGTACCAGGGATTGAACTCAGGGCTTCAAGAATGTTAAGGAAACACCCAACTGAGCTACATGCCCAGCACTTTATGTTTTTGAGACCCATCCTTGTGGTTGGTGGCTGCCCTTTTGGTCTATACAGCTTTCCTGATTTCGAATCTAAATCTTTCCCACATATCTGATAGAATTCTTTAGGTTCCAAGGAATTAGCACAAGCAGTTTGTTTTCCCCCCAAAACTTGGGGAAGATCCCTACGCTGCTGATTTCTACCCTTCCACCCTCTAGCTGCCTTCCCACCCAGCCACATGGGAAAATGTCCCCTTAGCCCTTCCAGTCATGCGAATGAGGCCACGATTCAAAGGCAGTGGGCAAGGAGGAGGCTGCACAGAGCAGTCCCAAAGAACCAGCCCTTTGTGCTGGAGCAGGGTCCTTGGGGGATGAGTGCATTTTTGGCATATTTAGAAAGATTTCTTTTTTATAACAAGCAGCAGAGCAGCCTGGAGAGGGAGAGGGAGGGAGGGACAGACGGAGAGGTCAAAGGCAGGATGGGGAAGAAGAGGCAGGAACAGGGACAAGGGCTGGGGAAAGTAGTTAGGGCGTTGAGGGAGACATAGGAAAGGAGCCAGAGAAGAGAGAGGCAGGAAAAAGAAGAAGAGGCCAGCCAGAGAAACTTTGTGTGAGTCCAGCCTGCCCTAATATAAATAAATAGATAAATGAGAGGCAAGGCAGTAGTTCAGTGGTAGAGGACTTGTCTGCTGTGCCTGAGGCCCTAGGTTCAATACTTGGCACTGAAACTAAATGAACAAGTGAGTAAGATGGAGGGGCCGAGAAGAGATTTTAATTCCATTTGTTTTCTTCTACATGCCAGACAACTCTCACTAAGTTGTTTACGTTGGACTTGAACTCACTCTTGAACTTGTCATCCCCCCTCCCCTCCCTCCTCATCGTCCCAAGAAGATGGGATTAAGGCCTATCCCACCACACTTGGCCAGATTTGTGTGTATGAGCCCAGTGTGTGTGTGTGTGTGTGTGTGTGTGTGTGTGTGTGTGTCACATGCACATGCACACTTACACATGCAAATAAAAAGCTGACGTTGAATACCTTCCTCAGTCACTCTTACCTTGTTTTCTTGAGACAGGGTCTTTCCTTGCATCTGGAGTTTTCTGATTATGCTAGATGCTCCCAGCAGCCCTGTTCCCACTTCTCTGGCCCTGAAATCACACATTGTGTGCACCCAACTTTTTACTGTGATCTGGAGATCAAACTTAAGACTTCGTGCTTGTATGGGAAATGCTTTACTAGTGGAGCTAGCCATCTCCCTAGATCCTTTGCTCCCATTTTATATCTGGGAAAACAGAGACTGGATAGGGCATGTGGGTAGTAATAGCTACTGCAGAGTAACTCTTGCTCTCTGGGATGTGCTGAGTCTTTGTAGGCCTGGTCTTATCTAATCCTTATAACCAGATGAGGAGGCAGGCTTTCTCACTCCCCCTCCCCCTCCCCCCTTCACAGAATGCAAGGCCTGCTGCTCCCTAACAGAGGGATAGTCACCAAGAGCTGAGAAGTTTAATCTCAGCCAGAGATCCACCTTGCAGCAAATTCTGGTAGATTCCCATTTTTCTATTCCTCTTTGTCCACTTTTAACTCACTTGTGGGAAATAAGCATGGCTCATTCATTCATTCCTTCGTCTGAAAAATACCATATTGCCTGCACCACACATGCCAGACACTGGGCTAATGTTTGGGGAATTCCACAATGATGTTGCTACCTTCTTGAAGCTCCCAGGTGAGTGAGAGTGGCTATAAGCAGGCAAGCAGTCACCTCACTGACATTGCAGGGAGTCTGTTTTAGGAGGAGCACATGACATCCTATCTCTTTCACCCTGGGGGAGAGAAGCCAGCTCTGGCATAGTTTATGGAGGCAGATGGCTTACCTGAGGTGATAAGACAAGTACACAGAGGTTCAAGACACTTCCTCATTCTCAGTATCCTGGCCCTGTTCCCTCTTACCTGCTTCCTGCAGAAGGAAGGAGGGTTACAGCCTGAGTGGTAGACAATTAGGCAAGAGATAGAAATAAAAGTTATCCAAATAGGGACGGATGAAGAGAATGGTCACTGGTTTTGTTTGTTTGTTTGTTGTTGTTGAGACAGGATTTCCTCTGCATAGCCCTAGCTGTCCTGGAATGTGCTCTTGTAGACTAGGCTGGCCTTGAACTCAGAGAGATCCACTTGCCTCTGTCTCCTGGGTGCTGGGATTAAAGGCAAGTGCTGCCACCATCTGGCTGGGAATGGTCACTGTTGATGGCAATGTCTTACATATAGGAAGCCCCAAATTTACAGAAGAAATTTTGTTTTTCAAGACAGAGTTTCTCTGTGTAGCCTCGGCTGTCCTAGAATTTGCTCTGTAGACCAGGCTGTCACAGAGATCCGCCTGCCTCTGCCTCTGCCCGAGTGCTGGGATTAAAGGCGCCATACATGCCCAGCTCAGAAGAATTGTTTTAAGTAATAAAAGAAGACAGTAAAGTTCAGAAGACAAAATCTAAACACGGTAGCAACCACAGCTGGATGTGGCAGCATGTGCATGTGACCATAGCACTTGAGATCCTGAGGTAGGAGAATGACAGGTCTGAGCCAGTATAGGCTCCGCAATGAGACTGTCTCCATGGCAGAACACTAGCTCAATAGTAGAACACTTACTCAGCATGTGTATAGTGCTGAGTTTGATCACCAGTAGCCTCCTCTGTACCTCCCCCCCCCACCACACACACACAACCAAAACTAGTGGCACTTCTGTATGTTCATCTTGAATCACGTGGGGCTGGTGAGACTGATTAGCAAGTAAAGGCACCTGCTAACAAAACTCAGACTTGACTATTTTCGGTTGATCCCTGGGATCCACATGGTGGAAGGAGAAAGCTGACTCTCAAGGTGTCCTCTGATCGCCACATGAGTGCCCTGACACACAAGATCACCCCCCCACACGATGCACACACACAATAAAGTACTAAGGCCAGGGCATGAGAGGGCAGAGAGGCATGTGGTTCTCTGTGAGTTAGAGGACAGCCTGGTCTAAATAACAAGATTTTTTTTTCAAAGAAAAAGAAAGAAATGTCAATTAAATCAATCTAATTGTAATATATTTAAAATGAATTATATGAAAAGAAATGCAGAAATGCTAAAAGAATCATCCCACTTGCAACAGCTACAAAAATAGTATTAAATTTAACCAAAGAGGCAAAGAACTTGAACACTGAAAACTATAAAATATGGATAAAAGAGTGAAGAACACACACATAATTGGTAAGCTATACCATATTCACAGAGTGGAGGAATTAGTGTTGTTAACTATCCATATTACCTGGAACAATCTACAGATTCATGCAGTCCTTAACCAAACCCCAGTGTTGGCTGGATATGGTGACACAGGCTTGTAACTGACCAGCATCCAGGAAATTCAGGCAAGAAGATCATGGGTTTGAGCCCAGCCTGGTAGTGAGACCTTGTCTCAAAAAGTTAAAACAAAACAAATGAATGGAAATTCCTGTGGTCTGGCTGGCACAATGGCTCAGCAGGTACAGTGCTTGCCTGAGCTTGGTGACCTGGGTTCTATCCTCAAGACCATGGTGGAAGGAGAGGACAGGTTGTAGTGGCACATGAGTACCTCCTTCCCCAACACACACACACACACACACACACACACACACACACACACACACACACACACACACACACATAAATACAAATTTAAAATAAAATAAAGGAGTCTATATCTATCCTCTCTCTCTCTCTCTCTCTCTCTCTCTCTCTCCCTCTCTCTCTCTCTCTCTCTCTCTCTCTCTCTCTCATCTATTTTTGTAGCAATAGAAACAGGCTTTCTTCCTAATAGACCTAGTATCCCATTTCTCTTGCTCTTCGAACTTCTCCCGACAGATGGGGCCATTGGGAAGGCTGGGAAGGGAAAAGCCAGGCTGAAGAGCACCTGCATTCCTGAGCAGGGTTAGGTGGAGCACTATTCTTTCCCTGCCTTCTCTTTTCTCCCTCAGGCTTCTCACGCTCCACCCTTCACTTTCCCAAGTCCTCTAACCCATTGCCTTTCTGACTCCTCCCCTCCATTTCATCCTTCCCTATTTTCTCTCCCTACCTTTTACTCACTACATCCCCTTCCTTTTCTTCCTCCCCGTTTTCTCCCCTACTTTCTCTTTACCCACCCTCCCCCACTT